>BSBK01002755.1:455000-463527 GCA_027943335.1 Chamaecyparis obtusa | reverse complement strand
TGATCCTCCTATGGTGAAGCTTCCTCCTCATCTCTAATCTCTTCCTCCTCCTCATCCTCCCTATCTACTTCTCACTGTGATTTGTAAAAGGGACCAGGATTTCCTTTGGGGTAGTCTAGTGTGAAGATAGATCTCACTCCCTCGATGCTCATGTATTGGTGATAGTCTTGTGTCACACTCGCATCCTCTACTATAGGATATACCCTAATATCATATGCATACTCGATGATACTCAATGTGATATCATCTATTGTCAGTCATAGTATGGCTCCAAGTCTCTGAATATACCTCATCGCATGTGTGTACCAAGGCATAACTATCTAAGGATCGTGTTGAAGGTTGAACTACCATAGTACTCAATCATAGTAGTAGTTCATTATAATTTAGTTGTAGAACTTCTCTAATAATCTCCTCCTCTGCATGTATCTCATCTAATAAGTTGTGTCAGTCCAATCATCCATGATGTAGTATGGTCTGTAGACTATCTATGTCATAGGGGAGCTAGTCAAGAGTCACCCTCTAGTAGATTGTATCTCTAAACTACCATATCTCCCATAGAAAATATGTGCATTATTATAGGTGTACCTACATAGACTTATTGGAAATAATAGGTATTAAGAGGGGTGTGAATCAGTACTAAAAAAATTCACCTATTTCAACTAATAACCCCTTTAACTTGCAGCAAAATAAAATTTCATAATAATAATGAATGTAACTTAAAAGTAATGTATCAATACAATAAAATCATAAAAACTTCATGCACGTACATAAATATTTAATTTGGTATTGTAGAAACCTTTTGTTAGAGGGAAAAATGTGGTGAGGATGACACCCATGAATCTTCATCACAGTAAATAATTTTTCCCGATTAAGAGCTACAATTGTCACCTTCTAAGTGAATCACCCTCTTAAAAGTGACTGATACATTGTTAAATATATCTAGAATTCTTATTATATACTACCCTACTAAGTGTTTTTATCCCACTATTATAGTGTTAACCAGGTTAAGGGATTTACATCACATTCTTGTCAAAGACTATCATGTTAGAGGATTTTAGAAACTTATTGAAGATTGTTAGGAATACAACAAGAAATTTTACCTATAATTTGTACTCTGTAATGCTTGATCAGATCCTTTAAGCTCTATATATATTCATTCAATCCTTCTGTAACTTCTCTAAGATCAATTTTGTCATTGAACCTTAATTCTACATCAATTACGTAAACTTCTGACTCTTATCAATTTTGAGCTTCATTACCAACTCTATCTTCTTATACAATGTCCACCACAAGATGTAATAAAAATTTAGGGGTTTCCAATCCATCTATACATGCTACTAAAATCTCACTTAACTTTTAGAAAATATGAACCTTCCATCATGTCAGTTGGATCTGACTTAATTTTTCATTTCCTAGGTGTCATATTGCTTTATACTTATTCACCAATTATACCTTGAAATCAGAATAAGATTTTATTGATCATTCCCTATTAACCATTTCAATTGACTCTCCAATCTATGTAGTATATTTTCCTTTTTTTAATAGGTTCAATGAATCTTCTTCCATTATGATTAGTTTCATCAATTTCTCAAAACTATTTAACTTTCACCTATTTGTTGTGTGACCGGCAGGTAGGTCAATGCTTCACCAGTTTACATGTTTTCTTATATCGATAATCTTCCCTTTTCACCACTCACATTCATGTATACTGATATCTTCTAGTTTACCAATAACAAACCTTTTCCTCTATACCACTTGTCTTTACCTATTGACTTGTCCTTTTTGTCGATAGGTATTTCCCTATTCCCTTTACCTGACATTCCTTTACTGACATTTTAATTCACTGATGGGTGTATTGGTTTACCTATTATGTATCTATTTACTAATGGGTAAAACCTTCTTACCTATATATTATTTTTCCAACAATGAGAACCATGCCTTCCAAAATCATCATCAACAACCTCATTATGATTCTTCAATCAACATTATCCCCCTTTGGCATTAATGGAAAAAACTTACAACTCCAATATACAAATCCCCCTTTGACTTTAACTTAGTAATTTTATTTCACACTACTCCCCCCTTTTTTGACAATTAATGTGAAAGACTATAACTAGAATGATATACAAGTGTGGTTACCACTCATAGTTTGTCAAACACAATCTTTAATTTCTCCTTTACACTAGCTAATAATTGCTCCAATGATTATTTTAATATCTTTAGTGCAATATTTTGACCATGTAGATCAAATTCTGTCTCCTCCATGTTGTCCATGGTGCTCATCTCAATTTTGGAAATCAATTCTTCACCTTTCTTTAAGTATGTTTTCATTATATCTATGTGAGGGGTTACGATACCCTATAACTCTAGTAAGGTTATTCTTATTCTATCTTGTTATTTCTTGAGCTCTCTTTCTTGAAATTATATGTTCCTTGTTGTCTTTGTGTGCTCCATCATAGATGAATTCAGTGGATCTAGCTTACTCAAAGTTTTAGCCTTTTCAATTTCAAGCTCAAATAGTTTTCCCTTCAACTGAGTAGTGAAGTTTGTAATGATACATAGTTTACCAAGAATCTTACCTGCTTCTATCAATGAATTCTTCATATCTTTTACCATCCAAAGTAATGAAAATTTGACAATGGAAATCTTCTGTCATATTTTCTCCATGATTTCTTTATCTAGCCTCTTATGTGCTCTCATAGCTATCTCCTCTTCTAATTCATGTTCTAAGGTAGTAATTGCATGAACTAGTGTCTTAAGATGATCAATTAGCGGTTCATCACCATCAATTTGTACATCATAAATTAAGTCTGACAGTAAGGTAAATATTTTCCTCAATACTATTTTATTTTGTTGCTTCCTCTTTTCTCTGTCTTTTTCAACTCACTCTACTAATTTATGAGGATAAAGTAGCTTTTCCTTGTACTTCATCTTCTTGGGATCCTTCTTCAATATTTTAAATTCAAGATCATCTTTTTCATCTTCATCTTTATCTTTATCTTCATCTTCATCTTCATCTTCATCTTCATCTTCATATTCATCTTCATCTTAATATTCATCTTCATCTTCATCTTCATCTTCATCTTCATCTTCATCATCATCATCATCTTCTTCTTCTTCTTTTCTTGTTTTTCTCTTCTTCTTTACACCCATGTCTTTTTTGACTGCTTGAGAACTACTAGGGGTTTTTGCCTATGTACTCTCAACTTCACCTCTTTATGGGGTATGTGCAAGATCATGGTATGCTAAAAAGTGACGATGTGAAAAAGAAGTCCTGATTAATAAACTTTTTGTAAAACAACTATAACTTTCAAACAATATAACATTTTTGAAATCTAAAATATACATCACAATTATGCTTCACCTAATACAATAATAATAAACAATTCTTTCAATTTGATGAAGTTTAGACTAAGTTAAGATGGTCAGACATGAGAGTTTTTATATTCGGGAAAATTTGTGGCAGAAAAATCATAATTAATTATTTACTTGAAAAAAAAAATACAAAAAAGTATACATCACATCTGGACATGAGTCTACTACTTTTATCTAGAATCTTATAAAAAAATATTATCATTTGATTTTGTTTAATGTGGTTAGACATACACCTACTTGTTATCTTTCTAGTCCTGATTGACAAACTTATTGAAAAATAGCTATAACGTTCAAAATGTATAACATTTTTGAAATCCAAAATATGTGTCACATTCTATGCTTTTCCTACTACAAGAAAAATGAAAAAAAAAAAATCAATTTGATAAAGTTTAGACTAAGTTAACATAGTCAAACACGAGAGTTTTTTGTATTCTGGAAAAGGTGTAGAAGAAAAATCATAATTAATTATTTACTTTCAAAAAAATTTACAAAAGAAATATGTGTCACATTTGGACATGAGTCTACTACTTATATCTATAATCTTGTAAACAAAATTTATCATTTTATTGTATTTAAGGTGGTCAGACATACACCTACTTCTTATTTTTTCCTGAAAGTTTTGTACTACTACATTGAAATTTGAAATTTTCAACATATAGAATAATTTTTTTTTCAAAAAAGGCTTAGTATCTTAGAAATTAAATTCAATTTTCTACAGATTCTCTTCCTACATATTTTTGATATAATATTTATAACTTGTTCAAAATTTTATGTCAACTAGCCTAAACTTGATTTTTCTGAATTTTCATTGCCACTTAAGGGCCTAGTTTGGCATTCAATGATCTTTCATATACTGTATGTTTCCTTTTTATCCTTATGTTTTTCCTCACTTCCATCCTTATTATGTTCATCTTCTTTGTGCTTTTCCTTATCTTCTTCCTTTGTTTTCTCTTATTTTGGCTACTTCTTAGCCTATCCAGTTTGTGTCCTTCCTCACATGTATCCTTTTGTTATTCTTGGGGTTGATCAATTGTATCCTATGGTGGTACATTTGAGTCCATAGGTTTTTTTGTAGCCTCTATCACTTTTTCAGCATCTTTTCTTTTCTCTGTTGCATCATTCTATTTTACCTTAGAGTCAATAATGTCAACTTGTTGCTTAATTGGGTTTACCTCAAGTGGTGTTTCCAGTGGTTCTGTTGGAAATATAAGTGGGAAAGTAATACTGAGAGGGGGGGGTGAATCAGATATTGTCTACTTTATCCTTTTAATCTAATAAAACTTTATGCATGACATAAACAAAACTTGATCATTGTAAGAAACTAAACATATAAAGAAACATAAATGAAATCACTCATAACACCATGATTTTGGTAACCCAGAAACCCTTAAAAGGTAAAACTGGGGTGGGGATGACACCCACAAATCTTCACTACTACAGTAATAAGTTTTTCCTGTTAGTGCTTACAAAATGTGATCAATTCATGATCTACCCTGTGAAAGGTCTACTCTATCAAAAGATAAAAGACTTATATAGTCTACCTTATTAAAGGATTTATAAACTTACAGCAAAGTAAGCACTCGGTAAAGAGATTTACATAAAGTCTGTTAAGGCTACTCGGTTAAGAGATTTATCTTGATACATTGGTCAAAATGTCTCAGTACTTGATCTTTCAGTTTGCACTTGTATGCAGATTACAGATCTCCTCTTTAATGTATATTAGTGATCTCTTCTATCTAATCTTTCTGATTCTTCCCTTTCATTGCTTAGCTCAGTCAGTGGACTCTATCTGAATACTTAACTATTTTGAATATACCTCTCTGATCATTTTCTCATACTCATTTGATCTCAATATCTCTTGTCCTCTATGATTCACACTTCTCTTGGTTTAGATCTTGACCTTATATAATAACAAAAATGTTTTACCAATTCAAGATCTACGGTTCAGATTTATTTCTATTACCACCTAAGCTATACAATTTTCTAATTGGCTCTATGTATTACATAGGGGATCAATGATAATAAGATGGATGCGTAATTACCTCAATAAATGAAATATAAAAAACCACTATCACCAAAAATGGTTTACCTCGATCATTGTGTCATTCCAAACTTGTATGTCATTCTTGGCTAACTCAGCAAAAGCTATTCCTGGCACTCTGCATTAGCCATACTCGGCGTCAGTTAAACTTCTCTATCACTTGGTAATCATTGATATATGTAACTCAGCAAAAACTATACTCAACATATTACAAACACATAGTGACCATGACTTTACTTGGCAGTACTACTACTCGGTAAGTATACAATACATAACTCTGCCTTTACAAAATGACTCAGTCACATTGATGACAGACCATCATTTCCTAGATATATGACTAAGTGTGAAGCACTAATGGTCAACAAAACTATAGACATATACAATCTCCCCCTTTGACATTAGTGGCAAAAACACTTTGTCATTACATTTTGTACTTACAATTAAAAAAATATGTTTTTACTAGCCTAATACTCCCCCCTGAGATATATATACATTCAAAATTTTGTTACCTCTCCCTGTCCAGTCCTTGTCCATACTCATGTCATGATGATTCCCCCTTTTTTTTGACATGACAAATTTCTTCATTAGTAGGTAGCTCACAAAATTTCTCCAGAAAGGGTTTATGGAGCACCATGATCATGTAGAGTGCATTTGTCCAAGCTCTTGAAGCAATGTTTAAAACTTTTGTCTCCACTTCAAGATCGGCAACTAGACTAATGAGGCTCTCTCCTGTGGACAAATGTGGATCACTCTAGATTAATTCCTTAGCCTTTGCTAACTTTCTCTGTATAGCCGCCAGATGAGGTGTCAAAATAGTTTGTATAGAGAGTAGGTGAGAATGAATCTTGCCATCATTAGCCATTAGCTCAGCTAACTTACCTTAGGTTTTCATGATTTTGACATAATGTGTTGCACTGGTGTCTACATCCAAGCTCAGGGACTGACTTGTAGCCTTAATCTCCTGCTTGAGAGTATCAAGAAATCATTGATTCTCATCAGTGAATAGTTCAACATTACATATTTTGGCCAATAGAGACTGTCCATTCACAACTAATCCCTCGGTCTCCTTTACCAAAGTGGACAACTCAACCTGTTTCACTGCTATCTCGGCAGATATCTTCTCCAGCATTTTGGTCTCAAACCTCTATTCTGACCATTCAAATAACTTCACTTGCACAACTAACTTCATTATTTACTTTCTGGAAAATGTGTACAAGTTGTTCCAATATGGGAACGGAACTATTTACATCTGATAAGTCATATACTTCATTAAATATATCTTTTATTTCATGAAGGACCTATTTCTACTGATGCTCCCTTCGAAGTTCTACTTGCCTACTTTTCCTCGTTAGAAAATCCTTCATTATCTGTAGTTGCTCATAAGAGATTTATTGGTATCGCATTTAGGAATAACAATGACTTCATCAATTGTTACCTCATCTTTCTTCTTTTATGCTCTCAGTGGGGTGCTTCCACTCTGCATCTATACAAGAGCTTTTATTACCTCTTGCTCCTTTGGCTCTTGCTCTTCAATGAATTTTCCTTTGATATTTTCTTCTCCTTTCCCCTTATCTTTGGCATGAGGACTAACAACTTGTTCATCTAACTTAATTCCTTGTTCTTCTTTGTTGTGTTCTTCCATAGGAGGACTTTAGATTTTGCCTTCTGCTTTGTCCTCTTCCTCGCTAGATGTAGATTGAGTTAGTGGTACTGACTTGATGGGTTTCTTGATAGGGCTTGTACCGACTAACTTGTCAATAGTAGCAACTTCAGGTAGAGTAGGATTCTCATCAATAGATTGTGTGCTAGTAATTGTGGGATAATCCATGACCTATAATAGTACAGTGTTACTACCTAGTAAGGGTGTATCGGTTGCTTTTGTATTCTTTAAATCATCCTCAGTTAAAAACAAATTTTTGATGGGGCTCTCCTTGGGTATTTCAACAATGTGAACTTCAAATGTATCATGTTTTTTAAACTTCCTTAGGAGTTTCAGTCTCCATTTTATTTTTCTTGTTTTCAGGTTCAACAACAGTTGAAGTAGTAGCTGTAATACCCAAAATAATTGGACAAAAATACAACAACAATTTTTTTTTGAACAAACAATAACATACACCTAAGACAACTAGGTTACACAAAAGCCCTTCGACGTGAAGCTTTGGGATTGCAAGCTCGCTTGGGTGAGTCACCCAATGACACATAAGGGATCATAAGGCATGCACTAGCATGCCTCCGTCCCTTACATGGTGGAAGTCAATAGGCGACAAGGGAATATGAAAAGTTTTAAGGGGGGAAATAAAATTTCCCCTACATTTTGAGTTTGTTAAAGATAGTACAGTCTATCCTTAAGTATTCTTAAGGAGTGATTTTATTCCACTAAAGGAAAAGTATTTAGAAATAAACAAACAAATATTATCCTTAGCTAAAAATACTAATAAACTAAATTTTCTTCTCCTATTTATTCATCTTTAAGAATAACTATTTTATTAATACTAAGGTTTATAATGTTAATTATTTCATTGAAATTGTAGACACCGAAAAATCCTTCAGAAAATAAATTATTTTTATTTTCTGAAAATCTTTGATGACATCATCATTTATTAATTAATTATTTATTTAATTAATTAATTTATTTTTATGGCATTAAATCCCTCTTTCTTAATTAAAATCTTTAATTAAGGAATCTAGCCTAAAAATGTCATTTGGACATTATCCCTAATTTATTAATTATTTGATTAATAAATTGACCAAAAAACTTCAAAAATAAATTAATTTATTTTTTATCCCAAAGTTGGCCAAAATTCTAAAGAGCACTAAACTCTTCTAGAAATTCCTAAACCTTCCTCTAAATGGGTCAAAACCCTAATCTAGTCCTTTCAAACCCTAAGCCTAGATATTTAATATTTATTAAATTTACCTTTAATAAATATCTAAATCTCACCAAAAGCCACTTGCCCATCCCTTTCTCCTAATCCTAATCCTAATCCCCTTTCTAATCTTGTCACATTCCATTAGCAAAAGGTTTACCAAAACTTATGCTAACCTCCTCTTAGTCATCCTTTTTGGTCAACAAGGATTGCCACCTCTTGGCCACCTCTTGCAAATGCATTT
>BSBK01002755.1:0-450000 GCA_027943335.1 Chamaecyparis obtusa | reverse complement strand
TAGGCCATTACATGTCCACCCTCAAGCTTGGGGAAACAAGACAAGGATGGGATACACTCACACAACATAAACATAAACATTCAGACACAAAATTAGAACATAGATTTTCACATTTACTCCCTTCCCAAGCTTACACAAAGGATTCTAAATTTAGAATCCATAAAATGGGTGAAGGTGGAATTCTTCTCTTATGGAGATACCTAACTTATAACAAAAACCACATTTCAAGATATATTACCAGCTTTCACAAGGCCCTTCCAACCTACTCAATCCATGAGCATCAACAATACCCTTATGGCCGCTAAACAACATAAGAAGGCTCTCATGGTGCCCATACACCATGCTCTCATACATAAGGAAATCCCAACTTAGGCCCTACACCCCAAGTTCTCCTCAAATCCTCCCATGGATGAGAAGTGAACTTGCACACCCATAAACAAGAAACAATCCAAGAAAACAAACAAGTTTGAAAACAAATTCACAAAAGAAATCAAACAATAAAAGATTCACACAAGGAATTACAATTTACAAAACTTTCACATAGTACAATTCTTTCAAAGGATATTCAAAGTAATCACAAGATAGAAACCACCAATCTCCTCCTAATCCAAGGCTAAATGAAGAAGTGTAGATGAACTCCTCTTGATTCCAAGCTTGCTATCCTCCTCAAGTCTACTAGTCCAAAACTCTCTAGATCCTCCTACTCTCTCCAAATCTCACATAGACCAAAATGAACATGTGTGTCCTTCCTAAGTCTCTCTCCCCTAAAGTCATTCAAACATTCTTCTCTCATCTGACTTTCCAAGGCAATTAGGTTTCTAGATCTTAGACAAAATGACACTTGCCCTTACCTAAGGTTTTGAAAGAATTTCAACACATGAAAATGAGAGACATCCTAGATAGCATTTCCATTTTCATACATATCAAAAATGGCCCATTTGGAGAGGCAAAAAGGTGGTTTAGGAAATTGGAAATAGAAGAAATAAGCCCCCTAACCCAAGCACTAGGCTTGGGGCACCAAAATTCAACCTAAACCACACCCTAGGACTCCACAGAACCACTCAAAATCCCCAATTAATCATGGAGCCGAAAATGGAGTATTGGTTTCATCAAATCTTGGTTCTTTAAACCACCTACCTAGCTTAGGAATGCTCAAGAAAAACTAAGGAGAGGGTGGGTTCCATATTCCACTCAACATGACAGTTCATCAAAAGGTGTCAAGTGACACATCACAAACATACTTGGCATGCTTAGTGGCAAATTGCAATTTTATTTTCACGAGAGAAACTTACTTACAAACATACATTTACAAACATTGTTAGCCACATAAATACATGCAACATGTTTACAAAAGAAATCACGTTACAACGAGGTCTTACTCTTCTTAGAGTCGACCTTGGTTTCAAACTGATTGCACTTACAACCATGGCCATGTTCCTACAGTCAATTTCAGTGTTAGTACACCATAAAATCTTTGCATTAATAATCATTTCAAAAAATGAAGTAATAACATCTAAACTTGACAAATATATATAACTGCATTTCATGAAACATTACATAATCCACAAGCATGTAATCCTAAACTATTCATAGAACCATGATTCCAACAATATTCATTATACTGAAAGATAACATAACATATGCACAATGCAAAACTCATATATCATAGATAATCATGTAACCAAAATGAGCATATATAAAATTACAACTAACGTGATCATCATAAAAATCTATAACAAACATCTCATAAGATCCAATGATAGCATATGTAATCCAAAATAGGTCAAATGTCTATACTCAAAGTATCATCCTGATGAATCAAATTTCAAAATGAATGTCAAGCTAGGATGGGTCAAGATAGGACCTCACATCCTCCCCCCCTAGGCATGAAATTCATCTTGGATTTCATCAAAAAGATGGGGGTACTGATCTCTCATCTGTGTTGTGTCCTCCCATGGAGTTGTGACCTCATTGTAGCAATCCCACTGGACCCTAACTTGGTCTAGCTCTTGACCTCAAAGGGCCAGGGTCTTGTGAGCCAGAATATGTATTGGCTACAAAGCTAGTTGTCCATCTGACTCCACATGTAAGTCATCCCAATAAATAATATGAGACTCATCATATATATACTTCCTCAAAATCGACACAGTAAAGACATCGTGCATGCACGATAGGCTAGGTGGCAAAGCTAAATGATATTCTACTGGGCCTATCCTCTCCAAAATCTTAAAAGTCTTGACAAAGCAAGGGGCTAGCTTAGAACCCTTTCCAAAATGGATTGGGCTCTTATGCGGCCGTACTCTCAAAAAGACTCTATCGCCTATCATATACTCTCTATCAACCCTCCCAGCATCTTCATACTTCTTATGTCGATCATGTACCTCTCTAAGATGTTTCCTGATCAGATCTACCTTCTACTCCAACTGTCTAACCAACTCTAGACCAATGGAAACTATGTCCTCTATCCTATCCCATCTCAACGGTGTCCTGCAAGATATTCCATACAAGGCCTAATATGGAGACATACCCAAAGATGAATGATGCCCATTATTATAGGAAAACTCCACTAAATTTAGGTACTCCTCCCACCTAACCTGATGATCCATCACATACATGTGTAGCATTTCCTCTAACACCTGATTAACCCTCTCAGTCTGACCATCTATCTCTAGGTGATATGCTATGCTAAAATTGAGCCTGGTGCCCAAAGTGGTCTATATCTCTCTCCAAAAAGATGAAGTAAAGATTGAGTACCTATTTGATATGATCATGTGTGGAATGCCATGAAGTCTAACAATATCCCTCAAAAATACCTGTGCCACTGTAGGTGCTATAAAAGTAGTGTGTATGGGTGAGAAGTGGGCTACCTTAGTCAACCTATCCACTATCACCATAATGGCATCATGGTGACAAGATGACATAGGAAGACCAACTATAAAATCCATGGATATAATGTCCCACTTCCACTCTAGAATCTCATGAGACTACAAAAGTCCACCTGGATGACGGTGCTCTGCCTTAACCCACTAACACTCTAAGCATCTAGCCACTAACTCTGTAATGTGTGTCCTCAAACCTAGCCAGTGGTAAAGCTATCTCAAATCTGCATGTAACTTCTTAACTCTAGGGTGTGCTGCATAAGGAGCTCTATGAGCCTCAAGGATGATGAAATATCACAACCCACTAGAAGAAGGTACATAAATGCATCCTCTATGATGAAGAAGGCCATCAGACTCTAGAGTATAATCTATGAAATTCCCCTCTAGGGGTCTCTGATCCTGAACCATCTGTCTAACCTCTGAATAGAAGGAATCCTCCTATAAGTGTTGTAGTATGTGCCCTCTCAAATCTGTACTAGTAGTCACAGCTGAGAGCTCATGATGTCTCGTACTCAAGGAATCTACTACCACATTCTCCTTACCCTTGATGTAGTGAACATCAAAGTCATACTCGCATAGGAAGTCCATCCATCTCCTCTATCTAGCATTGAGGTTTGACTATGTGAATATATACTAGAGACTCTAATGATCTAAACGAAGCTCAAATCTATGGCCTAGTAAGAAATGTCACCATCTCATCAAATCATACACTAATATTACTAGCTCAAGGTCATGGGTAGGATAATTAAGCTCATGAGTCTTGAGCTTTCTAGACTTGTAGGCAATAGCTTGACCATCCTACATCAGTACTGCCCCAATCCCATCTAAAGATGCATCTGTGCATACCACAAAATCTACTGAAGGATCAAGTACCACAAGTATAGGTGCACTAGTAAGTGATCTCTTGAGCTCCTAAAAATCTCTCTCGCATCTCTTTGTCCACTCAAACTTCTTCCCTTTCCTCTGAAGGGAAGTGATAGGATGGGCCACTCTACAACAATCCTTGATAAAACATCTATAATAGCCTACAAGGCCCATGAAGCTTCTGACCTCTATCACACTAGTAGGTGTCAGCCAATCTATAATCACCCTAATCTTAGATGGGTCCACTGAGATCCCATCTCCTGATATCACATGGCCTAAATAGTGAACCTCTGTCCTAAAGAATGCACACTTCGGCAAGCTACCGTACAACTGATTATCTCTCAAGCACTGCAAAACCTACCTCAAATGCCCCTCATGCTCGTGCTCATCTCAGGATTATATCAATATGTCATCCAAGAATATCACCACAAATCTATCTAAAAATGAATGAAATACTCCATTCATGAGGCTCATGAATACAGTTGGAGCATTCATGAGTACAAAAGGTACCACCATGAACTCATAGTATCCATATCATGTGCGGAAAGAAGTCTTGTGGATGTCACTATCCATGATCCTCTGTTGGTGATATCCCGACTTCAATTCTATCTTTGAGAACACTTGGGCTCCCTGAAGCTGATCAAATAAGTCATCAATCCTAGGAAGGGGATACAAATTCTTGATGGTCACCTTGTTTAGCTATCGGTAATCCATGCACAACCTAAGAGATTCATCCTTCTTCTTAACAAAGATGACAGGTGCACCCCATGGAGATACACTAGGATAAATGTTCCCTTTCTCCAAGAGCTCTTCTAACTAAATCTTGAGCTTGCTAAGCTCATGTGCAGTCATCCTATAGGGTGCTCTAGAAACTAGCTCTGCTCCTAGTACAAGATCAATATGAAAGTCCACTGCCTTAGGTGGTGGCATACCTAGTAATTGTGAAGGGAATACATCAGCAAATTGCTATAGAATAAGGTGGTCATCAAGAGAAGTATCCTTCTCTACCTCCTCATCTCTATCACTAATAGTGATAGCATATAATTGACATCCCTTCCACATGCACCACTTAAGCTATATAGTGGAAATCATACGAAGGGATAGAGGTCTCTAAACTCCTACAATAACTAAGGTCACCCCATCATCATCTAAGCACTCCACTCTCTTCTGCCTGCAATCCATCTTGGCTCTATGGGAATAGAGCCAATCCATGCCAAGAATGACATCATAGGATCCAAGTGGTGTGACATGAAGGTCAACTGAACTGGTAAAGTCTCTAATCTACAACTAGCAACCTCTCACCAAGGAACTAATAGACACCCTAGCTCCTAAGGCTAACTCAACCTCCCAACTAACATCTTGCCTAGCTGCCACTAGCCTACATCACTCCACTATGAAAGGTGAAATAAAAGAGTCGGTGGCTCCAGAATAAAAAAGGATAGAAACACTACTACCTTTGATCATGCCTGCAGTCTCAATGACTATAGCCTGGTGCTCAACCTCACAGTTATCAACTACTGCAAACACTTTGTATGCTCTACCCATGTCTCCTACAATAAGCTCAGAAGCTACCACTCTCTGACTACCAGCTGAATGGCTTGTAGGACAATCCCTAGCTATGTGCCCCATGGCACCACATGTGTAGCATATTCCTCTAGCCTATAGCTATACACCCAGAGGCCTAGACTATTTCCATCCTCCTCTAGTACTAGACCCACTGAATCCACCTCTAGAAGCCTGAGACTATCCCCTATGATATCGTCAAGATCCTTGAGAGTCCCACTACTTGGGCTTAGAGCCCTGTTGTCCCTGAGAAGATTTATGCCTCTAGTTTTGCTGAGACTGTTGTGGTTGCTGCTACTACTAGGGTGCCCTAGATGATCCTGATGAGTTCTTATGGTTTCCCTTCTAGTGAGACTTCTAGAAACCAGAAGACTAAGAGGTGACATTCCATTTCTGTGACTAGTCCTAGGCATCATGAGATCTATTATGGATCTCCTCAGCTACCATGGCCCTCTCAACTATGTCACGTAGATCTCCTGCAGGTACCAATCACACTCTATCAACTATGGCATATTTCAACCCCTTGATGAAGCGATTGACCTAGAGTTTCTCATCCTTCATGTAGTCCACATAAGGAAGGAGTTCAAGAAACTTGTTCTCATACTGGGCTACTGACATGCCTCTCTACTGTAGGTCATGAAACTCATTGATGTAATGCTGTCTGAAATGCTCTAACATATATCAGGCTCAAAATCTCTCCAAGAAGATCTCCCATGTGAGGGTGTCCATGGTAAGGTAACTCTTAACCTCCTCCTACTTCCACCAAGTGGAAGAGTTACCCCTTAGCATGTGTATTGCAAAGCGTGCCTTAAGGTTGCTCTCGTAAGAATGCAACCCAAAGCAATGCTCAAGGCTTAAAAGCCAAGCCTCTGCCTCTGTCCCAACCATGGATCCTGAAAAGGGTGGTGGCTATAATCTGATAAGGTCTCTAATTAGGTCCCCTATATTACGAGGTACTCTCGGCACTAGCCCTAGTGGCGGCTCTGACCTGTGCACCGACTCACCCTCATGAACTGCCTACTCTGCTATTCATCTAGGAGGGGGACTCCTACTCCACTCTCAGTTCCTAGCCTGCTAGCCTCTCTAAGGTAACCTATCCATGATAATGCTGGCTAGATTCTGGAAGGCATTAAAGACATCCCGATTGGGATTGGGTGGCAGCGAGGGTGGAGGCCTCTACTCATCACCTAGCCCCTCGATTGCTCACTCATCTCCCTCTACTACCACACATCCGCCTCTAGGTCTACGCCCACATCAGTGAGCACTACACGTGACTGGAGGCATCCTAGACTAAGGACAAAACAACTATAAGTTAGGAAAATGCAATGGGTTAAAAGGTTCCTAGACTAGAAACTGTGCTTTGATACCAGAATATAATGCCCAAAATAATCGGACAAAAACACAACAATTTTTTTTTTTGAACAAACAATAACATATACCTAAGACAACTAGGTTACACAAAATCCCTTCAACGTGAAGCTTTGGGATCGCAAGCTCACTTGGGTGAGTCACCCAATGACATGTAAGGGATCATAAGGCATGTGTTGGCATGCCTCTGTCCCTTACACGATGGAAGTCATTAGGTGACAAGGGAATATGAAAAGTTTTAAGGGGAAAATAAACTTTCCTCTACATTTTGAGTTTGTTAAAGATAGCATAGTCTATCCTTAAGTATTCTTAAGGAGTGATTTAATTCCGCTAAAGGAAAAGTATTTAGAAATAAACAAACAAATATTATCCTTAGCTAAAAATACTAATAAACTAAATTTTCTTCTCCTGATTATTCATCTTTAAGAATAACTATTTTATTAATACTAAGGTTTATAATGTTAATTATTTCATTGAAATAAAATTTCTTTAATTTATTCATCTAAAATTTGTGTAGAAAAATGAGATTAAGATTACTATGAGAATTCAACCAAAAATAATAATAAATCAATTAAAGGTCAATTATGAACTTTTTACTACTTACAATTCTTCAATTCAAAAATTACTAAAAATAAATCCATAACTTAATTTAATTAACGATAATGATAAAATATAACAAAGGGGAAAAACAATCATAATTATTAAACTTTAATTACTACTAACATATTAAAATTTACCAATCTTCTAAAATTTCCTCTCATAAATATATCACTAACTTTATAAAAAGAAATCAAATATTTCATCAAATAAATTTTTGCTCAATAAAATAAAAATGGCCCAAACTATGTCAATAATAAAATTCATAAGGGAAACATAAGTCACTAAAACAAACAATGAATAAATAAAAAGGGGCCCTCCGAATCCTAATTCAAAATTAGGGTTTGGGGCCATATTATAAACTCCCCCCAAAAAAAACCTAAAAGCTCTTATTATTCCCCTTTCTCTTTTTTTCTGTGTGTGTGTAGGTTTAGGGCAAGATGAAGAAGTTAAGCTTGTGTTGTACATCTCACAGAGTGAGAGAGTGTGTGACAGCAAGAGATCTCTTATTCCATGAGAGAGTCTCTTCCTTTCATACCAGATAACTCTCATTGTTGTGCTCTAAAAGAGGTCTAAATACATATTAGTGCTAGCGTCTACACTAGATGTAAACCTATCAAGTTTGTTTACCCGATTCGTTTATGTCTGTGTCTTTTAAAAGACTGCCATATCAAATGGAAAATGTTATTGAGTTTTGTTTACATTTAATGGCATACCTGTATATATATATATGTGTGTGTGTGTGTGTGTATATATATATATATATATATATATATATATATATGTCATTGTGTTTATTCAATAAAAATTATGGATCTGCATTTGTTAATTTAGTAATGGCATTGTCATTTTGCTTGTTTGCAGCAAATGACAAAGTTTTTTTTTAAAGAATATTTTTTTGAAATGAAGTAGGGGTTTCGCACCACATTAACTTCCTGTGGAGGGTCGGAGCTCCATACACCCATGGGTGTGGGAGCACAGCTCCTCCACCACCCGTTAGCGGTGGTTGGCAAGCCTTGATCCCATGCCGCCACCACTAGCGGGTGACGGTGGGGGCTGTGCTCCCACACCCGTTGGTTTGAGGAAAACAGTTCCTCTACCACGGTGCTGTGCATGCCTTAGGGTATGAAGGTGGGGGTTTCGGCAGAGCCGAGCCCCAAAATTTATTACTTAAACTTTTATTTATTTTATTATTTCGATTTGCAATACAAATTTAAACAATATAGTATTATTTATTATATACTATACAATATATATTTAATAGTATATAATATATAATATAATATTATATATTATTACCTTTTCATTTATTTTATATAAAAAAATCGTATAATATTATTATATATATTATGTATTATACATTATCATATGTATAATATATAATTTATATAATTATATTATAATTTTACAGATATTAAAATAGTGATTTGGTATTATTAAATTGGGCCCTTCTTGAAATGAAAATATATATTTATATATATTATATTATACATAATTTTTATGTATAATATAATATATATAAAAATTATGTATACAAATAAATAATTTCCAAACTAAAAACATATGAATAGGAAAAGAATCTAAAGATGAAGATAGGATATAATTAACTATTTTAAATATATATATATCTATATAGTATTAAACTATATATGTATATATATTTATTTATTACAGAATACTATTAGGTTCTATACTAACAATTCATTATATACAACAGATTTAGGTGAAACAAATTAATTTCTTATCCATTCTATAGTGCATACATATACAACAAAATTTACAACTGTTTAAGTGATATTTTTTTACAAGTTTAAGGTTTATGACTGTCTTGTTCATACATTTATAAACTGCAATGCATTCTTAAGTCTGAATGTATATTCTGTAACAACAATCAATTTAACATATATTCTATTTCAAAAGACTGATTATAAATTATACTGACTATGAAAGTACAGTATTGATAGAAATACTAGCATTAACAGAATAATCTTTTAACTTTATTAAAATGCATTTCATAGATGTAAAAAGAAAATTTATCTTTCAAAGACTATCAAAGCTAAACTAAACAATTTTCTGTACATAACCATTTTCATTCGACATATTTATTGGAAGACTGATTTAGTAAGAAAATTTACTGTTGCAGGAAATTCAACATTTTTTGGTCAAATAAATAAATTGACATTTCTAGATTCATATCTAATCCAATTAACAATATAGTAGAGAACTAAATTTAGAATATAATTAATAGTTGCAGAAACTAGAAAATTACTTTTTGAAAGCAATACATTTACTATGGCTAATACAGAGAACTACTAAGCAACCAATCTATTTCCAGCTCTTAAAATATTATAGTTTCTTTGTTATAGAAAAACATATGTATAGAGTATGATCTCTCAACTAGATACACCCTATAACAGGCTTTCAAATTTCCAACTTTAACTTTAAGCTTCAATCTTGGACTTCTTCCTTAAACATGCTACCAAACCTGCAACACAAAATATTTACTTCACATGGCCATGGAGGCTCACCTCCCAGCCTAGGCCATTACATGTCCACCCCCGAGCTTGGGGAAACAAGACAAGGATGGGATACACTCACACAACATAAACATAAACATTCAAACACAAAATTGGAACATAGATTTTCACATTTACTCCCTTCCTAGGCTTACACAAAGGACTCTAAATTTAGAATCCATAAAATGGGTGAAGGTGGAATTCTTCTCTTATGGAGAGACCTAACTTATAAAAAAAACCACATTTCAACATATATTACCAGCCTTCACAAGGCCCTTCCAACTAGCTCAATCCATGAGCATCAACAATACCCTTATGGCCCCCAAACAACATAAGAAGGCTCTCATGGTGCCCATACACCATGCTCTCATACATAAGGAAATTGCAACTTAGGCCCTTCACCCCAAGTTCTCCTCAAATCCTCCCATGGATGAGGAGTGAACTTGCACACCCATAAACAAGAAACAATCCAAGAAAACAAACAAGTTTGAAAACAAATTCACAAAAGAAACCAAACAATACAAGATTCACACAAGGAATTAAAATTTACAAAACTTCCACATAGTACAATTCTTTCAAAGGATATTCAAAGTAATCAAAATATAAAAACCACCAACCTCCTCCTAAGCCAAGGCTAAATGAAGAAGTGTAGATGAGCTCCTCTTGACTCTAAGCTTACTATCCTCCTCAAGTCTACTAGTCCAAAACTCTCTAGATCCTCCTACTCTCTCCAAATCTCACATAGACCAAAATGAACATGTGTGTCCTTCCTAAGTCTCTCTCCCCTAAAGTCATTCAAACATTTTTCTCTCATTTGACTTCCCAAAGCAATTAGGTTTCTAGATCTTAGACAAAATGACACTTTCCCTTACCTAAGGTTTGGAATGAATTTCAACACATGAAAATTGTTAGAAAGTAAATATCCCCAAGATAACTGAGAGGGGGGGTGAATAAATTATCAAATAATTTAAGCATTCAACTACTTTAAACAATATAATCAATGTACTGATCAACCATAGAAAGATAACCATACACAATTACACAATAACATAAGATATGTTGACTAAGGAACCTCTTGAAAAGAGTAAACCCCGATGGGAATGATGCCCACAAAATGATGCTCTAATATGAAAGTTCCTTATTAGAGTATGGACCATATTAGGAGTCTTATGAAATACATTCAGTACATATAAATCCCTGTTAGAAGATTTTGAATCCCTGCTAAAAGATTCTAACCCGGTTAAGAGTTTATGGAAGACAGAAGGACCCACTGCCCAAACAGCTTCAAGGCAAGATCTCTGAACCCACTATCCAAAAGATCTTAGAATTATTCAATAGAATAATATGAAATATATTACCTCCTTCACACTATGCCAAAACTGCACTCTCTGCTACACAAGATCACAATTCCAGATCTCTGTACTCACAAGTCTTCCTTCATCATTGAATTAACTCTTTTCTTCACTTCATGCATATATTCGCATCTCAATCTTCATAGTACATATTAGAACAAGGAAAAAATTCCTTCTTATATACCAAACTCAAATAATTATAAATGATTCAGTCCTCAATTACAAAATAATAAATTCTACACGCTACACACAGAATTCACATAAAACTATCGGCTTCCAAATACTATAACTTTCTCCAAACATATCTTCAAAGTTTTCACTATGAACCACATCATCATTAATGAGTCTCCAACATCCCTTTAACTATGAAAAATCAGATTCCATCCCAGCTAAGAGATATCCTTCGATTTCTGAAAATCGCTTCACAGAAACACTGTCTAAACACTGTTTTCACCAAAATGCTCATAACTCTCACAAATGAATGAATTTATTTTTGCGCTGTTAACCATAGGTTAATAACACACCAAAGAACATACCATCAGCTACACAAAAGCTAATCTATAATACAACATGTGTGCAAAACTAAACTATACCTACTTTCCTGCTAATATCTAAAATATCACTGTGTTGACATCAATGACAATCCAAGTTATGAATGCTACAACAACTACTAAAGAATGACTACCAAAATACTTTGCATTCATTCCTAACAATCTCCCCCATTCACATTGATGGAAACATAGATGAAAAACATCCAATGTTCCAAAAATCCAACACTGCAACATCACTGCAAAATATCAAATTAAATCTTGCTTCGTTTTCCTATTCAACTCTCTCATACAATCCACAATGTTTTTCATGTATATCTCTCCCCCATTGACATCAATGACAAAAATTCCATCACTAAGTCAACAACAACTTAATGTCAAAAGACACTTTTGAGAAAAATACACTAACAAGAGTCCTCATGACTCAGCTCATAAACTCCCCCATAGAGGAAGTTCCAACATCCAATCCAGAAGAAAGATAGGGATCATATACCACTGGATGGATGTAATCCTCTACATCAATTCTCAAATACAGGTTGGGGCATAACCCCAAGCATACCTCTCAGATACACAAATGTATCCTTAGGTAAAGGCTTTGTAAATATATCTACTATCTGCTCCTTTGTACTTATGTACTCCAATCTTACTTCTTTTTCTACAACTTTCTCTCTTACAACATGATACTTGATCTCAATATGTTTAGTCTTAGAATGTAAAATAGGATTTTTTGACATACTCACTGTACTGGTGTTATCACAATGTATAACAATAGGCTCATCAAACTTTATTCCAATATCCTTCAACATCTGCATCATCCAAATAATCTGATTACAATTATTTGTTGCTGCAACATATTCTTCTTTTGTTGTACTTTGTGAAGTACAATTCTACTTCTTACTTAGCCAAGAGACCAATTTTCCTCCAAGAAAAAAGGCTCCACCACTGGTTCTTTTCTTGTCATCAATGTTGCCTCCCCAATCTGCATCAGTATAGGCACATAAAGTAAAATCATCAGAATTCTCATACCATAATCCATAATCCATTGTTCCTTTCAGATATCTCAGTATCCTTTTTACTACTGCATAATGTGATTCTCTAGGTTCTACTTGAAATCTTGCTACAATCCCAACTGACTGTGCTATATCAGGTCTTGTATGTGTCAAGTACTGCAATCCTCCAATCATAGATCTGTACTTTTTCTGCTCATCTGTCGGTGTCTCATCTTTGCTAGATAACTTATGTCCGGTTACCATAGGTGTTCCAACAGGTTTAGAATTTTCCATTCCAAATCTTTTCAATAAGTCATTCAAATACTTAGTTTGACTTAAAAATATACCTTCCTTGCTTTGTGTTATCTGTAATCCCAAAAAATATTTCATTTCTCCAATCATGCTCATCTCAAATTCAGTCTTCATTTCATCTGCAAATTTGTCACTAGCTTCATCTTCTCCTCCAAAGATAATATCATCAACAAATATAACTATAACCAACAAACCATTCTCAATTTCTTTTGTGTATAAGTTACTATATGTTTCTCCTTTTATAAATCCCAATTTCAATAAATACTTATCCAATCTTGCATACTAGGTTCTAGGTGCTTGTTTTAATCCATATAGAGATTTTTTTAACTTACATACCATATCTCCTTCTTGTGTCAAAGGAAAACCTTCAGGCTGCTCAATGTAGACTTCTTCTTCCAATTCACCATTCAAAAATGCTGACTTCACATCCATCTAATACACTCTAAATTTCTTGTAAGCTGCATATACTAAAAACATTCTCACTGCTTCAATTCTAGCCATAGGTGCAAAAGTTTCTTCATAGTCAATTACTTCTTGTTGTGAATATCCTTTACATACCAATCTTGCTTTGTTTCTTATCACTTCTCCTTGTTCATTCATCTTGTTTTTGAATACCCACTTTGTTCCAATCACATTCTTGGCTTTAGGCCTAGGGACCAATTCCCATGTCTTCCTTTTTTGAATCTGCCCTAGTTCTTCTTTCATAGCATTAATCCAATGTTCATCTTCACAAGCTTCATTAGTAGTCTTAGGTTCAATTTGAGAAATCAAACATAAATGTATCTTATTTCGAGTCAAAACTCCTCTATCTAAACTTCCAATAACTTTCTCAATAGGGTGATGTCTTGAAGTATACCTGTTAGGTGTCATAGTTACTGATCTTGTTCCGACTTTAGATTCTTCTCTACTTTCTCCTCTGTTTTCTTCTCTTTTTTCTTCTCTTTTTTCTTCTCTATTTTCTTCAGTATGAATTTCATTCAGCAAATCACTGTTAGTTTCAAAAAATAATTTTACATTTTCAATGTTAGGCCGAGGTTGTGCTTCTCCATCAAATTCATAATCAAGAATTCTTTGTTGAATTTTAAACTTCTCATCAACTTTTACATTTGCACTTTCAAAAATAGTCTTAGTTCTTTTGTTATAACATCTATATGCTTTGCTTTTTAAAGAATATCCAAGAAATATTCCTTCATCACTTCTAGGATCAAACTTTCCTATATCATCATCTCTCTTTATATAACATTTACTTCCAAAAATTCTAAAATACTTAACTGAGGGTGTATGTCCAAACCATAATTCATAAGATGTCTTGTTTGTATCTGCTCTAATTTGTACTCTGTTCATAGTGTATACTGTTGTGTTCACTACTTCTCTCCAAAAAGTCTTAGCCAAATCATTTTCAAACAACATAGCTCTTGCTGCTTCAGTTATTGACCTATTCCTTCTTTCTGCAATACCATTTTGTTCTGGTGTTCTAGGGGATGAAAGTTCTCTCTTAATACCATTCATTTCACAAAAGGTGTTAAACTCTCTCTATGTAAATTCACCACCTCTATCAGATCTTAGACACTTAATCTTCATTCCAGATTCATTCTCAATTTTTTTTTTCATGATCTTAAATTTATCAAATGCTTCAAATTTTTCTTTCAAAAATGCAATCCACATCATTCTTGTAAAATCATCAACAAGAATCATAAAATACCTTTCTCCATAGAATCCTCTAGTCCTAGTAGGACCACTCAAGTCTGTATGAACAATCTCCAGCTTCTCTGTCGATGTGAACTTCTTGTTGGGAAATGAACTCCTTTTCTACTTTTCCATCATACATTCTTTGCAAATCATGTTAGTAGGTTTCATAATTCTAGATAAATCTCTTACCGCAAGTGTAGTGCTCACCTTGACAATATTATCAAAGTTTATATGACAAAACCTTTTATGCCATAACCAACTATCATCAATCCTAGTTATCAAACATGTCATCTCAGTAGGATTCACCTGAAATACATTACCTCTGGTTTTGGATCCTTTTCCAATCAGATTTCCATCTTTATCTTTTATCACACAAGTTTTCTCAGAAAACCAAACTTGATGACCCTTATCAGCCAATTGTCCAACGCTTAGTAGATTATGTCTCAGTCCATGAACAAAGTAAATATCATCAGTGTTAGTCTTTCCATCAAGAGTAATAGATCCTATACCCTTAATCAAACAAGGTGCATTGTTACCAACCCTAACAATTCCTCCATCATAATTATCTAGCTTAACAAACTTTCTTTTATCTCTAGTCATATGATGTGAACAACCATTATCTATAATCCAATCAGATTTCTTTTCAACTTGTAAAAATAATGTTTTTTCTTCCCTTTTATCAGATTCAGAACTTTCTTTTTTAATTTCTACAAATCCTATTTCTTCAAAGTTATCATTATCACTGTCACTTAAATGTTTTTCAATTCTTGCTTCAAGATCTTCATCATTTGCATAATATCATTCTTTAGATATCCTAGGTTTAAAGTTGCTTCTATACTTCTTAACTCTTTTAGGACATTTAGATGCAAAATGACCATATTCTTGGAAAGTCCAACATTTAAAGATTTTCTTACCATCTGGTTCTCTTTTTACAAGTAATGCAATACCTTCTTCAATCTTCTTATCTTCCTCAAATCTGCTACTGCTGGAAAATCTAGATTCACACTAGTACTTCTTGTAGGTCTAATGTTAAGAGCACTGAATCCTATTTCCATTCTAGGTAGGTCTCCTGATAATCTCAAGTTCATCTCTACTATTTCTAATCTTCCAAGAAGAGTCTCTCTTGAAAAATTCGATGTACAAGGTATCACTTGTTCAATCATCTATGTTGTCTACTTGAATACTGGTGTCAAAGTTCTCAGAATTTTCCATATCACTTCATTCTCTATCTTATCACCTCCACAAGACTTTATTCCTATTACAATCTTAGACATCCTACAAATATAGCTTCTAATAGATTCATCTTCCATCATTCTGATATCTTCAAATGCACAAATCCAATTATGTAATCTAGCCTTCTTTGCATGTTCATCATCTTCAAAAGTAGAATGTAAAGCTTTCCAAATTGCATGAGATGTTTTCAAACATCTTACCTAACTATATTCATTCTTTGATAGTGCTGAAAAAAGTGCTTCTCTTGCAAGTATGTTACACATGAATAGATCTAGTTCATCTTTAGTTCCTGCCTCTAGATTGTATTCCTGAATAATAGTCTTCTCATTCTTTGTAATCAACCAATAACTTGGTCCTAAACACAATAGATGTGTCTTCATATTTTCTTTCCATCTATCAAAATTTACTCCATCAAACTTAGGACTTTCTTTTCTAAAATTCACCATGGATCTCCTTAAGTTGTTAAACTTTTCTTTCAAGGACCCGCTGCTCTGATACCAATTGTTAGAAAGTAAAGATGCCAAGCTAACTGAGAGGGGGGGGTGAATTAGTTATTAGATAATTTAACCATTCAACTACTTTAAACAATATAATCAATGTACTAATCAACCATAGAAAGATAACCATACACAATTGCACAATAACACAAGATATGTTGACTAGGGAACCTCTTGAAAAGAGTAAACCACGGTGGGAATGATGCCCACAAAATGATGCACTAATATGAAAGTTCCTTGTTAGAGGATGGACCCTGTTAGGAGTCTTATGAAATACATTCAGTACATATAAATCCCTATTAGGAGATTTTGAATCCTTGTTAAAAGATTCTAACCCGGTTAAGAGTTTATGGAAGACAGAAGGACCCACTACCCAAACAGCTTCAAGGCAAGATCTCTGAACCCACTATCGAAAAGATCTTAGAATTATTCAATAGAATAATATGAAATATATTACCTCCTTCACACTGTGCCAAAACCGCACTCTCTGCTACACAAGATCCCAATTCCAGATCTCTATACTCACAAGTTTTCCTTCATCACTGAATTAGCTCTTTTCTTCACTTCATGCATATATTCTCATCTCAATCTTCATAGTACATATTACAAAAAGGAAAAAATTATTTCTTATATACCAAACTCAAATAATTACAAATGAGTCGGTCCTCAATTACAAAATAATAAATTCTACACGCTACACATAGAATTCACATAAAACTATCAGCTTCCAGATACTGTAACTTTCTCTAAATATATCTTCAAAGTTTGTGCTGTGAACCATGTCATCATTAATGAGTCTCCAACATCCCTTTAACTGCGCAAAATCAGATTCCATCCCAACTAAGAGATATCCTCTAATTTTTGAAAATCACTTCACAGAAACACTGTCTAAACACTACTTTCACCAAAATGCTCATAACTCTCACAAATGAATGAATTTCTTTTTGCGCTATTAACCATAGGTTAATAACACACCAAAGAACATACCATCAATTGGGCAAAATCCAATCTACAATACAACATGTGCGGAAAACAAAACTGTACCTACTTTCTTGCTAATATCCAGAATATCACTGTGTTGACATCAATGACAATCCAAGTCATGAATGTAACAACAACTGCTACAGAATGACTGCCAAAATACTTTGCATTCATTCCTAACAAAAATGAGAGACATCCTAGATAGCATTTCCATTTTCGTACATATAAAAAATGGCCCATTAGGAGAGGCAAAAAGGTGGCCTAAGAAAGTGGAAATAGAAGAAATAAGCCCCCTAACCCAAGCACTAGCCTTGGGGCACCAAAATTCAACCTAAACCACACCCTAGCACTCCACGGAACCACTCAAAATCCCCAACTAATCATGCATCCGAAAATGGAGTATTGGTTTCATCAAATCTTGGTTCCTTAAACCACCTACGTAGCTTACAAATGCTCAAGACAAATTAAGGAGAGGGTGGGGTCCATAGTCCACTCAACATTCCACTTCATCACAAAGGTGTCAAGTGACACATCATAATAATACACATCACAAACATACTTGGCATGCTTAGTGGAAAATTGCAATTTTATTTTCACAAGAGAAACTTACTTACAAACATACATTTACAAACATTGTCAGCCACATAAATACATGCAACACATTTACGAAAGAAATCATGTTACAATGAGGTCATACTCTTCTTAGAGTCAACCTTGGTTTCAAACTGATTGCACTTACATCCTTTCTTGTTTCCCCAACTTAGAACGATGGTCATGTTCCTACAGTCAATTTTGATGTCAGTAGACCATAAAATCTTTGCATTAATAATCATTTCAAAAAATGAAGTAATAACATCTAAACTTGACAAATATATATAACTACATTTCATGAAACATTACATAATCCACTAGCATGTAATCCTAAACTATTCATAGAACCATGATTCCACCAATATTCATTATACTGAAAGATAACATAACATATGCAGAATGCAAAACTCATATATCATAGATAATCATGGAATCAAAATGAGCATATATAAAGCTATGACTAACGTGATCATCATAAAAATCTATAACAAACATCTCATAACATCCAATGATAGCATATGTAATCCAAAATAGGTCAAATGTCTATGCTCAAAGTATCATCCAAATGTAAAAATGAATGTCAAGCTAGGATGGGTTGGGATAGGACCTCACAGTAGCATCCTTTCCTTCATCCTTGTCAGGCAACAATCCAAACAATATCTTCCAAATTTTAATACTTTCTTGTACAACATCTTCAACCTTGTGTTGAAGAATTAGATAGGCTCTAAGTTTAGGATCAAACTTGCCTCTGTATTGCTCAATTATCTATTTGATGTTGGTAGGGGTGAGAGTGGATTCAACCTGTGCTAATGTACTCTCCCCTATTTCCTTTTCTATTTGCAGAGCATACTCCCATTTCTATGCAACCCTGTTGCATAATTCCTTAGGAATTCTATTTTCAATTTGAATTGGCAGCATCTTGAAATTGCATAACATTTCAAGAATAACATCCTCAACTTTCTCTTTATCTCCAATGCTCATGTTTCCAAACTTTAATCTTTTCAACTCATCCACTACTACAGAGCTAGTAATCTTAAGACATAATTCATCAATAGTGAGTTGTTGTGCACCCTATTGTGTAACCTTCCCTTTTACTCCTTCATCACTTTCAATTTCTTCATCATCATATTGTGTTAGAGCAAGTTTCCTTCTCGGCCTCTTTATAGTCTTAGTCAGCATAGACTTGGGTTGTGCAATTTTTTGCTTAGTAGATGTAGGAGGCATCTTAGGAGTCTTAGCAGTAGTTCATCTAGTTCTATGCCTAAGTGATGGTGTGGCTGACACTTTAGGTTTCAACACTCTTTTCTTTTTCGGGGACTTGGCAATCACTGGTTTCTTTTCCTTTTCTTCTTCTTTTTCACTACCACTAGTTTCACTTTGTTCATCTTCTCCCAATCCTTGGGTCAACTCTTGTGGTGCATCCTTCTTAGATTTTTTGACATAGTTTTCCAAATTTTTCACTATCTTCTTTCTTTTCCTCTCTGTGGTGGCAGCCAATAATCCCAAAGAGATCTTGGATTTGGCTTCTTCAAATGTTACAAAGTAAGGTGCTTTATTATCAATTTCTTTAGCTGAGAGGGCTATGATTGCAGTACTAGCTTCATCTATGTTGAGTTCATAGGGTAATGGCATTAACCATGAAAACCTAGGTAGGAATGCCTGTGCATAAGTAAAGTCTATGTCTACTAGAAAACATATATCCTTGCTATATTTTTCAATCAAAGACACAGGGACTCTAGTCCTATTTATCATCTTCTTCTTAAACTCAATGAAATAGCTATCCATTATTCCTTCAAAATCATCACCAATCTGGTTTATAAATTCATTTATTTGAATAGTGATGGGTTTCTTCTTGTCCCATGTAACATCTCCATGTGTAGGAAAACACTTCTTGACATAAAAGAATACACAGATTAGTAAGGAACTAAACTTACACATAGAATACTTTACTGTCTAGATGGAGTTTAAGTTCTTAGCAAGTTGAGTCAGCTAGAGCTCGACAAGGTCATATGTGTGTCCTTTCTAGATTATCTTCCATGCTTGGTCCACTGCCATATAGGGGACATTGTCCAACTAACTGGATTGATAAAACTTTTGCGAGATGAATCTAATAGAAAAGTCAATTTTTGAATCAACTATGGTGGAAATTGCCATTCCACATTTGTTCCAAACTGCCTGGGTGTTAGCTTGAATATCCTCCTTTCCAACACATTTCATCATTCTTTTTCCTTCAATTGTAGGGTAACCAGTGACTTTATGTATCATTTCCTTTTTGATCTTCACCAGTCCATCTTCTAGCCATAAATGCATGTCGTGTACTCGACTCAAAATTATCTTTATCCATTCTACTTTGAAATTTTGCAGGAAATTTAGGGCATGCACTAACCCTTGATTGGCAAAAACCTTATGTTCCGGCTTTAGCACTCCGTTGACACAGTTTATCATATGCTTCCCTGATCTCGTAATCACCAATTTCTCTAATTTTACACATGTAGCAAGACCTAACATTTTTCATCAATAACACATTCTCTGGAATGGAAGATATGGCTTCATTTAGATCTCCTTTAATAGCACTTTCTGATATTGCCTTGAAAACCTTCAGCTTGCAAACTTCATTTCTTACAAGTTGCACATTGAAAACTTCTATCCCTTGTTTCTTGACTGGTGCAGATGAAGATGATGCCATTTTAAACAGTAATTTCTAAAAAGAAAATATTTACTTGGAAAAGTACCTTTTTTGTCAATAACCCTGTAGATGAATTTTGCTGACGGCACGCTGAGAAAATTTGGAATCTCCTTTCTTAAACTGGTTTCAAAAACTCTGAATCGCTCTCTGAAATCTCAAATAGCCTAGTGAAATGAAATTAACAGCAACTTTCTGCTTTATAGAATCCCAAAAATAGAATTAGGGCCTCATAAATGCTTTGTACAGGTTTTGGTGGATTACAACTGTCTCGAAAAACTCAAAAGCTCGGTCGATATAACCATTGTGATATAGCTCAGCACACATAGCATTTCAGCCATATCAGGTGCTCAGTATACATTGATAGCTCAGTCAAGACACTAATGCTCGACATCAAAAATGAAATTCTCTATTTTGCTCAAATATGTCCTAATGCATCTTTATCTATGTAGATGTGGACTTTTTCTCACTTCTATGTTAGGAACTAATGAAAAATAAGACTTTGCAAGACTCAGTTCCAAACATACCTTCCAAGCTTAATTAGAAGAGGTGTGATCACCTGATCCATTGGATTAGGTGATCACAGATGTGCTAGCTTTTCTTGAGTTTTCTTCTTCTTTCTTCCTCAATGTCTTTTCCATTTGATTCTTCAGTTTCTCATGAATACCTTCATTCTGATTATTATTATTTCTTGAAATGGATGATCTACAATCTTTCTTTAAGTGACTGACCTTATTACATTTGTAATAGACCATGCTTCCATTCATCCAACTTTTAGATTTTCCTCTAAAATGAGTCTTCATGCAATTTTCTCCGATGTGTCCGTATTTACCACAATAATGGCAATTATACCAAGTGTTACAATCCCAATTGTAATAGTTGTGCTTTGTGACTGGCTTGGTTTGTTCATTTGATGACCACCTTGGTCTAGATCTACATTCAATGCTTTGTGCCCATATTTCTAATAGTTGAAACAACTTCCTTGAAACTTGGGTGAGGTGGATGAATTGCTAGCCTTAGATCTACATTCATGTTCTTGATGTCCATGCTTCTTGCAGTTAAAACAATGTCCATTAAACTTAGGTTTAGAATTAGACTTACCATGTTTTCTTCTCCATCTATTGGTTGTATGTCTTGGCTTTCCACAGTGATAACATGTGGGCTTGGTGTTCTTTGGCTTAGAAATCTTCTATTCTCCATTCTTTGGTGATTCTCCTTCTTCAGTAGATGAATGTTCATTCAGTCCAAGTCCAAATCTATCACTAGATCTTCTAGGTGATCTTAACAGCTCTTCAAAATATTTTGCAGCTTCATTGGGTTTGTTCATCCTTTCATTGATTTCCTTTTTAGTTCTCAAATCATGTTTCAACTGATCATTTTCAGACCTTAGTTGATTGATTTCCATATCTTTCCTACCTAATTCCTGATTAATCATCAGTAGTTGATTTACTGTGTCTAGTTGATTATTAGTCAACCTTTGCATGTCACTTGTTCTTTCATCTAGCTTGATTGCAATTTGTCTTTTGTCTTCTTTAGCCATTCCCTTATCATCTTCAACTTTCTTTTTCTATTCCACTAATTCACAAAGTCTGATAGATTGAATTTCTTATTCTCTCCTTAGAGTTCTGATGTCATCATTTAGTATGGTATTTTTCTCCAATAGTTCTTTTATAGCTTTATCACTCTCGGTAGAGTTACCATTGTCAAATAGTCCAAAGATGTCTTCTTCTTTGTACTATGGCTCATTTTGTTGAATTGCAATCTCTCTTCTCTTGCTCAAGGATTTCTTCAATTCTCCTCTGGCTCCTTCCAGTTGTTGTAATGCTAGTTGTACTTCAATCTTTTGATTCTCTATAATCTTCCCCAGTTTATAAGCTTCCACTTTAAGATCTTTTTCTTCTAGTGGTTAGACTTCCTTAAGAGAAACCTTGCTGCTTTGATACCAATTATTGGAAATATAAGTGGGAAAGTAATACTGAGAGGGGGGTGAATCAGATATTGTCTACTTTATCCTTTTAATTTGATAAAAATTTATGCATGACATAAACAAAACTTGATCATTGTAAGAAACTAAAAATATAAAGAAGCATAAATGAAATCACTCATAACACCATGATTTTAGTAACCCAAAAACCCTTAAAAGGTAAAACTGGGGTGGGGATGACACCCACAAATCTTCACTATTGTAGTAATAAGTTTTTCCTGTTAGGGCATACAAAATGTGATCAATTCATGATCTACCCTATGAAAGGTCTACTCTGTCAAAAGCTAAAAGACTTATATAGTCTACCTTATTAAAGGATTTATAAACTTACAACAAAGTAAGCACTCAGTAAAGAGATTTACATAAAGTCTATTAAGACTACTCGGTTAAGAGATTTACCTTGATACACTGATCAAAATGTCTCGGTACCTGATCTTTTGTTTTGCATTTGTATGCATATTACAATTCTCCTCTTTACTATAAATTGGTGATCTCTTCTATCTGATCTTTCTTGATTTTGCCCTTTCACTGCTTAACTCGGTCACTGGACTCTGTCTGAATACTTAACTTTTCTGAATATACCTATCTAATCATTTTCTCATACTCATTTGATCTCAATATCTCTTCTCTCTTTGATTCACACTTCTCTTGGTTTAGATCTTGACCTTATATAATAACAAAAAAAATTTACTGATTAAAGATCTATGGTTCAGATTTATTTCTATTGCCGCCTAAGTTATACAATTTTCTGATTGGCTCTAGGTATTACATAGGGATCAATGATAATAATATGGATTCATAATTACCTTCGTAATTACCTCAATAAATGAAATATAAAACACCATTATCACCAAAAATGGTTTACCTCAATCATTGTCCCATTCCAAACTTGTATGTCATTCCTGGCTAACTCAGTAAAGGCTATTCCTGGCACTCAACATTAGCTATACTCAGCATCAGTTAAACTTTTTTGTCACTTAGTAATCATTGATATATGTAACTCAGATAAAACTATACTTGGCATATTACAAACACATAGTGACCATGACTTTACTTGGCAGTACTACTGCTCGGTAAGTATACAATACATAACTCGGCCTTTACAAAATGACTCAGTCGCAGTGATGACCGACCATCATTGCCTAGATATATGACTAAGTGTGAAGCACTAATGGTCAACAAAACTGTAGAGATCTACAGGTTCATCTTCAACTTTGATTACTTTTGGATCAACGGTAAATTTTTCAATAACTTCATTAATTTGATCGATAGTGATATCTATTTTAGTTCTTACATTGTGACCACTCATGTCACCATTCTACTCATCAACTATACATGTATCATCGACCTATGATGGTCCTTCATTATTTAATTGAGGTTGGTCTAAATTGAACATCCTTTTCCAGATGTGAATCATTTCATCTTGAACTTCCTTCTCAATATCTCCAAGTAACATAGCTATGACTCTTCTTCTCCTAAATTTGTCTTTATACTTGTCCATTGTTATCTCAACATCATTTTTTTTCATTAATGTAATTACATCCATTATACTTTTCATTCTAGTTTGTTCTTCATGTTGCGATGCAAATTGCTATCTCACATTTAGTGGATCAAATAATTCAATAGTTACTTGATTCTTAAGATCTTTTGGATATCTCTTAAATTCATAAAAATGAAATACCAAGGCATCCTCAATAACTTTCATGTCATCATCATACAATCTATCAAATCTAGCACTACTTATATTTCGTATAAGAAAATGTTTCCTTATACCTTTAGCAAGTTATGTGGTTGTCTTCAGTATTTTTTAGAAAGTTTTCTTTCCTATTTCCCTACCTAAGTCAATAACCTCTCTCTCTAAATTTGTCATCTCTTCATCAACTTCAATTTTCTTGTTCCTTTTACTACTAGGAGAATTCTTAAATTGGCTCCTAGTTTTCCTCTTCTAATAATTCTTAGGTTCAATAGTTGTGGTTCTTTTTTGATGTGGTTGAGTGATCCCAACTTCCTTTTCTTTAGCATGTTGCTACTCAACTTTGATATTTTCTCCTATTGCAAGTAGGGAAGGCATACCTATTGATTTCTCATTCTTCTTTCCCTTTTTCTTGGCATGAACATAAAGAATAAATTTAGGTTTATCAGTAGTGGAATAAATCTCCTCCCTTGTTCCATATTTCTTTCCCAAGCTATCTAACAATTTCTTGGATTTTCTCTCAATTATGGGTTTCTTTAGGTCTAGTGTTATTCTCTTGTATGCTTATTCATATGTCCCAAATATTTTTGCACATTGTTTTCATGTCTAGGCTCAATAGGTAATCAAAATTTAGTATGAGTACTTCCTCTCTTACTTTATATCCCATTGATGGAACCCATGAAATCCTAGGTTCTACTAGTTGCATCTTACATGTATTGCTGTCAACTAAGAAACAAATAGTATTTCTTTATTTCTCAACAATAGGTGGAGGGATCCTAAACCTCATATGCATCCTTATTTGAAATTATTTACAATAACCCCACATGATTGTGTTAAACTCTTCTCCTAACTAGAATATATACTCATTCATTTGATATAAGGTTTGCCTATTATTTTTCCAAGCAATCTTACCAATGTCAGGAAAGAAAATATGTACATAGAAAAATATACATACCAATAAAGTACCATGCTTCATTTCCTACTTCCTATTAGGTTGTATCATCTTCAAATTCACCAATATTTTTGACCTCATCATTTTTGCTAGGTCATACCTCTTTCCCAATTTCACAATCTCATAGGTTGCATGAATCACTTCACCAGGCATGATGTTCAACTGATTCAATTAATAAAGTTTATAATTGATAATCATAGAGGTAAATCTTACCTCTTGATCTATAATGTCATTAATTATCATGGCTCAGTGATCTTGTTTTGACTTGGTCAATTCTTCCACTTCATCCCTAAAAAAATTCTTAGAGTACATTGGTCTCTATCTTTCTATAGTCTTGTGACTATATGAATCAAATCCTTCATATTTTGATAGGTATTTATTCTTCTAACTAGATAAATTGTTCATGATACTGAATCAACACATATTTGATCCATTCTTTATTAAAAAAATTGGTAAGTCAATCAGATGTGTTAAAACCTTAGTTACCAAATGCTTAAACTCATCTTTTAGCTCACCATCTTTACACATTTCTAGGTATTCATCTTGAATTTTGTTATCTTCTAGTTCATTCTACTTGTAGTGGATAACAATTCTTACATCTTTCGTTAGTATCACTCAAGGAGGAATTGATGATAGGGCACTCGCTTTGTGTCAACTTCTATTTCCTTTTTAGGGTAAAGTTTATATTCAAGATCAGGCTTCTATGTGATCTCAATCAAGATAGGGGTATCAATCTTCTCTTCCATGATGTCATTCCAAGTATTTTTAGCTTACTCTACAAAGTCACAAAGAAATTCTTCACTTATTTGCATCTACCACTTAGCAAGGGCTTGAGATCTTCTCAACTTGATTCTTCACAAATAATTATGATTTGTAATTCACACAATAGATAGAAATAGACAATTAATCTCTTCTTAGACAATCACTCTTTAGAATGTAAAGTGAACAATGATTAGGTTAACCTCTATAATTATTTTCTCGATGGGTTTTCTAATAGAAACATTAGGTATAGACATTAAATGTAGTTTACCAATAACCTCCTTGTACTGATAACACACTCCTTTATCGATAGTTTTCTTCATTATGTGTTAACTGATATATGTACAAATCCATATGATAAAGAAATGATAACTAAAATTATTCAACATCATATTATGTGCATCCAATTATGCTGATAGATAATTCATCTCATCAATGTAAAGGATCAGTAGATATAAAAATGATATTCAGTCCCTAAGAAATACTTACTTAGTTTGAGGATGAATCCCTTGTACCATAGGATGATGAGTTACTTGTTGATGCGTTGGAATCATCTTTTATTTCTTCCTTCTTCTTCCATATATTTTTTATCTCATTTCTCATTTCTTCAACATTAACAATCCTTTCTCCTTTTCTTCCTTCATTTCTTAGTGACTAATTCCTATGCCAACAATCTCTTGCTAGATGTCCAATCTTGTAACAATGATAACATGCCATACCTATTCTCCTCTAGGGTCCAACATTACCTCTAGGATTCCTTATTTCATAATTAACTACCATATGTCAATAGTTCTCACAAATAGAATATATAACATTTATGTTTCCTTCTCTTCTTAGAGTACTCACCGTTCAATTAGTCATTTTTGTCTACAATATTCTAACTTGTGTCCATATTTGTTGCATGTGTTACAATAATCATTTAAGCTTCCTTTAGATGATCATCTACTAGATCTTGATCTGCATTCATTAGCTCAATGACCATATTTATTGCAATTGTAACAATATCCATTAAATGGTGTACCCGTTGAAACATTGACCAGTCTACTTCTGCAAACATTTGATGTATGACCATGCTTTCCAAAGTTATAACAAGTAGGTTTAGTAGTTTTCTTACCTTGCATGTTGATAGGATATTTTAACATTTGTGATGGATTCTAAGCTCCAGATTTGAATGATTCTCCAACTACAAATTTGTTGTCACCGGTGTATCCTAGGCTAGTGGTATCCTTATTTCTTCTTTGATATTTCAATTTTTCATCAACTGTCTACATGCTCTGCTCAAACCTTGTGAGTCTTTCATTGACTTCCTTTTCAATTTTTATATCACTCTTCAATTTCTCAACCTCTTATTTGGGTTTTCATTTTCAACATGTATCTACATGTTTTCATCACTTGTGTAATTCTATTGTTCATTTAGTGTGTGATTCTCTTGGTGTAGCCTTTGCATGATTGTATTTTTGTGGCTGAAATTTTGTTTAGCATTTATCTCCTCTGATTCAAGAATCCCTTTTGCACTTTCATCTTCTCTTATTCTTTCAATTATTTCATCGATCCTTAGGGATTGACTCTCTTGTTCTCTTTTCATTTTGATCAACTCTTCATTCAAGGTATTGTTCTTTTCAGTCAAATTTTCAAAAGCTTCATCATCTTCTTCTGAATTGACACTTCCTTTTGATAGTTTCTATATGCTATCAAGACTTATCTTCAGTTGCTTTAACATTTCCTTTATTTTTTCAAAAGGTACATTCAACTTGTCTTTCGGATCTTGTATATGTTCATTTGCTACTTCTAAGGAATCCTCCAATTGTCTATCCTTCCTATACCTTTCCATATCTTCAGATCTACTCTCAAGTTGTTAAACTTCCCTCTATAGAACACTTTCTCTAATACCAATTGTTGGAAATAATAGGTACTGAGAGGGGGGGAATCAATACTATAAAAACTCACCTATTTCAATTCATAACCTTTAACTTATAACAAAATAAATTTTCATAACAATAATGCATGTAACTAAAAAGTAAAATATCAATGCAATGAAATCATAAGTAGGAGATGCACACACATAACACCTTAATTTGGTATCACATAAACCCTTGGTTAGAGGGAAACACTATGGTGGGGATGACACCCACAACTCTTCACTACATTAAATATTTTTGCCAAGTTAAGAGCTATAATTGTCACCTTCTAAATGACTCACCCTATTTGATAGGGAGGTTCTCCTAAGAACTACTCCTAGTTCTTCTTAAAGTATCTCTTAGGAATTTTAAGGGATTCTTACCCTCCTAGAACCCTACCACCGTAGGAGGAACCAAATATATTTTCCCCTACTCTCCTAGAACTACACTACCAATTCAAGTGCTCACTTTAACATCATGAAACCACAAGGGTATGTCCATCTACCACCTTCTAGCCCTATGAAAATCATCTTGTTGGATTATGGGGATTGTAAATTAACCAATTCCATCTTCAAACCAAACTTCTTGAATGATCCTAAACTCATTTCCCCATCTCTTTCAAAATTCCTAGTTTTTAGGCCTTTTAGGCTTCTAGGTCTCTAGTAGCCCTAAGTTTGACATTTTTGGGATTCAACACAAAAATATTACAAACAACCCCCTCAACACATTGGTGATATGGATACCCTTTTCAAAGACCCTAAATATTTTGTTGGTCTTTGTGTTCATTCTATTTGTATACTATCCAAACCCTACTTGGGCTATTTCGTAAGGAAACAAGCCTATTTCCACTCTCTTGAGTCAAAATACCTTCAAATAGATTCAACAATCCTGCAACTCATAAACAAGGATTTTTATGAAGCTACCTCACATATCCCATTCATTGGATTCATTATTCTAATTTTCTCCTACAAGTTATAAGAAATTTTTCTCTTGCTTCCTTGTCAGGCTATGGAAGAGCTTGCCTAGGGCAAGATTTTAAAATTTACAAACACCACTTCTAGATACCTAAAAAAAAGAAAACTATTATAGAAATAATCCATATTTACTCCCCCAAGGGCCAAGTGATTTCCACTTTGGGAACTCAAGATGGAGCCATTTTAACTATGTACACCCTCTCTAGTCCAAAGACTCATAACTAGGAACAAGAAAAATATAATCTCAAACCAATGCACAGAAAACAATAAAATGATGAATCCTAACTATCCAAAAGGAAATATTTTCTTATTGAACCCATTGAACTCGAATGGAAACTAATTTCAAGAACATAGACAATGAACCTTAAACTGTCAAAATAATTGGTATTTGAAATCATGCCAAAAATTGTGCCAACGTCCATACTACTTTAGGGAAAGTTTCATCCTTTTGCCCAAATTTTGTGATGCAACATTGAAAACTTGCAAAAGTTGCTCTAGAAATTTTTTGCATCTCTTATATTTTTATCCACCATAATGTATTGACTAGAACTATGGATTCCAAATGATGATAAATGGTTTCCTAAGACCTTTTAGACAATTCCTACATGAAAACAAGACCTTCTATCCATTTTTCCCAATTTTGGCTTACACAACAACTTTTGGCCAACCTTGGCTCAAATTTTCCAACTTTGGAAAACCACACAAATAGCTTGCAAACCTTCACAAATTTATCTGATGGACTATTGGAAAGTATTTATGCAATCCATGATCTTGATTGGATCTCATAGCAAAATTTGAGGGTTTTTAAAGAAAGTAACTCATAGGCTCTCTTGCACATTCTCCCCCAAACAAAAAGAGTCTAAGTCACATTTGGTTACAAAAATGCAAGATCAATTCCTAGATTTTTGAAATCACCATTAGGTACCCAATTAGCTTCTACTTCCAGTATATTTATGCACTTGATTAGATGCTCCATGTAAGTTTTGTGTCGAGTCTTCTTAGTAACCCTTGAATCCAACACCTTCTCTATTTGAGGCTTGATTTGGGGAGGTATCGTCAGTTTAGGGTCCAATTTTATAATAATAGGAACTCCTTCACTTCCCTCTAGACTGGGAAATTTGTACTGTACAAGGTTTTTTATATTAAAGAGAGGAGATAGATCTAGGTTTGTTGGTAAATCTATCTTGTAAGAATTATTTCCATATTTTTATTAAATTCCTTAAGGACCTATTATCCTCATCTGTAGTTTAATTGGCACTCATTTATTAATTTTATCCTTGTTCAAGTGGCCCATGACCTAATCTCCCACTTCAAACTATATATCCTTCCTCTTGATATCAACCTTGTCCTTTATCTTTTGAGTATTTTCAATCAGAGTTCAAGTCTCACTTGCTCATGCAATTCCTTCATGGATTATAAAAAGTCTTCAGCATTTCCACTCTTTCCTTCCATGTCTCTAAGGTCTATAAGCTCATATACATCCCTAGGATGCATTCCATATACAATTTAAAAAGGGCTCTTCCCTTTTGTTCTATGCATAGTGTCATTATAAGAAAATTTTGATTGATAAATCACTATATCCCAAGATTGACCATACTCTTTGGTTAAACATCTAAGAAGGTTCCAAAGTGTCTTATTGAAAGCCTTTGTCTACCCATCCATTTGGGGATGGTATACCAACCAAAATTCTAGGTTAGTGCCCAACCTTTTCCATAATCTTTTCCAAAAATGTCCCATAAACTTCGTATCTCTGTATGTTACTATATTGATTGGATGTCCATGAATTCTAGTGACTTCCCTAAAAAAAATGAGCTATATGACTGGCATCATGACTCACCTTGCAAGGAATGAAATGACTCATTTTACTAGATCTTTCTACAACAACATAAACACTATCAAAACTAATCTTTATTTTGTGTAAACCAACTTTGAAGTCCATACTTACACATTCCCATGACCTATTGAGAATTGGAAATGGTTGATCAATAAAGACCAATATTGAAGGAGGTCCCTTTGTCTCTCTAAAAAATTGTGTGCTTATCAACATACCTCCTTATGTCATTATGCATTTTGGGCCAATATGAGGCATGATCATCTTAGGTCCTTGGCAATCTTGTGTCACCAAAAACATGTTTGTGTTTTCCTATGTTGCTTGGTTCCTTCTTTGACCAAGTTGGTTTGGTGTTGCTCAGTTTCCATTGTTTACTAGGGTTGGTCTATTATCTCTCTAGAGATCAGTGAATTTCCTTGGCACTCGATGATGCTTTTATGACACTTGGTTATCCTTTCTTATCGAGTTGTTTGTTTTAGTTTCATATTGAGGCTGACTCTTGCAATTAATTATGGTCATAGATTTAATGTTCGAATCTACAATTAGGAAGCTTGTGGACCTAGATCTAGTCATTCCTTCCATTTATGGTGGATCTGAAGGTCGACTTGTTTGGTTTTCTCTTGTATATAATGTAATCTTTGTTTATAGTTTTGGGACATCAATTAGGACATCAGAGATAGAAGCTAGGAGATAGAAGCTAGGAGATAGAAGATTTTTTTAGATCCTCGCATTTTAGAGGACTTATGTACTTGAATTGTAATATCTAGCCTAAATTAGGAAGGCCTTACAACCTAACATGTATGAATCAATTTGAATAAATATATGACATATATATGCATTCTCTCTCTCACTTGTGTGTTTGTTTCTTTTGTGTGTGATCTTTCCAAGGTGGATCTAGTTAGTGTGTGCCTTTTCCCCTCTTTGCATCCTCCCTTGTGTCAAGTGGTATCTGAGTGAGGTGAGATCTGGATCTAGGTTTGAGTGTTCCTTCTTGTCAAACCCTAGTTGATTTGTTATGGGTAGAAGATTGTGATCTGGCCTATAATTGCATAGGGTTTCAAGATTCTTCATGGGAGGTGAGACATAGATCTAGGATTGGTAGACATGTTGAGACAACATGCTACTAGATTAGAAGTTGTTGAAATAGCTAAGAGAAAAGGAAGACATCTTGATGATGCTAGTGATGATGAAATTGAGGAAGAACAAGCTGATGTAGAACCTACACCGGTGATGGATCAAGATGAGGAAATATTGTTGAAGGCTTTGACAAATATGAAGTCTATACCACACTTTAATCCTCCTGAGTATAGTGGAAAATTGGATTCTGATGAATTGGTGGACTGTATCACCAAGATGGAAAAGTACTTTGAGTATGAAAACATACCTAAGGAAAAGAAGGTGAAAATTGCAAGCACAAAGTTGAAAAGTCATGCATCCTTATGGTGGGAACATCTACAATTGGATAGAAAGAGGAAAGGAAAAGACAAAATTAAGGTATGGAACAAGATGGTGAATAAATTGAAAGGAAAGTTTTTACCTTGTGATTATCAGATTAACCTATTTAGGTGAATGCAAAGTTTGAGGTAGAAAGATAGCTCAGTAAAACAATATACTGAGGAATTCTATAGATTAGATATAAGATATGGACATGATGAAGATGATGTGGAAAGAATTTCTAGATACTTGAATGGATTGAGAGTTTCCATCCAAGAAGAAATCAGTTTGGTCAAATTGGAGAACATTGAAGATTCTTATCAATTTACATTGAAAACCGAGGAGAAATTGAACAAGAGATGTGAGAAAAGAAAAAGAGGTAGAGGTGGTAGATTCCCTAGAGGAAGAGGTAGATATTATGGTGAAAATAGTAGATCTAAACCTAAAAAGAAAAATCTGGATAAGGGCAAGACCGAGTGGAAAGGTGAAAGTTCATCTAGAGGAAGAAGCAGTAACTACCGAGGTGGTTATAATAAAGTTGGTTTCTGAGGAACTTGTTACAATTGTGGAGGAGAAGGACATATATCATTTGAGTGTACACAAGCAAGTAAGAAGGTCAGTAGAAGTATAAATGATTTGGTGCAAGAAGAGTCACTAAATGAGCATGAGAAGGAAAAGATCTTGATGGTAAGGAGAAAACTCTGGAGTGAAAGTAATAAGGAAGATACGGTATGGAAAATTTTGTTCAAGACTAGATGTAGAGTTTATGATGAAGTTTGGAAGGTAATCATTGATAGTGGTAGCTTGGAGAATTTGGAATCTAATGAAATGGTCACAAAATTGCAGTTTAAAATATTGGAACATCTGAATCCCTATCAGATTTCATGGATTAAAGATGACCATACACTCTTGGTAAGTGAAAAATGTTATGTAAATTTGAAAATTCTAAATTACTATGATAAGGTGTTATGTGATATCATGCATATGGATTGTTGTCATATTTTGTTGGGTAGACCTTGGCAATAAGATAGACATACTATATATGATGGGAGATTGCATAAATATACTATTTGGGCTGATGGGAGAAGACAAATATTGTTACCTTTGATGGAAGAACCTATTAGTAATGTTTGTACATCTGTGAAATTTTTCTTGATGGAAGGAAGAAAGTTTGTTAGGGATTTGAAGAAGAATGATATATGTTTTGTCGCGATTCCTAACAAACTAAGTAAGAAAATTGAGGATAGTATCCCTGAGGAGATTGATATGTTACTCATTGAGTATAGTGAGATCATTTATGACAATGTACCTAATGGTTTTCCACTGAAGAGAAGCATTGATCATTGCATGGATCTAATCCCTAGAGCTAGTTTACCGAATAAGGCACCACATCAGTTGACACCTACCGATAATAAGGAATTGAACTGATAGATTCAAGAATTGTTACAAAAAGGTTTGATCCATGAAAGTTTGAGTCCTTGTGTAGTACCTTCTTTATTGGAACCTAAGAAGAATGGAGAATGGAGAATGTGTATTGATTCTAGAGAAATTAACAAGATAATAGTGAAATATAGGTTTCCTATACCGAGAATGGATGACATAATGGATAGTTTGACTGGAGAGAAGTATTTTACCAAAATTAATTTGAAAAATAGGTATCATAAGATCAGAATTAGAGAAGGTGATGAGAGTAAGACTTCTTTTAAGACAAAAGAAGGTTTGTATGGGTGGTTGGTTATACCTTTTGGTTTAACTAATGCACCAAGTACTTTTATGAGATTTATGAATGAATTTTTGAAGAAATTCTTAGGTAAATTTGTGATTGTATACCTAGATGATATTATGATATTCAGTAAGACCAGAGAAGAACATTTTTTGCATGTTAAACAAGTATTGCAGAGGTTGAAAGAAGAAAAGTTGCTGATAAATATGAAAAAAGTGTTCATTCATGAAAGAGGAAATTGTGTATTTGGGATTTGTGATTTCAGATGATGGTTTGAAAATAGATCCTGAAAAGGTTTAAGCTATTTTGAATTGGCCTACACCTGAGAATGCTAGTGAGGTAAGATCATTTCATGGTTTGGCAAGTTTTTACTGAAAGTCTGTTAGGAATTTTAGTTCAATTTGTAATGCTATGACTGAGACTATGAGAGGAGATAAAAGAGAATTCAAGTGGACACATGGAGCTGATAAAATTTTTGAGACTCTAAAATAGAAGGTTGCTAAATTTCCTATGTTAGCATTACCTGATTTCAATAAGGTATTTCAAGTGGAGTGTGATGAAAGTGGAAGTGAAATTGGAGCTATGTTGAGTAAAGAAGGTAAACCTATTGCTTTCTTTAGTGAAAAGTTGAATGATGCAAAAAGTAAATATTTTGTGTATGATCAATAATTCTATGATATTTTTTAAGCCCTAAAGAAATGGAGACATTATTTTATACTGAGTGAAATTGTATTGTATACCAATTATAAAGCTTTGCAGTATCTGGGTAGTCATAATAAGTTGAATCAAAGACATATGAAATGGGTTGAATATTTGCAGAGTTAAACATTTGTGATAAAGTATAAGAGTGGAGTCACTAACCTAGTTGTAGATGCATTGTGTAGAAGAAGATATTTGATGATCGAGATGAAAATTGAAGTTCTTGGTTTTGATGATATGAGAGATTCTTATGAATTTGGTCCTGATTTCTCTGAGCCATGGATAAAGTGCAAAGAACCTATTCAAGATCAACCGAGTACTAAATGGGAAGAATATTTTATTCAAGGAGGTATGTTGTTTAAAGGTATTCATTTGTGTATATCGAGAGGATCAATGAGAAATAATTTGATAAAAGAGAAATATAGTAGTGGTTTGGCTGGACACTTTGGTGTTGACAAGACATTGAATTTTCTTAAGGAGAAATAATTTTGGCCACAGTTGTATAAAGATGTTTGGAAATTTGTGAAAAGTTGTGGAATTTGTCAAGTTGCAAAAAGAGTAAGTCAGAATAGTGGATTGTATACACCGATTTATATTCCTAAGAAACCTTGGATTGATATCAGTATGGATTTTGTTCTTGGCTTACCGAAAATAGCAAGAGGTAGTGATTCCATATTTGTTGTTGTGGATAGATTTTCTAAAATGGCACATTTTATACCTTGTACAAAGACATCAGATGCAGTACATATAGCTAATCTTTTCTTTAAGGAAATTGTTAGATTGCATGGATTACTGAGGATTATCATCTCTGACTGAGACAGTAAATTTGTTGGATACTTTTGGAAGACCCTTTGGAGAAAGTTTGGCATCAAGTTGAAATATAGTTCTACATTTGACCCACAAATCGATGGACAGATAGAAGTTATGAGTAGAAGCTTGGGTAATCCTTTGAGATGTTTACTTGGAGACACATTGAGTAATTAAGATTCTATGTTGGCACAAGCAGATTTTGCATACAATAATTCAGTGAATAGGATGTTGGAAATATTCAGGAATTAACCGAGTTACTGAGAGGGGAGGGGTGAATCAGTAACTCCAAATTTTCTTTCAATTTAACATGTAATTTACTTTTAACCTTTGCATATAGAAAGCATGAAACTTAAGAGCATTCACAACAATGACACATAGATTTGGTTACCCAGAAACCTTCCAAAAGAAAGTAAAACTGGGGTGGGGATGAAACCCACAAAGCTTTAATACTACAGAATAAAGTTGGTCAGTTAAGGCTTACAATTTGATCACTTCTAATGATCTGCCCTGTTAGGAGCAATAAGGATTGCTAAATCCACCCTGTTAAAGGATTTACAAACATACAATGAAGTATGCACTCGGTAAAGAGATTTTACAAAAGACTGTTAAGTCTACCTGGTTAAAGGATTTAGTACTAATTCACCTGTTAGGATGAAACAGTAGATCTCTTGCTTTGCAACTGGATTGCTGATTCAGATTCACTGACGTACTGATCACCTTCTGTGATGAATTTGTCTTTGCTGTTCCTTATACTGCTAAAGCCCTTTGTAATTCTCTTATCTCTGCCTTTCTTTCTGTTTCACATATATGCTTCTTACATTGCTCTTGACATTTTTACAACATTGTTTATATACAAGTCTTAAACAATTAATTACAATTACAATTACAAAGTCGGCTTGATAAATAAACATAAGTGCTACTAAGTCGGCCCAAGTATGGTTACACGGTTCCTTCAAACTAACTCGGTGACTTTCTGATACTCGACGTCCACTGCATTACTCAGCATCGTCATGCACTCGGTAGAAGTGAAGGCACGGTTCATACTGATCACTCGGTAGGTTTTGAACTCAGTAAATACTGGTGACTCGGTAGACATGATGTTACTCGATTTACACTGTCCTGCTCAGTTTGTACTAACTTGCTCGATTTGCACTGTCTGCTCGGTTTGCACTGTCTGCTCGGTTTGCACTGTCTGCTCAGTTTGCACTGTTTGCTCAGTTTGCACTGTCTTCTTAGTTTGCACTGTCTACTCAGTTTGCACTGTCTACTCAATTTGCACTATCTGCTCAGTTTGCACTGTCTGCTCGATTTGCACTGTCTACTCAGTTTGCACCCAAAATGCAAATAAGTGTTGTCACTAGTGGCAATTCTGCTTAATGCCAACAATCTCCCCCTTTGGCATTAGTGACAAAAACACTTATTGGCCAAAACTTATATACATGAATCATGCTGAGTTTTATTTTGATTTTTCAAAATTTGTCTTTGTTATAGGGCTTTATACATTGTCTCCCCCTTTCAATGTGCTAACTGTTTCTATACAAATCTTCTTCTATACATATATCTCCATATATCTCCCTCTATACATATCTCCCCCTTTTTGACGATAATGCCAAAGGTGTATATACAAGTTATTTACAAAGAGAATCCAAAATTTGATAGAAAATTAGAATGTACCTTCATTATTAGTGCCAGGGTTCTGTCCCAACTTTCTTGCAGAATCTTACATGTTTGGATTGCAATTTGGACTTCTGCAGAGAGTTCAATCATGTGATCTACTATAGAGAACTGATTGTCATGAATCAATGTTTTGGAATGTTCAATGTGCTTATACATTGTATTCATGATGGGAAGGATCATGTGTTGGATGTCTAGCAGTGTGGATCGGATCCTTGTGTCTTCTTCCAGTAGATCAGACTGCATATTTGATAGGTGTGAGATTTTCATGTGATGAGCAGAGCTTGAACTTGGTTCAAGTTGCAGCTTCTGTATGCTAATCTTCATATCCTCATCCATTTTATTCATTTTATCCTTAACATCCTTTGTGAACTCAGCAATATTGCACAATCTGGCTAAAAGAGAGGTAGCATTCGAATAGATAGATTCAATGTTTGACAAAACTAAAGACAATTCTACTTGGTTAATAGCTATGTGCTAAGCAATGTGCTCAAGCACATTATTATTGAATCTCTTCTCGGCTCTTTCAACTAACTTTTCTATCCCAGATGAATCCTCATTGTATTTATTAACTGCTTCTGCTAATTGTAGCAAAACATGTTGGGAGGAGTCTACTTTTATACCTAATGCATCAGACAAAATGTCCTTAGCATCCTTGATGATTTGATATTCCTTGTCTCTCTCCTCTTTAAGCTTCTTTTGTTTTTCTTTCCTTTGGAGGATCTCACCTATATTTTGCATTTGGTCCGCTGATAGATTTGCAAAATCTAATGTTGGAATCTCTATTTCTTCATCTAGGTCTATATCCTCTACTACATTCTTACCCAAAAATTTTATACTCGGTAGAGCCTTAGGCTTATCTGTACTTAATGCCTGAGTAGTAGTGACAGTAGATATAGTAGGGCTGGCTATAGAGACTGGTATACTTTCTACTGGAGAACTTAAAATATTTACACTTGAAGATTCAAAAACTGGAAAACTTACTGCTGGAAAACTTGATGATGCGGGAGACTGCAACTTGGTAGAAGAAATGGTAGTTGCTTCTGTTGTTGCTATAGATGATTGGACAAATGTTAAATTTGTCACAACCATGCTTGAAGGTGTCTCCGGGCTGGATGTAGAAACTTTTACCGGAGAGGTAGGAAGGGATGCAATGACTTCTACTGCTATCCTCACAGTATCATCTACCTCAGTGTCTTCTTCTTGTTCATCACTGTCATTTTCAATATCTTTTATTATTACTGTTTCAATACTCGGTTGGTGAAGGTGGTATATGTTCTTCCATGTGGCATTTGCAGCCTTCACAACCGATTCGATATTGTTGATCAAAATCAAACAAGTATTGAACTTTAATGTCATCTTACTTTCATTTTCTTTTAATGCCTTCTTTACTTCATCATTTTTCAAGCTCGGCATTAACTATCTCAGGGTTTGATCAAATATGTCTATCACAGTTTGCTTTGCATTGCTCCATCTCATTTTTATTGGATTTAATAAAACTGCTGGAACCTGTGGGGCTATTTCTTCAAGAGAGTATTTCCACTGTCCCATCTTTTCAATAACAGCATCTTCTATTTCCTTCTATTCTGTTTCTGATCTGGTTTCATATTTAAAATATTTTATGTTACTTACTCCAGATCCTGATCCGTCTCTAAAGAGTTTGATCTTTTCTTGAAAGTTTAGAGGAGGCCTTTTGAATACTATGTCTTTATCTGCCTTGTCTACCTTGCCTCTTGCATTTCTCCTTGTAAATACAGCAGTGGGAGGCTTAGGTGCCTTAGTGATGAATACCTTTCCTTTCTTCTTTGTAGGTTCTGGTTCCTCTATTTTCTCATCCTTTTCCTCTTCTTCTTCATCTTTTTCTTCTTTGTCCTCGGTTATCATTTGCATTTTGGCTATCCTCTTCTTTCCTTTGTTTACCGCCTATGGAAGCTTTATGCTTAGTTCAATTCTCACCTTAGCTTCATCATATGTTCCAAAATATGGAGCTTTGGGATTGACAAGCTGATTAAGAAGAGCTTCAATGATATTCTTGGTTTCATCAATATTTATCTCATAAGGAAGAGGTTTTACATATACAGTCCTCGGTTTAGCTGCTTGAATATATACATTGTCACAATCCACCATAAAACAAATGTCAACTTTGTAATCTTCCACCAACTTCTATGGAATCCAGAATCTATCATTCATTTTCTCTTTGAAAGACTCAAAATAATTATCCATGATGCTTTCAAAATTTTCACCCATTTCTGAGATGTATTCATTTATTTCATAAAGTGCTGGCACATCTTTTCTCCATACAACTTTTCCTTTAGAAGGGAAGAATTTCTGAACATAGAAGAATAGATAGACCAATAAGGATCCAAACTTACATGGATTGTTTTTGGAAGTTTGAATGCTTTCCATGTTTTTGTTAAACTGCTTTAACAATAAGTTTGCTAGGTCAAATGTTAAGTTATTCTTGACCACTTTGTATGCTAGGTCAATAGCTTCACAGGAGACACTATTCTGTCGACTAGAACTGTAAATCTTATGGGCAATAATGTGTGTACCAAACTTTAGCTCGGCATCGATAATGCTGCTAACTTTCATGCCTCTACCATCCCATTCGGCTAGGGTTTTCTTCTCTAGTTCCGTCCGACCTAGGGTTTTGGTAGTTTTTGCTTTGTTCAACATGGGAAGACTGGTGATTTGATGAATCATCTTCTTTGTGATCTCTATGGATTGCTCAAGCCAAATCTTTCCATCGTGTACACGGCTGAGAATGTATCTAACCCATTTATCTCAAAAGTTTTGAGGTAGATGTGCAATGTGAACTAAACCTTTATCTTCTAGATGTTTGTGCTCGGGTTTTAGAATACCATCCACACATAGTTCCTCACGCACAATATCTAGTTCTAGTTTCCCCATTTCATGAATTGAATAGTTGAAATGATTGCGGATATCATTAATAAGTAGTACCTTAGGAGGAATCTGAGATTGAGCTCCGTTCAGATCTAGGGCTGCTGCAACTGTGGGCACGATCTTGAAATCTGGTGCTTTCCATTCCCCTTGGACTAACGTATCAGATCCTTTCTTTGCTGAAGTGCTGGATGATGCCATGGTAGCTCACAGAAAGTTCCTTTCGCAAAAGTATTGAATCGCTGGGTTGCTTTTGAAATTTTCTGCTCTCAAAGTGCTAAAGGTTCGCGGTGAAGAATGAGTTCGATTACTTGCTTTTTGTTTACAACTCTGTCATTAATGCTCAATACAAATTAGGGTATGAATTCCGATAGACTGTCACCCACTAAGAATTAATTTCTCAGTAAAGACTTCGCAACTTGGTGAACTCGAGAATTCATATTGCTCCGACCTCGCTTGGTAAAGATGGGTACCGACCTTTCTCGGTGAAGATTGATACCAACCTCCCTGTGATCTTACTGCATCTTGCATGCTGATTTAGATCTTTCTTTTAATTCAGTTCTGGAACTACTTGGGATTGGTCTATGAGAATACAGTTCCAGTGCTTTCTTGGAAATTTAGTTTGAGTCGGTAGAGCCATCCATTCCATTACTTGGACTGGATTGCTCGGTAGATTTAGGAATCCATTTTTGTCTCACCTGTTTCCTGACCTTAGTTGCTTCATTCTTCTTTCCATCTTCAACTTCACTAGCATTCATGCAATTTCTGGCTATGTGACCAAGTTTAGTGCATTTGAAGCATCTTACGGTAGTATCTCTTTTCCTTAGATGATGTTTTATACAATCCATGCCAATGTGTCCATATTCTCCACAGTAATGACATCTACACCAGGTGTTGTAGTCCCATCCAAATATTGCTTTCATAATTTGTTCTGCTAGATTAAATGTCTTGGATCTGTACTCAGATGCCTTGTGACCTTGTTTGTTGCATTTATGACAATTACCTCTAAATCTTGGTTTTTCCCTGCATTCATTTGCTTTGTGACCAGGTTGATTGTAGCTGTAACATTTTCCATTGAATTTTTCTTTTTCATTGTTCCAACATTTATTTGAAGTATGTCCTATTTTACCACAGTGATTACAAGTAGGTTTCTGATTCCTTTGAGTACCTTGCTTAGAGGATTCACCTTCTCCTTTGTATCCAAGTCCTTCTTTTCCTTTTTGCCTATGAAGATTTCGCTCATACAGCTGATTCAAGTCTTCTTGACTTTTCAGCATTCCTTCATTGATTTGTTTTTCAGCGTTTAGGTCATCCACCAATCTTAGATTGATTTCCTTTTCAGATCTTAGTTCTTCTCTTGTGCTTTCTATTTCTGATCTTAGATTCAGAATTTCCTCATTTGTATGAGAGATCTGATCAATTAGGTTTTCTAGCTGAAGGGTTTTATTTTGGACTTCAATGTTCCTTCCATCTAATTCATCTTTCAACTTGTTTCTTTGTTCCAAGATCTCACAGAATCTTGTATAGTGTAGCTCTTATTCTCTTTTTAATTTTCTCACTTCCTGCAGAGACCCATTCTTTTCTAGGAGTTCTTTGATAGCATTGTTTGCTTCATCTGAGTTATTTGAGGGAAAAAGATCTTCAATCTTTTCTTCAATGTAATTCTGATCATTCATCTGATTTGCAAGTTCCTTCCTTCTTCTTAGGGATTGGGAAAGATGTTCTTTTGCTTCTTTGAGTTTAGCTATGGCCATTTCCAGATCTAGCTTTTCATTTTCAATCACCTTGTTCAGTTTGAATACCTCCATTGTCCTGGATCTTTGCTCAAGCTAGTTAGGCTTTGTCTTGAGAACCAATGCTGCTCTGATACCAATTGTTGGAAATATTTAGGAATTAACCGAGTTACTGAGAGGGGAGGGGTGAATCAGTAACTCCAAATTTTCTTTCAATTTAACATGTAATTTACTTTTAACCTTTACATACAGAAAGCATGAAACTTAAGAGCATTCACAACAATGACACATAGATTTGGTTACCCAGAAACCTTCCAAAAGAAAGTAAAACTAGGGCGGGGATGAAACCCACAAAGCTTTAATACTGCAGAATAAAGTTGGCCGGTTAAGGCTTACAAATTTGATCACTTCTGATGATCTACCCTGTTAGGAGCAATAAGGATTGCTAAATCCACCCTGTTAAAGGATTTACAAACATACAATGAAGTATGCACTCGGTAAAGAGATTTTACAAAAGACTGTTAAGTCTACCCGGTTAAAGGATTTAGTACCGATTCACCTGTTAGGATGAAACAGTAGATCTCTTGCTTTGCAACTAGATTGCTGATTGAGATTCGCTGATGTACTAATCACCTTCTGTGATGAATTTGTCTTTGTTGTTCCTTATACTGCTGAAGCCCTTTGTAATTCGCTTATCTCTGCCTTTCTTTCTTTTTCACATATATGCTTCTTACATTGCTCTTGAAATTTTTACAACATTGTTTATATACAAGTCTTAAACAATTAATTACAATTACAATTACAAAGTTGGCTTGACAAATAAACATAAGTGCTACTAAGTCGGCCCAAGTATGGTTACACGGTTCCTTCAAACTAACTCGGTGACTTTCTGATACTCGGCGTCCACTGCATTACTCGGCATCGTCATGCAGTCGGTAGAAGTGAAGGCACGGTTCATACTGATCACTCAATAGGTTTTGAACTTGGTAAATACTAGTGACTCGGTAGACATGATGTTACTCGGTTTACACTGTCCTGCTCGGTTTGTACTAACTTGCTCGGTTTGCACTGTCTGCTCAGTTTGCACTGTCTGCTCATTTTGCACTGTCTGCTCAGTTTTCACTGTCTGCTTGGTTTGCACTGTCTACTCAGTTTGCACTGTCTGCTCAGTTTGTACTGTCTACTTGGTTTGCACTGTTTGCTCAGTTTGCACTGTTTGCTCGGTTTGCACTATCTGCTCAGTTTGCACCCAGAATGCAAATAAGTGTTGTCACTAGTGGCAATTCTGCTTAATTCCAACATAGGAGTACTGGAAAAACACCTTCTAAGATTGTAAATGGCATAAAACTAAGAGGTATATTAGATTTGAGGGATATTGCTAATGAAGGAAAAAGAAGTGTTGAAGGAATAAAATTTGCTGAGGACATGAAGACATTACATAAAGATGCGAAACATAAGTTGGAGAAAAGTAATTAGAAGTACAAAGACAAGGCTAATAGATGTAGAAGACATAAGACTTTTGCAGTCAGTGATGAAGTAATGGTTCATTTGAAGAAAGGCATATTTCCTGTTGGAACATATGGGACACTAAAAATGAAGAAGTTTGGTCCTTGCAAGATTTTGAAGAAATTTGATAGTGGAAATGCTTATGAGATTGAGTTACCTGATGACATGGATATATCACCTATATTCAACATTTCTAATTTGTATGAGTATCATCAGTCTAATGAAGAAATGATAGTACCGAATGATTATCCTAAGAAACAGATAGAAGAAGTTGAGTAGATTTTGGAAAAAAGAAGTGGTAGAAGTACAAGAGGAAGACAATATATGGAATATCTGGTAAAGTGGAAGAGTAGACCAATTGAAGATATATCATGGATTTCATAATCTGAATTGGATTCAACTCAGATCATACATGCTTCATGATTTGGAAAATCATTTCAAATAACCCTAGGTGTCTGATGCAGGAGCATCTCAGGTCCTTGGCAATCCCGTGTCACCAAAAACATGTTTGTGTTTTCATATGTTGCTCGGTTCCTTCTTTGACCGAGTTGGTTTTGTGTTGCTCAATTTCCATTATTTACAAGGATTGGTTGTTTATCTCTCTGGTGCTCAGTGAATTTCCCTGGTGCTCGGTGATCCTTGTCTGGCGCTCGATTATCCTTTCTTATCGAGTTGTTTGTTTTAGTTTCTTTTTGAGGCTGACTCTTGCAATTAATTATGGTTATGGATTTAATGTTGAAATCTATCATTGGGAAGCATGTGGACCTAGATCTGGTTGTTCTTTCCATTGATGGTGGATTTGAAGGCCGACTTGTTCGGTAGCCTCTTGCATATAATGTAATCTTTTTTTTTAGTTTCGGGACATCAATTAGGACATCAAAGATAGAGGCTAGGAGATAGAAGATTTTTTAAGATCCTTGCATGTTGGAGGACTTTTGTACTTGAATTGTAATATCTTACCTAAATAGGGAAGGCCTTCTAGCCTAACATGTATGAATCAATTGGAATAAATATATGAAAGATATTTGCATTCTCTCTCTCACTTGTGTGTTTGTTGCTTCCACGTGTGATCTCTACAAGGTGGATTGGGTTAGGGTGTTCCTTTGGCCTCTCTCCCCATCCTCCCTTGCATCACAATAATAGAACATTTGAACCAATTCTAAAGTCTTGTACAATCCAAAGTGTCCAATTAAGCTTTCATTATGTTTTTCCTAAACCAAATTCTCTCTCATGGATCCCCTTGGTATACACAACTATCCACCCTTAGAAAAGAGTCCATCTTGAAAAGCGTAATCTATATGTTCACTCTTAAAGTGATTTTTATAGTCTTGGCATACCTTGTAGGATTCAACGAAGTCCTCATCCTATTTGTATAGGTCTTTGAAACTAGAAACTCTAATAATTTTTAACTATACTTCTTGGCATATGAGAAGACTTCTACTTAAGGCATCAAAACCTTGTTACACTATCCCTTCTTATGATTGATTGTAAATGTATAGGACTACAAATATTCTACCCACTTAATGTGCCTATGACTTAACTTGTCTTGAGAGTTAAGAAAATTCAGTGCTTGATTATTAGTGTAAACAAAAAAATCTTTTAGCAGTAGATAATGCCTCCACTTCCTAAGTTCTTGAACAAGTGAATACAACTCTAATTCATAGGATGAGTACCTCTTCTTAGCTTCAATAATATTTTCATGATAAAATGCCACTAGTCTATTATCTTGACTCAAAACTTCCCCAACTATAATGTTTCTTTCATCACACTCTATGGTGAAGAGTTTTTCAAAACTAGGTAGTACTAGTATAGGTTTTGTAGCTACATTTTTCTTTATAAATTCAAATACCTTATCTTCTTCTCTTGTCCATTGAAAATTATCTTTCAGACCTCATTTTATTGTATCAGGTATAGGGACACAAATTGCACTAAAGTTTCTTATGAACTTCCTATAGAATTGAGCTAGCCCATGAAAACTCCTAACCTCACACGCTATCTTGGTAGTAGGCTAGCTTATGATTTCTTCCATATTTGATGCAACCATCTTCAAATCTTCCTTTGAGACTCTAGAGACCAAGTAGACAAGCTTCTTCTTCATAAACTCACATTTCTTCAAATTTATGGTTAGTTGTTCTTCATACAACTTTTTAAGTACAAATCCTAAATGCTCAAGATGATCCTCTTTAGTTTTGCTAAAAATTAATATATCATCTAAGTAAACTACTAAAAATTTACCAATAAAATCATTGAGGACTTTTCTCATGAGTCTCATGAATGTGCTAGAGGCATTGGTGAGTCCAAATCACATGAAAATCCATTCATAGAGGCCTTCAATAGTATTTAATACTATCTTCCACTCATCTCCCTCCTTTATTCTTATTTTTTGATAGCCACTTTTATGGCCTATCTTGGTGAACTATTGTGTACCCCCTAAACAATCCATAAGGTCTTCAATTCTAGGTATAGGAAAGCTATACCTAATAGTAATCCTATTGATGGATCTATATTTTGTACATAATCTCTATGTTCCCCCTTTCTTGGGTGCTAATATTGTTGGAACTGCACATGGGCTAATACTCTTTTTTATCAGTCCACTATCAGGAAGCTCTTGAACTTGTTTGGCCACTTCTTTGTTCTGCTCAGGAGTCATCTTGTAAGGAGCTATTAGGAAAGCATGGCCCTAGAATGAAATCTATTCATTGAATTATTTCTCTTTATGGTGGTAAATGAGTAGGGTTTCCATCACTTATGATGTCTTGGAACTGATCTAGCAAGGTTTATACTCTTGCAAGAATGTCTACTATCTTATATTTCTTCTATTTTGGTTTCAGAATCAATGAAAACCCAACTCCTTCTTCTTTGAAAGTGTCCAAGAAATCTTTTTCACCAACTAGAAAAACATGATAGACACTATATTTACCCTCTTCTTTGACTGCTATAGACTATATTTTAAAGGTGACTCCATATTTTTTGGAGGAGTATGAATTCTTTTCTCGATAATGGACTATATATCTATCATATTTCCATGGCCTACCTAGTAGTAGGTTGCATGCATGCATTGGTAAGATGTCACATAATATATTGTCTTTATATCTTCCTATGGTGAAGTCCACCCACATTTTTTCATTTACCAAAACATTTTTCCCTTTTTTGAGCCAAGTAACCCTCTAGGGATTACTATGAGGGACTCTTTGTAGCTTTATTTTGCTTATTGCCTTATATAACGCTATGTTGATTGTGGATCTTGAATCCATAAAAAAATTGCACACTTTACCCATAATCTTTTAATTTATCCTAAACAAGGATCTCCTTTGGTTTTTCTCCTCTTTCATAGGTTCCTTTATCAAAACTCTTCTAATCATGAGGTTCTCTCCAACCTCTGAGTCTAAAATTACCTCTAGCTATTCAACACTTGTTGTGTCCTCTTGCACATAGTTGACTCTCCTATCCTCTCCTTCGAATGAAGAATACTTATTAGGGAATCTATAAGAAGGGTGCCTAACTTTATAGAAATTATAGAATTTCATAGCATGAAGAAGTAGGATCCTCTCTCTGATCCTCCAAACCTACCTATGTTATAAATGCTAGATCCCCTTCCCTTATATTTTCCTCTGCTATTGGAATCCCCACTTTTCTCTATCAACTTGAATACCCCTTGAGATATTTGGTTTTCACTTCTTCCACCAAATCTTCCTTTCTGACCTCTATTATCTCTTCCTCCACCTCTTCCCCTACTACCTTTCTCATACTTTTTTTTTAATTTTATCTTCCACCTTGAGTGCCAATTTATAGCACTTGTGGAGTATATTAGGACTCAAAAAATTGATCTCTTCTTGGATACTCCACTTTAACCCATTCAAGTATCTTTCAAACTTGATGCATTCATCTTCAATCACATTGGATCTCAAAGAAATTTTTTGGAATTCCTTTGTGTAGATGCTCACATTGAGTTCTTTATGTCTCAAATTTTGTCTCTTCCTATGGAGTTGGATTTCATAATCATCATAAATGTATATTTCTTTGATCTTGGAAATCATTCTATTTCATGTGGATATGAGATTATTACCTTCCTTCCATCTTTTAACATGAACAAACTTCCACCATGTCAAATAAACTCCTCTCATTCTTGACTTGACCACCTTAGCCTTTTGTGCTTCACTTTCACTGTCACATTCAAAATAGTTCTCTAAACCTTTAATCCACTCCATAACTTAGTTAGGTTCTATTTTACCATTGAAAATAGGTATTCCTACTAAGTATTTTCCACTCATAGCTTTTAGGGTTTTGAGAAAGGGTTCTTCTTGGATGATAGGTTCTGGCTTTGGGATCTCATCTTCCACTGCCACTATTTTACCCATTTCCTCTATCGTCTCACTGAATTCCTTAGTTATCACTTCTATTTCACCTAGCTTGAACTCTATTTTCTCTAATATTTCCTTAAGAAATCTATTCTTCTCTTCTTTATCTTCTACCTTCTTGGCCAACTCTACATTTTTCACCATCCTCGATTCTCCAACTAATTCAAAATCAGATATACAACTCACACTAGCCCAAATATTTAAGCTTTGATACTACTTTGATAGGGAGGTTCTCCTAAGAACTAGTCCTAGTTCTTCTCCAAGTCTCTGTTAGGATATTTTAGGGACTCTTGTTCTCATAGAACCCTACCACCTTAGGAGGATCAAAATCTCTTTCCCCCTACTCTCCTAAAACTCCACTACCAATTCAAGTGCTCACTTTTCCATCATGAACTCACAAGTGTAAGTCCATGTATCACCTTCTATCCTTGTCACAATCACATTTCAAGAGTCTAGGGATTGTAAATTAACCAATTCCATTTTAAAACCAAAATTCTTGAATGATTCTAAACTCATTTTCCTATTGATTTCAAGATTCCTATTTTTTAGGCCTTTTAGGCTTCTAGGTCTCTAGTAGCCCCGTGTTCGAGGTTTTTGGGATTTAACACAAAAATATTACAAATAACCCCCTGAACACATTGGTGATCTAGATACCCTTTTCAAAGACCCCAAATTATTTTTTAGTCTTTGTGTTTAGTGTATCCATACACTGTCCAAACCCTAATTTGGCTATTTTGCAAGGAAACAAACCAGTCTCCACACTCTTGAGTTAAAATCCACTCAAATAGATTAAAAAATCTGCCAACTCACAAACAAGGCTATATATAAACCTACCTCACATATCACATTCATTGGATTCATTCTTCTGATCAGCTTCTGCAAGTTATAAGCCACTTTTCTCTTGCTTCCTAATCGATCTATGGAAGAGCTCACATAGGGAAAAAGTTTAATACTCACAAACACCACTTCTAGATCCCTAACAAAAAGAAAACTACTATACAAAGACTCCATTTTCATTCCCCCAAGGGTTGAGTGATTTCCACAATGAGAACTCAAGATGGAGCCATTTTAACTATGTACACCATGTCCAACCTTGAGACTCAGAACTAGGAGCAAGAATTTATTTACCTAAACAAACTAAAATAAAAACTCAAACCAGTGCACACAAAGAAATAAAATTATGAATCCTAACTATCCACAAGGAAATATTTTCTGATCCAATTCATTGAACTCAAATGGAAAACAATTTAAAGAACATAGTTAATGATGCCAACGGTCATACAATATTCAGAAGGACCTGAAATATATCCATCCTCCATGTTTCAACCAATTTATCTGATCCATAACTACTTTAGGGAAAGTTTCATCATTTTTCCCAAATATTGTCATGCAACATTGAAAAGTTGTAAAAGTTTCTCTAACAACTTTTTGCATCTCTTAAATTTTTATCCACCATAATGTATTGACCAGAACTATGGATTCCAAATGATGGTAAATGGAATCCTAACACCTTTTAGACAATTCCAACATGAAAACAAGACCATCTACCCATTTTCCCCAATTTTGTCTTACATAAAAACTTTTAGCCAACCTTGGATTAAGTTGCCCAAATTTGGGAAACCACACAAATAACATGAAAACCTTCTCAACTTTATCTAATGGACTATTGGCTAGTCTTTATTAATTCCATGATCCTGATTGAATCTCACACAAAAATTTGAGGGTTTTTAAAATAATTTCACCCTAGGTGCTTCATCACCACTATTAAAAGTAAGTGATACATTTTTAGATGTATCTAGAAGTCCTATTATAGACTACCCTACTAAGGGATGTTATCCCACTATTACAATGTTCACCAAGTTAAGCGATTTACATCTTAGTCATGTCAAAGACTACCTTATTAGAGGATTTTAGAAAATTGTTGAAGATTGTTAGGAATACATAAATAAATTTCAACTATAATTTGCACTCTATAATGTTGGAAATTTGGCTAAGTAGGATATCAGAATGTTGTCATTATGGAAACATATACTCAGCATTAAGATAGCATTATTGGAGAAAGCGGTTTTGTATGAACGCCTTTGAAAATTGTCTAAGTACAATAGTATTTTCCAGTCTAATCAGAGATAGTTTTGATTAGCAATGTTCATAGAAGAAGGTTCAGTGTATGCACACTTGAACATGGATCATTATATGTATATCAAAGTCACATATGAGAGGGAAAGTCTATATGAAATGTACGGAAGGAGATATTAATGTTTTACAGAGACAGTTTTGAGCTGACCTGAATAAAGAAGAAGACAAAATATGATTATATTGAGTCAAGGGATTATTTTATTTATCAAAATAATTACTTAAATAATTAGGGATGACATCCTAGATGTTAACCCTATGGAATCATATAATGATTTCATATTTTGAGAAGAGCATAAAATATTGTAAGCCGAAAGGAAGTTATTTTGTAATAACTTGTATATATGTAAGTGCAATGTAATACAGAATAAAAATAATATGAATAAGATATAGAGATTGTAATACGATGCGAAATTGTATGTTGTAAGAGGAAAGGAAAGAAAATTTTGTATATCAAATCGAAGAGCCTACAAAGATAAATTAGAATAGATCTAAGCTATTTGACAACAATAAAAATGTTTTTGTATTTTACCTTTGTATTTGAAGCTATTATTGTATATTGCATGTTTGGGTAGTGAGCTTATCTTGCAAACATTCTATTTTGTAATAGAAACTTTTAAAAGGGTTGATGCTTCTAACAAGACCTAGACTCCTTTAACCAAGAAAGAGATACTATATGTATGTAACATACTCCTAACATGGTCAACATCCTTAACCGGATACTTTTGATTAGTGGATCAGTTGTGGGTACCATCCCCACTAGGGTTTTCCCTTGGCTAGGGTTTCCTTGAGAACAATCATGGTTTTATGAGTTCATTAATTTTATTGTTATGCTTATTATTTAGTTTACTTAGTTTAGTTTCTTATGCAAGATATAAGTTAATTTCTTATATCCATAATTGGAAAAAAGTAAAAGTTTGTGAAATATTGATTCAACCCCCCTCCCCCCCCACTCTCAATATTTCCTATTTCTAAAAATTGGTATTAGAGCTTAGTTACTCAAAACAAAGTCATTCGGAGAAAGCTTAACAACTTGAGTAAGATCTCTATGGATATGGATCGGTTATAGAAGAATATTGATGAAGCTCTTGAACAAATTGATATTCTTACTAAAGAAAGAGATACTGTAAAGGAGAAATATGATGATACAAAAAACTACATTGAGAAACTAAAAGAAAAGATAGAAGATCTGAAATCAAAGAAAGATCCTACAATTCAAGTCAAGGAATTTGATGATGTTTCAAAATTGAAGAAAGAAAATGAGGTCCTCAAACATGAACTAAAGATTGTAGATCTAAATTTAAGCTTGAAAGATGACAATAGAAAAGATGAATCAAATCTGAAATTTGAGAATGCAGATATGAGATCCAAACTTACGAAAGTGACATCTGAACTTGAGAAAACAAATTTGCAATATGCTGAACTTGAGAAGTACAATGCAATTGTGATTTGAGAACTAACTCAATTTAAATAATATCTTGATAAATTGTATTCTGGTAGTGAAAAGATTGATGAACAAATGGCTTATCTAAAACCATCTTATGATAAAACCCATCTTGGATATCTTGAAGATGTGTTCCCAAAGAAGATTGAGGAGTGCAAAGAACCAGATTTGAAACACCCTGAGAATAAAGATGAAAAGAAGCCTTATGAAGCTAACAAATCTGAAGATATACCTAATCCACCTAAGCAAGATGAACCACCTAAAGAGATGTTAAGATAATTAAAATGTAGATGTTTTTCATGTAATTATTTTGGACACATGAAAAGAGATTGTACATGTGAGCAATTCAAACCTATCTCTAGTTATTGTTATAATTATCATGGTTTCAGACATAGAGCTATTGACTGTAAGAAACCTAGATCTAATGATAATAATAATAGTAGAATGTTTAGAGATACTAACCTTGCAGATAAGAAACCTATTGGAGACATAAAAAAAAGGAATGGAGTTGTTTGTTATAGATGCAACAAAATTGGACACATTGCCATAAATTGTAGATCACAAATTAGTCAGTCAGGACCGAGATATTGAGATAATGGAGTATTTTGTCAAATGTGTAACAACTTAGGTCACACAATGAGATTTTGCAGAATGAAGAACATGAGAAACCCTAATCCTAGAAACTACACCAGGAGAAATGTGAACACCAACAACAGTCAAAGAGAATGCTACAATAACTTGGAAGACGCTGATTTTGTTAAAGCCACAGATCAAGTGAGAACACTCAGTATACTAGGAAATCAAACAGGTGAAGTACCTAAGAGTAAGTGTGAGTCATTTCCTAATTCATCTCAAAGTATTTAAGCATTTATTTCATGAATTATGTATTAGAATAAGGCATCAGAATAGTGTAGAATTTAGATTAAATTGAATTAGGTCTTGCAAAGATAATATGAGCTAGTATATGATATAATCAAGCTATGGTTAAGAGAACATGAGTTTATAAACATGTATGCGAGTACACGAAAATAATGAAGTTGTGCAGGTAACCAAGAATAACTTTTTGGCATGAAGTACTTAAGAAATTTAATGTGATGTCAGAATCTTTAAATATTTGAAGGATAAAATAATATAATTGATATTATTTGATCATTCAAGTATTTACAAGAGATATAGAGAGCTAGCCAGTGGAGATTGAGAGAAGATTGCATGATTTGGAGATAGATTTCTCACCAGATCTACGCAAAGCCCTAAATCATGATTCCAAGGTATTTTACTAAGTATTCACTATCAAAGAAGTCATATTTTAATATAATCATGGATGCATCACCAGTTCACAACATCATAGATTTAGCTAGATGTAAGATGAAGAAGTAACCTAAAGAACCCTTAGAGGAATACCTTAGTTTGGCTTTTTCAACCATTCTAGATGGAGTTTTGCATTTGGAAGATGTGAAAGGTTATTTGAAATGTAAGTTTGAGACTATAGGAGATGGTAGTCTAACCATCAAATACAGTAAGATTTACAAACAAGACATGTCCTACAAAGAAGGGTTTGAGCATTTAAGTGAAATAGATATTATCAAGTACACACTTCACTATGAATTTCAAAATGATGAATGGACCAAGATAATTTTGAGAAAAGTTCACAATGGAAAATTTTGGTTGGATAATAGAGTCAATGACATCACTGCAAATCATATTCATGAGGTAATAGGACTATCTAAATTAGGATTAATTCCTTTGAATGAAAAGAATGTTAAGAAAATAGTATTAGACAAAACCAAGTCTTCATATAATGGAAGAGGAATTGTTATAAGTAAAACTGAGCAAGATGATGTAAGATATGTATGAAAAATATTGACTTCAAAATTCTATGCGAGTTCAATGGAAGATGATATGGCAACTGGCATGCTACATGTAGTTTATCTTATGTGTGTAGACAAAGTGGAAGTAGATATGTGTGAGATTCTAAGGATACAATTGATTGAAAACCTTTAGAAGATTAGAAAGACTAAGAATTCACAATTTACATTTGCATTCTTGATCACCTACATATTTTTCCATTCCCATACACTATAGGAGTTGATTGGAATGATAACATAAATTCTATGGACATAATAAAAAAGTATATTTGAGACACCCTATTGATAAAGTGAATGAGAGTGATACTTTAGTGATAAAGGCTTTTTAGAATGAAATGAGAAAAAGATCAAGGATTCCACCATCTATTTTGGAGAAGTATAAAGATGAGATATGCTTCTTAGTGGACACAGACTTCACCTACATTGAAGCAGTAGAGCCAAGAGTAGAATTTGTAGATCCTCTTGAGTATGAAGTATCAAAAGTAGAAATTGAAGGATATGTAAACAAGTTACTTAAGAGTAATTTGGATACAAATATTCCTAGATTTGAAAAATTTGAAGAGAACTTTGATACAACACAAAAGTCACAGGTGAAAAAATAGCAAAGAAGAGAGTTGACAGTACAATTAAGAAAATATTGAAGGATACAAGCATGACCGAGCATGAATTTGTCATTGAGAAGTAGGTAGAAACAACAATTAGGGATATTGGAAAGAAAGAATTATTATCAGTTCCACCTTTGACATCCTATGCAGCCCCTACTGAAGAAATTCAAGATATTGATGTAGAGATTGAATAATTGAATGTACTACAAGTGAGGAAATCCACAAGATCCACCTCTACCACACTGAATAAGATGGTAAAAGAGATGGAAAGTGGACTAGGAAAGAGACACAAAACTATCTTTACACCAGTGCAAAGGAAGACACAAGTAATGAAGGCACAAGTAGATGAAGAGGCGGGTAGTAGAAAAAAGAAACAATGGAAGCCTAAAATAGACAAAGTGAACCCTTTGATCATAAATGGAGGAGATTTCACCAAGCTAAATAAGTATTATGAGATGTATGATAATTTTGAGAATTTAAAGATCTTGAGAATGTAGTTTTCAGACATATGATCCTTGCTGACAAGAAGTTTGAAGATATCAAAGGCAAGACCTTGATAACTTGTATGAGAAATTGATAAACAAGAAGAAGAGAGATATAGAAGAAGATAAAGGCATAAGAGAAAGGTATGTAATAAAGCTTTGTGAGATTAAATATGAAGATCATTTTGAAGAAATCATGAAGAACTTAAGTACTCATAAGAGAAGAAAGAGAAGGATAGTATTGATAATGAGAGGAAATTATTAAGAGATAAACAGAGAAAATAAGAAAGTGATTGTGAAGGTAATGACCTCTGGACCAAGAGAGTTAATCAGTGAATTTGATCAAGCAGTAGAAGCAATATATTAGATTGAATCATCACCAGCTCTACCACCCTCTATGAACATTATTTATGAATCTATGAACATTGAAGATATGAATATCTCCATAGATAGAGAAGAAAACCCATTCAATGATCAAGGAGCTGATGTTGGCAATTTGACAAAAAATGATGAGAATAAGGATGAAGCAAAAAAGAAGGAAGAATTGATAGAGACAAGGATAGAAGAGAAGAAGGAAGAAAATTAGGTTAAGATAATAGAAGATGAGCATGTGGTACAACTATAGAAAAAAAAATATTTCTAAGATAAAGGATGCGGCAGAAATGCCACATAGACCACCTATTGAGTCAGTTTTTGCAAGCTTAGGACAAGATATTGATGATGATGATCAAATAGATTTGATCTCATCTTTGAATAAGATAATCAGAAAGAACAAGAAGGTACAAATATTGGAAGGAGAATTACTTGAGGTAACCAGTAAAATTTGAGTGATATCAACTCAAGTTAGTGAGGTTGATCCCCAAGCCAAAGATAAAGAGGTAATAAAAGATTTTGACATGGAATTCACAAATTTGTTAGATATTGCATCAGTCAAAGCTCAAGAAGCCCATGATGCACAAGTATTTCAAGTTTTTTTCCAAAATATCAGAAATGATTTAGAGAACTTGGATATAGGTATACAAGAATTAAGAAGATGTTTAGAGAGATGAAAAGCCTTGTACATTCAGTGTACACAATCTCATAGCCACACATAAAAAATCTTAGAGAAGTTAAAGGATAGGTGATGCAGAGGGAAGGGTGGTGGTCTTAAATACACAAAAAAGAGTTTGAAATTTTAGAGGTTTAGGCACTTGTGCCTATCAACAACCTTAAATGCTTCAAAGACTTGACTTGTCAAGGTCTGTCACAATACTTCTAAATGATGATTTTGGTTTCATAGACTCACAACTAACTTGGATTCAAAGAGTTTTAGGACTCTATTTCAATTCCATAATCCCACTCACAAAGCTTTCTCAAATTGAACTCAAAAGCCTAACAGGCTGTCTAACAACCCTGCAACAGACTTGGAATATGAATAACTCTACCTTTCCTCAAAACACTAAACAATATGATGACATTTATAGATACCCTTTTCAAAGTTCTTCAACATATAAAAATCTCTTGTATGGTTGTTTCATACCAATACACCTATACCTGACTATACCCCTATTTTCAATGCATGAAAATGACTAATTTGTTAAAGGAAGTATCAACCAGTGACGTCCTATCAACCCCAACTCCTGGACTGTTAGAAAGTAAAGTCCACCAAGATAACTAAGAGGGGGGGGTGAATTAGTTATCAAAAAATTATAAATTTTATCATCTTCAACAACATTTAACCATGTAAGTAGTGCAATTACTAACCATACAAAGATATTCATACACAATGACACAATAACACAAGATATGTTGACTAGGGAACCTCTTGATCAAAGAGTAAACCCCAGTGGGAATGATGCCCACAAAAGATGCACTAATATGAATATTCCTTGTGAGAGGATGGGCTCTGTTAGGAGTCTTATGAAATACATTCAGTACATATAAATCCTTGTTAGGAGATTTTGAATTCTTGTTAAAAGATTCTAACCTTGTTAAGAGTTATGGAAGACAGAAGGACCCACTGCCCAAACAACTTCAGGGTAAGATCACTGAACACACTGTCCAAATAACCTTAATATTATTCAGCAGAATAATATGAAATATGTTACCTCCTTACTATGCCTTACTGCACTCACTAATACATCAGATCTCAATTCCAAATCTCTGTACTTCGCATGTCTTCCTTCACAATATCACTTTCACAACCTCTTAGACTCTTTTCTTCACTTCATGCTTACATTCACATGCAACCAAAACCATGCTCCCACTTCTTTCATATTACAACTACATACAATAAGGAAAAACATTCCTTCCTTTATACCACACTCAAATAATTACAAATGAGTTGACACACAATTACAAAATAAAAGTTTCCATACGTTACATCAAAATTACACAAAACTATTGGCTTCCAGATGCAATAACTCTTCACTCATGTGACCTCAAAGTTTTCACTATGAACCATGTCACCATAAATGTGTCTCAAACTTCCCTTTAACTGCACAAAACTAGATTCCATCCCAATTAGGAGATATCATCTGATTTCCACAAACCGCTACTCAGGAACATTGCCTGAATACTTCTTTTACCAAAATACTCATAACTTTCATGAATTAATGAATTACTCTCTACACTCTTAACCATAGAAAAATAACATATCAAAGAGTATAACATCAACATCACATAGCTCCAACTACAATATCCCATGTGCGCTAATCAAAACACTGTCTGCTTCTCTACTAGTCTCCAGAAGATCATTGTATTGACATCAATGACAATCATAGTCATGAATGCAACAAAAAATGGCACAAAATGACTGCCAACTTCTAGCACTCATTCCTAATAATCTCCCCGATTGGCATTGATGGAAACATAGATGAAAAACATCCAATGTTCCAAAAATCCAATACTGTTGCACTGTTGCATTGATACTCTGAAAATTCTTCAAATCTTCTTCATCAATCAAATCTTTCTTTGTTATCCTATTAAGTTCTCTCCAATAGATGGTACATAGGGTTTTTCATGTATACTTCTCCCCCATTGACATCAATGATAGAAATTTCATCACTATGTCAACAACAACTCAATGTCCAAAGACATTGTTTCCAAAAATACGTTCACAAGAGTCCTCATGACTCAACTCAAATACACATACTCCCCCATAGAGGAAGTACCAACATCCAATGTAGAAAAGATAGGGCTCATATACCACTGGGTGGATGCAACCAACTACATCATTACTCAAAAGTAGGCTAGGGCATAACCCCAAGCATACCTCTCAGATACTCAAATGTATCCTTAGGCAAAGGTTTTATAAATATGTCTTCTATCTATTCCTTTGTGCTTATGTACTCCAATCTGACTTCTTTCTCAGCTACTTTCTCTCTTACAACATTATACTTGATCTCTATATGCCTAGTCTTAGAATGTAAAACAAGATTATTAGACATACTGACTATGCTGGTGTTGTCAAAATGTATGACAACAGGCTCAAAAAACTTAATTCCAATATCCTTCAGCATCTACTTCATCCAAATTATCTGGTTACAATTGTTTGCTGCTGCTACATATTCTGCTTCTGCTATACTCTGTGAAATACAATTTTACTTCTTGCTCAACCATGAAACCAATCTTCCCCCAAGAAAAAAGGCTTCACCACTGGTGCTTTTCTTATCATCAACACTACCTCCCCAATTAGCATCTCTATATCCACATAGGGTGAAATCATCAAATTTTTCATACCACAATCCATAGTCCATTGTGCCTCTTAAATATCTCAATATCCTCTTTACTACTGCATAATGTGACTCTCTAGGTTCAGCTTGAAATATTGCTACCATACCAACTATATAGTGTGTGTTAAGTACTACAATCCTCCAATCATGGATTTGTATTTCTTTTGCTCAATTGTTGGTGTTTCATCTTTGCTTGATAGTTTGTGTCCTGTAACCATAGGTGTTCCAATTGGTTTACAGTTCTCCATTTGAAATCTTTTCATAAAATCATTCAAGTACTTTTTTTGGCTAACAAAGATACCATCACTATTCTGTGTTATTTTTAATCCCAAAAAGTATTTCATCTCACCAATCATGCTCATTTTGAATTCTGTCTTCATTTCATCAGCAAATTTGTTACTAGCTTCATCTTCTCCTCCAAAGATAATGTCATCAACAAAAATAACTATAACTAACATTCCATTTTCAATTTCTTTTGTGTATAAATTACTATCTATTGTTCCTTTAGTGAATCCCAATTTCAACAAATACTTATCCAATCTAGCATACCAAGTTCTAAGTGCTTTCTTTAGTCCATATAATGCTTTCTTTAGTTTACATACCATATCTCCTTCTTGAGTCAAAGGAAAACCTTTAGGCTACTCAATGTAGACTTCTTCCAATTCACCATTCAGAAATGCAGACTTCACATTCGTTTGATACACTTTGAATTTCTTAAAAGCTGCAAAAGCCAAAAACATTCTCACTACTTCAAGTCTTGCTACTGCTGCAAAGGTTTCTTCATAGTCAATTCCTTCTTGCTGTGAGTATCCCTTACATACTAGTATTTCTTTTCTTCTTACTACTTCTCCTTGTTCATTCATCTTGTTTCTAAATACCCATTTAGTTCCAATCACATTCTTGTCTTTGGGTCTAGGAATCAATTCCCATGTCTTGTTCTTTTCAATTTGATCTAGTTCTTCTTTCATAGAATTAATCCAATGTTCATCTTAACAAGCTTCATTAGTAGATTCAGGTTCAATTTGAGAAATCAAACATAAATGTACCTTATTTCTAGTCATAACTCCTCTGTCCCAACTTCTAATAACTTGTTGAACATGATGATGTCTAGATAGATACCTGTTTGGTGTCATAGTCCTTGATCTTGCTTCAACTGTAGATTCTTCTCTAGATTCTTCACTGGTTTCTTCTCTGATTTCTTCTATAGTATGATTCTCATTCAACAATTCACTATCAATCTCATAGAATAATTTAGTAGTTTCAATGTTAGGCTAAGGATTAGCTTCTTCATCAAATTCATAATAAAGCATTCTTTCCTGAATTTTAAACTTTTCATCAACTTTAACATTTGCACTCTCAACAATAGTTTTAGTTCTCTTATTGTAACATCTATATGCTTTTCTCTTCAAAGAATATCCAAGAAAAATACCTTCATCACTTCTAGGGTGAAACTTTCCAATATCATCATCTCTCTTTATATAACATTTGCTTCCAAAAATTCTAAAATACTTAACTGAGGGTGCATGTCCAAACCATAATTCATAAGGTGTCTTATCAGTGTCTACTCTAATTTGTACTTTGTTCATTGTATATACTATTATATTCACTGCTTCTCTCCAAAATGTCTTTGCCAAGTCATTCTCAAATAACATAGCTCTTGCTACTTCAGTTACTGACCTGTTTCTTCTTTTTGCAATACCATTTTGTTTAGGTTTTCTAGGGGATGAAAACTATCTCTTAATACCATTCACTTCACAAAAAGTGTTAAACTCTCTAGAAGTAAATTCTCCACCTCTATCATATCTCAAACATTTAATCTTCATTCTAGATTCATTCTCAACTTTATTCTTAATGATCTTAAACTTATCAAATGCTTCAGATTTTTCTTTCAAAAATGCAATCCACATGATTATTTTAAAATCATCAACAAGAATCATAAAATACCTTTCTCCATAGAATCCTCTAGTCCTGGTAGGACCGCTCAAGTCTGTATGAACAATCTCCAACTTTTCTGCCGATGTGAACTTCTTACTAGGGAATGAACTTCTCTTCTATTTAGCCATCACACATTCTTTACAAATCTTGTTAGTAGGCTTCATAATTTTAGGCAAATCCCTTACTGCAAGTTTAGTACTCACTTTCACAATATTATCAAAGTTTATATGACAAAACCTTTTATGCCATAACCAACTGTCATCAATTTTAGTAATCAAGCATGTCATCTCAGTAGGATTCAACTGAAATACATTACCTCTGGTTCTATATCCAGTTCCAATTAGATTTCCATCTTTATCCTTTATCACACAAGTTTTCTCAGTAAACCAAACTTGATATCCCTTATCCACTAACTGTCCAACACTCAAAAAGATTATGTTTCAATCCATCAACAAAGTAAACATCATCAGTATTAGTCTTTCCATCAAGAGTAATAGATCATGTACCTTTAATCAAACAAGGTGCATTGTTACCAACTCTAACAACTCCTCCATCATAATTGTTAAAATTTATGAACTTCTTCATATCACCAGTCATATGATGTGAACAACCACTATCTATAATCCAATCAAGTTTCTTTTCAACTCGGGAAACTAATGCTTTTTCTTCTTTAATATCAGATTCAAAATTTTCTTCTTTAATTGCTACAAATCCAATTTCATCATTATTCTCAGTATCACTTTCACTCAAAGTTCTTTCTATACTAGCTTCAAGATCTTCATCATTAGCATAATAACATTCGTTAGATCTTCTAGGCTTGAAATTATTTTTGTACTTTTTAACTCTCTTAGGACATTTAGATGCAAAATGACCATATTCTTGACAAGTCCAAGATTTAAAAAATTTCTTACCGTCTGGTTCTCTTTTCACAAGCAAGGAAATACCTTCTTCATTTTTAGATCTACTGCTGCTGGCATAATCTCCACTCACACTAGTACTTCTTGACAAAGTAGGGCAAATACTAAGAGCACTGAATGCTGTCTCCATTCTAGGTAAGTCTCTTGATAACCTCAAGTTCATCTCTATTGCTTCCAATCATCCAAGAAGAGTCTCTCTTGTAAAGTTTGCAGTACAAGGTATAACTTGTTCAATCATTTGTGTTGTCTACTTAAATACAGGAGTCAATGTCCTCAAAATTTTCCATATCACTTCATTCTCTGTCTTTGATCCTCCATAAGATTTTATCCTTGCAAAAATTTCTGACATTCTACCAATATAGCTTCTAACAGATTCATCTTCCATCATTCTAATATCTTCAAATGCACATCTCCAATTATGTAATCTAGCTCTTTTTGCATGTTCGTCACCTTCAAAAGTAGAGTGTAAAGCTTTCCAAATTTCATTAGATTTCTTATAACATTTTACCTGACTGTATTCATTCTTCGGAAGTGTTGTCAAGAGTGCTTCTCTTGCAAGTATGTTACACATGAATAGATCTATCTCATCTTTAGTACTTGTTTCAAGATTGTCTTCTTCAATTATAGTCCTTTCATTCTTTGTAATCAACCAATAGCCTGGTCCTAAACACAATAGATGTTTCTTCATATTTTCCTTCCATCTGTCAAAATTTACTCCATCAAACTTAGGGCTTTCTTTCCTAAAATTTTCCATGGATCTCCTAAAGCTATTAAACTTTCCTTTCAAGGACCTACCACTCTGATACCAATTGTTAGAAAGTAAAGTCCACCAAGATAACTAAGGTGGGGGGTGAATCAATTATTAGATAATTATAACTTTTATCATCTTCAACAACATTTAACCATGTAAGCAATGCAATCACTAACCATACAAAGATATTCATACACAATGACACAATAACACAAGATATGTTGACTAGGGAACCTCTTGATCAAAGAGTAAACCCCAGTGGGAATGATGCCCACAAAAGATGCACTAATATGAATATTCCTCGTGAGAGGATGGACTTTGTTAGGAGTCTTATGAAATACATTCAGTACATATAAATCCCTGTTAAAAGATTCTAACCCTGTTAAGAGTTATGGAAGATAGAAGGACCCACTACCCAAACAACTTTAGGGTAAGATCACTGAACACACTGTCCAAATAACCTTAATATTATTCAAGAAAATAATATGAAATATTTTACCTCCTTATTGTGCCAAACCGCATTCACTTCTACATCAGATCTCAATTTTAGATCTCTGTACTTCGCATGTCTTCCTTCACAATATCACTTTCACAACCTCTTAGACTCTTTTCTTCACTTCATGCTTACATTCACATGCAACCAAAACCATGCTCACACTTATTTCATATTAAAACTACATACAATAGGAAAAACATTCCTTCCTTTATACCACACTCAAATAATTACAAATGAGTCGGCACATAATTACAAAATAAAAGTTTCCATATGCTACATCAAAATTACACAAAACTGTCAGCTTCTATATCCAATAACTCTTCACTCGTGAAACCTCAAATTTTGCACTATGAACCATGTCACCATTAATGTGTCTCAAACTTCCCTTTAACTATGCAAAACCAAATTCCATCCTGATTAGGAGATATCATCCGATTTCCACAAACCGCTACTCAGGAACACTGCCTAAATACTACTTTTACCAAAATACTCATAACTTTCATGAATCAATGAATTATTGTCTGCGCTCTTAACCATAGAAAAATAATATATCAAAGATTATAACATCAACATCACATAGCTCCAACTACAATATCCCACGTGTGCTAATCAAAACACTATCTTCTTCTCTACTAGTCTCCAGAAGATCACTGTGTTGACATCAATGACAATCATAATCATGAATGCAAAAACAACTGCTACAGAATGACTACCAACATCTAGCATTCATTCCTAACAACCAGCAACCTCCTATCAACCCCAACTCCTAGACAGTGTCTAGTTATGCCTTAAAATGACCAAATCCAAAAGCAATTAGCCTCCAGGGCTCTACAACACCACAATCCCCAAATTTGTGTCTTCAAACCCTTGTTATCTAGGGCTTCTTCAATCTGCTACCTCTGCACACTTCTGAATAAAATTAATGATGGATTCACCATCTAATGGTCATCATATAATGTTCCCAATCACAAAATATATCCCTTGTTCAGGTAGAATGCTCGCTGCTATACTTGAGCATGCATCTTCAATGCATTGTCCCACTATTCTTAATTGTGACCACACCTACTCCACTCAATCCTGTATATGCTTGGTTAATGACATATAATACAAGTTCAATTAAATCATTCCATGAATATCAGGCCTTCATATTCATGGAATGTTCCTTGTTATCTTGAAAACCCTACCGTAGTGACAAAATAATTAAAAGATAACCATTGTTCTACACCAGTGTAACAACAAGTTCAAAGTAAACTAAAACTCATCAAATAGAAAGTCAATTTGGTTACAAAGACTCTATCAATGCATATGGAAACTAGTCAATTCAAGTTTAGATTCTAGACATGAATATATTTGCAAAACAGTAAAATCTTATTACTCAAAAATCTGCTAGTTTATACACTAGTCTGCTCTCACTATATCTCTCCCATAACAGAGACTCTCCCTAATATATAAGACTCTCTAAATATAACTAATTCAACCAAATTCATCATTGATTTGAATAGTTGAGTCTAAAACCATAATAAACTAAAACCTCCCTCTCAATCCCTAAACTAGTCATTGCCATTTAAATATTTGAACTTTAAATAACAAAAGGCTTTATTTGAACAATAAACCCTTTCATAAAGACTTAAACTCCCACACTAGCTTGTTCTACACTTATTAAACATCATCAGTCCATACCAATCAAGTTCTTAGTCCATAAGGACATTACAAACATAAAATGAATCCTTTGAAGTATAACAAAATATTGCACTATTTGAAGCCCATAATAGGTGCTAGGATCCTCTAGTTGATCTGTTGACCTGGATCATGCATTCCATCCTCCTGACTTTCTTTGGATGTCCTTGAGGTCTCCTTCATCTCTGACTTTGAACTGAATGTTTGAGGTGCTCCTACACCATACTCCCCACCATGAAAAGAACTCTTGCCCCGAGAGTTATTGTGCTTGTACCCACTATATTTGCTCATAGAAATCTGATGTTCAGGGATGACACACTCCCCAATAGTGACCTACTACTTCATCAGAGTTCCTACAGTCACACACCAAGGTTTAGATAAAAAATTTTTTAGATTAGACTATCCTCTTGCATCACAGTGTTGCTGCTTGAATGCCTATCCTTTTCCCCCTTTGAGTGGGTCTTGTTGTTGTTGTCTTTCCTTATTTTCAACTTTAGTCATTTTCCCAACCATTGGACAATTGATTCCCCCAACTTGAACATAGTATGGATCCCCAAGTCCTCTTGATTTAGGACTATTTTTCCCTTTCTCTGTCAGCAACTTGATGCCTCCAATATCTCCTTCTTGCTGTAACATTCTTTGACCTATATCAATCTGCCTTCTTGCTTACATTTCTTCTCCAAAACACATCAATATAGACTCCTTATGACTCCTCACAAAAGGATACAACTTATACTTCATCCTTCCTTGTTGAACTACATATGTATTTTCATAGCCATCATGCATAACTCTCCTTGAGCATTGCCAAGATCTTCCTAAAATTAGATGCCCACAAGTCATGTGCATGACATCACACAATACCTTGTCCCTATAACTCCCAACTAAAAACTCAACCATCACTTGATCCTTAACCAATAAATTTTGACTCTCAGTCATCCAAGTAGCATAATAAGGAGCAGCATGTGCAAAAGTTTTCAAATTCAATTTCTTAACAACCTCATAAGATAACACATTATTACTTGCCCCTGAATCAACTATAAACTTGCATACCTTGCCTTGAATGAGACAATTTGATCTGAATATACCTGGATCTTTTGGTGTTTGATTGCTTCTTCCCATCAGCAAGTACTCTCCTTCTTCTAGATGAATTTCAATGGGTTCTTTCTGCTCATCCTTTCTTGGTTCTTCATCAACCAAGTTCACTCTTCTATCTCTCCATTTGTCTTCCTACCATTTAGGAAACCTAAAGGAATGATGGCCCACTTCATTGCAATTAAAGCATCATCCTGTGAATACTCCACTTCCTCTTCCTCCACTTCTTCCACCTCTATAACCTCCTCTTGATTCTGAAAATGTTTTGTCCTTATTCTTATCACTGCTGTTCTGAAAATCAGAATTTTTTCTTCCACCTCTTCCCCTCATGGAAGATCCTCCTCTTGAGTTACTTTTCTTCTCTTGTCTCCTTTTTATCTTCTCTTCAACCTTCAAGGCTAATTGATAGCATTCATCAACCGACCTCAAGGTAGAAATACTAAGTTCATCCTAGATGTTGAACCTCAGCCCCCCCATATACCTTGCAATCTTTTCTTCCATCTCTTCCTCATGATCCACTCTAATATCAAACTTGTGGAATTCCTCTATGTACTTCTATACATCCATCTCCTTTTGCTTGAAATCCATCATCTTCTTGTACAACTGGACTCTATAATCTCTTGGCAAAAATTTTGCCTTCATCTTGTCCATCATGGTATACCAAGATGTGATCTTGGGTCTCCCATTCTTCCATCTATTCACCTGGATACAATCCAGCCACAACAAAGTGTGTCCCTTCAACCTAGACTTTTCTATCTTTACTTTGTCCTCTTCTATCCCTTCACACTCAAAGCAATTTTCAATTGCACTAAACCAATCTATCAGTTCTTCATCATCCATCTTTCCTCCATACATAGGTAATTCTGTCCTTACCCTTACATCTCCACTCTTTATGGCCTTCACCAGTTTAGCCATCCTTGCATCTTCAGGGTCTATCAGTTCCTCTGCTTGGGGTCTTTCTTCTCCCTCTTCTTCCTCTCCTACTTCTTCATCCTACCTGATGCTCTTATCCCTATTCTCCAATGTTGCTATCCTCTCCATCATGGTTCTCATGAATCTATCCTTCTCACGACTCTCCTTGTCTCTTTGATCTAGGTCTACCTTAAGCTTTTTATTATCAGCCAACTGCTCCTTCACAATCCTTTCCAACTCCATGTTGGTCATCCTGACTAGAAACTCTCCATCTTCTCCATTATCCATGGTTTCTTGATTAGCCTGGTACAATAATCTACTTAGGGCTACTCCTCTTAAGATAGTTCAACTGCAAGGGCTTCTCTAAGGACTCAAGGACCAATCTTCATAAGACCAAATACACTTCCACAAGACCTTTCCCTTACTATGATACCGCTTGATGCAGAGGGAAGGGTGGTGGTCTTAAATACACAAAAAGAGTTTGAAATTTTAGAGGTTTAGGCACTTGTGCCTATTAACAACCTTAAATGCTTCAAAGACTTGACTTGTCTAGGTCTGTCACAATACTTCTAAATAATGATTTTGGTTTCATAGACTCACAACTAACTTGGATTCAGAGAATTTTAGGACTCTATTTCAATTCCATCCTCCCACTTCACAAAGCTTTCTCAAATTGAACTTAAAAGCCTAACAGGCTATCTAACAACCCTGTAACAGACTTGGAATATGAATAACTCTACCTTTCCTTAAAACACTAGATAATATGATGACATTTATAGATACCCTTTTCTAATTTCTTCAACATATCAAAAGATCTTGTATGGTTGTTTTGAACCAATACACCTATACCTGAATCTACCCCTATTTTCAATTCATGAAAATGACTAATTTTTCAAAGGAAGTATCAACCAGTGACCTCCTATCAACCCCAACTCCTAGAAAATGTCTAGTTATGCCTTAAAATGGCCAAATCCAAAAGAAATTAGCCTCCAGGGCTCTGCAACACCACAATCCACAAATTTGTGTCTTCAAACCCTTGTTATCTAGGGCTTCTTAAATCTCCTACCTTTGCACACTTTTGAATCAAATTAATGATGGATTCACCATCTAATGGTCATCATATAACATTCCCAATCACAAAATATATCCCTTTTTTGGGTAGAATGCTCACTGCTATACTTGAGCATGCATCTTCAATGCACTATCACACTATTCTTAGTTATGACCACACCTACTCTGCTCAAACCTGCATATGCTTGGTTAATAACATATAATACAAGTTCAATTAAATCATTCCATGAATATCAGGCCTTCATATTCATGGAATGTTCCCTATTATCTTGAAAAGCCTACTGCAGTGACAAAACAATTAAAAGATAACCACTGTTCTACACTAGTGCAACAACAAGTTCAAAGTAAACTGAAACTCATCAAATAGAAAGTCAATTTGGTTACAAAGACTCTATCAATGCATATGGAAACCAATCAATTCAAGTTTAGATTCTAGACATGAATATATTTGCAGAACAGTAAAATCTTATTACTCAAAAATCCGCCAGTTTATACACTAGTCTACTCTCATTGTATCTCTCTCGTAATAGAGACTCTCCCTAATATATAAGACTCTAAATATAACTAATTCAACCAACTTCATTTTTGAGTTGAATAGTTGAGTCTAAAACCATAATAAACTAAAACTTCCCTCTCAATCCCTAAACTAGCCGTTGCCATTTAAATATTTGAACTTTAAATAACAAAAGGCTTTATTTGAACAATAAACCCTTTCATAAAGACTTAAACTCCCACACTAGCTTGTTCTACACTTATTAAACATCATCAGTCCATACCAATCAAGTTCTTAGTCCATAAGGACATTACAAACATAAAATGAATCCTTTGAAGTATAACAAAATATTGCACTATTTGAAGCCCATAATAGGTGCTAGGATCCTCCAGTTGATCTGTTGACCCAGATCATGCATTCCATCCTCTTGACTTTCTTTGGATGTCCTTGAGGTCTCCTTCATCTCTGACTCTAAACTGAATGTTTGAGGTGCTCCTGCACCAATAGGGAAGCAAAGTTACAATTGATAGTAAATAGTTTGCAAAGTCTTAATGCAAAGATCACAGATATTGAGAAGAAAGAAAGTAAAATATATGATGATATGAGACTTCTGGAGGATGAAAAAGAGAAGAAATTGAAGAGATTTACTCTGATCAGAGAGCATCTATTAGTGAATATTAGTATCATGTAAAATCATCTCGAAGAATGTCTTTCATCAAAGACATCTTACGAAAAATTCACATATGCTAATCTGAAGGCAGTTGATATTGCATCCTTTGGCCTATGTTCATTACTCAGTGTTTTTGACTTAGTAAAGAAGACATGGGACAAGGACATAGAGAATCTGTAAGAAAATTTTGTAGATTGTGTTGCAAGCCTTCCAGCCTTGCAGTATTGAGATCATAAGGTAAATCAATTTTGACATACTTATAGAATTGACACCTTTTTCATTGTTGTCAAAGGGGGATTAATATAGTATATAAATTGTATGTATATAGAAGATATAGATATACCAGAATAATATGTGCATGCTCTTATGGGGAGTATCATTTTTGGAGAGATAAGTAAGACATGTGTAGACATGTAGGATCCACAATTTTGTAATGACCATATATTACATTTTTTATTTTTGTAATCAAGTTTCTGGGACTTAGTCAATTTTCCCATATGTTGCCACCAATGACAAAGGGGGATATTGTTGGCAATTTGGATAAGTAGGATATCAAAATTATGGAAACATATACTCAGCATGAAGATAACATTATTAGAGAAAATAGTTTTGTATGAGCGCCTTTGAAAATTGTCTAAGTACAACAGTATTGTCTAGTCTAATCAGAGACAATTTTGATTAACGATGTTCATAGAAGAAGTTTCAGTGCATGCGCACTTGAACATGGATCATTTTATGTATATCAAAGCCAAATATGAGAGCACAAGTCTATACAAAATGTATGGAAGGAGATATTAATGTTTTATAGAGACAATGTTGAGCCAACCTGAATAGAGAAGAAGACAAAATATGATTATATTGAGTTAAGGGATTATTATTTTTATCAAAATAATGACTTAACTAATTAGGGACAAAATCCTAGATGTTAACCCTAAGGCAACATATGATGATTTTGTATTTTGAGAAGAGTATAAAGTATTGTAAGCTGATAGGAAGTTATTTTGTAATAACTTGTATATATGTAAGTACAATGTAATGCAAATTAAGAATAATATGAATAAGATATAGAGATTGTAATATGATGCAAAATTTTATGTTGTAAGAAGAAAGGAAAGAAAACTTTCTATATATTAAAGCGAAGAGCGTACAAAGCTAAATCAGAATAGAGAAGCTATTTGGAAGCAGTAAAAAGGTTTTTGTATTTTACCTTTGTATTTGAAGCTATTATTGTATATTGCATGTTTGGGTAGGGAGCTCATCTTGTAAACATTTTGTTTTTTAATAGAAAATCCTAACAGGTTTGAGGCTTCTAACAAAGCCTAAAGTCCTTTAACTAGGACAAAGACACTATATGTATGTAACAGACTCATAACATGGTCAATATCCTTAACCAGATACTTTTGATTAGGGTATCATCCCCACCAGGGTTTTCCCTTGGCCAGGGTTTCCTTGAGAACAATCATGGTTTTATGAGTTCATTCATTTTATTGTTATTCTTGTTATTTAGTTTACTTAGTTTAGTTTCTTATGCAAGCTACAAGTTAATTTCTTATATCCATAATTGTGCAAAAGTAAAAATTTTTGAAATACTAATTCCCCCCCCCCTCTCAGTATTCCTATTTATAACATGTAATGCTTGATTAGATCCTTTAAGCTTTGTATATATTCATTCAATCCTTTTGCAACTTCTTTGAGATCAATTTTTTTATCACACCTTGATTCTGTATCAATTACTTCAAGTTAAAACTCTTATTAACTTTGTTAACATGTTTTCTATCTAAACATGTTACTAAAATCTTAGTCAACTTGTAGAAAAAATAAATCTTCCATCACATCAACTAGATATGACTTAGTTAGTCATTTCCTAGGTGTAATATTGCTTTATTCTTATGAAATAATCATACCTCAAAATCAGCATAATATTTTGTTGATCATTCCCTATAAACCATTTCAATTTACTCTCCAATCTATGTAGTACATTTTCCTCTTTGTCCAAGTTCAATAAATATGCTTTCATTATGATCAATTTCATTGATTTCTCAAAATTGTTTATCTTTCACCTATTTGTTGTCTAACTAGTAGGTAGTTCACCACTTCACCTATTTACTTGTTTTCTTATACTGATAGTATTCCTTTTTCACTTCTCACATTCTTGTATACCAAATTCTTCTAGTTTATCGATAACAAACCTTTTCCTCTATACCGCTTGTCTTCACCTGTTGACTTGTCCTATTTTTTGATAGGTCTTTACTTGTTCCCTTTACCTGTCTATCCTTTATTGATAATGTAATTCACTAATGGGTGTATTGGTTTACCTATTGTGTATCTATTTACCTATAGGTAAAACCTTCTTTCCTATGTAGTGGTTTTCTAGCAATGACAACCATACCTTCCAAAATCATCATCAATGACCATATTATGATTCTTTAATCAACACGACTATCATTGGGTACCCTATCATCCTGTTGTATGTAAGAGTGTTCATACTGATACCATATCTCTCTAAAATATAAGAATCCTACTGAGGTCATGATATAGATGAGCTAGAACCCTCCTCTCGCATACATATATTTCTCTATCACTCTCCATAAGTCATACTATATGTGTGTATTGTGAAAAGAACATTGTACCCTTGGAATCCAAGGACACTACACATGATATAACAAAAAGCATGATATATCAAAATAATGGTGCCCAAACCAATATTATGTTGTGGAGACATATATGATCTACTCATGACTTCACCTATGAGGGCCAGCCTAGGTAGAGCTCTACATCTCTCTAAATCTCATCAACCCGTATGTCTAGCTCTGGTCTCACTATCAAGATACAAATGAGAAGGTGTAGTATATGGTAGACATCCCCTAATGTAAGTATCATCTCTTTAGTGAGAAGATGCAATATATAATTATCCTCATCTCATTTGTCCATGAGGGCTAGTACCATAGCTCTTTGGAAGAACATGTGAGGAAGCTGACATACCCAATATAAACCAACATCCCTCAACAACTAGACATTAGCTAGCTCTAGCTTGTGAAGTCTCTCTCAAATATATCACATCAACTTTGATATGGTATGATATCTCATTAATGAAAGTTCCTACAATAGAAACATAAGAAAATACATTAGTAATCATATCTACAACTAGTGAAAAGGTTGGCCTCCCTCGACTAGGCTGACCTCCCTAGTCTAGGAAGACTTCTGAGGGCTAGGCCAACCAAGGAGGTCTAGGCTGACTTCCCTAGTCCAGGCTAACTTTCTAGGTCTAGGCCAACCTAGGGCCTAGGTGGAAGTTTCCTTCCTAGTGCCAGGTCTCCTGATGACGAAAATAAATAAAAAATACATACTATAAGATGAATAAAATTATGCTAAAATTCCTATTAAAACATTAAAAAAGTGAAAAGCATGTACAAAAAGAGAAAATTGGCATGATATCAAAGATTCCCTCAGATAATGGCTTTTTGGAATCCACCACCTATCTCAAAACTTCCATGCATGTCGACTGAAGCTCTCCCTTCTTTAGTATCTTCTCTCATCCTTCTCCTCTTCTCCAAAATGAAAAGGTAACAAATAAACAAGGTAACCTCTCTATTTATATCTTTTGAAGAAAAATTAGGGAAAAATAAGGGTTCTTTTAATGCATTTAGAATAGACATTCACTCTTTTAATCATAACTTGAGCTAGGTAACTCTACTTTTGATGTCGTAACAAGTATTGGAATTTTGATTTAGTATCATTTCTCTTGGAATGTATTTAGGATATTTTAGGGAACTTTAGAAATGGTTTGGAAAGTTCTTTTTATCACTATGCACATCTAGTTTATCATGGTTGACATATCATCCATTTTCACTTTTTTTGAATTAGCAAGTTGGGTATGTGCAAGATCATGAGGGGCCAAACTATGCCCTTATGTGGCAATGAAAAATCAGCAAATCAGGGTTAGTCAACTTGACATGAAAATTTCAACTAGCTATGAACCTAATATCAAAAAGTTGTAAGAATAGAATCTATAGAAAATTGAATGTAGTTTCTAAACTACTAGGCCTTTTTTGAGAAAAATTTAGTATGATTGGTGAAAAGTATAGATTTCAATGCAATAGTACAAAAATTTCAGGGAAAAAATAAGAAGTAGGTGTATGTCTGACCACCTTAATCATAATCAAATGATACTATTTTATTATAAGATTTTATATATAAGTAATAGACTCATGCCCAAATGCGATGCATATTTTTTTATAATTTTATTCCAAAAAAATAATTAATTATGAATTTTTTGCTACAATGTTTTCAGAATAAAAAAACTCTCGTGTCTGACCACCTTAACTCATTCAAAACTTTACAAAATTCAATTTTATTTTTTTTTCCTTATAGTAGGCGAAGCATAGAATGTGATGCATTTTTCAGATTTCAAAAATGTTATACCGTCTAAAAGTTATAGTCATTTTTCAATCAGTATATAAATCAGCACTTTAGAGGTAGCTCAATTAAAAAATAACTAATAATTACTTACTGAATTCAAAATTTGATAGCAATTATATCGATAGAAAGCTAATAATCTCCTTAAGATACCCTTTTCATTTTATCAAATTCGGGTGAAAAAAAGTCGTCAGCTACATTGTCAAAGTTTTGTACTAACATTGCCACTTTTTGGCCCCTCATGATCTTGCACATACCCAGTTGAAAATGATGGGGGGGAAGTATATGGGTACCTGTGAACTTCGTAGAATCATCCCTTAGTAATTCTTAGGTGGTTTTGATTATCATTGGCATGTGTTTTGTAGGCTTTGGATATTGACAGTTTCTTACAGTTTCAATGCGTTGTGGACTTGGCTATATCATTTTTCTTTACTAAAAATTTTCTTACCTTATCTTTCATATTCATGTACTATCATATATCTCTAAAGTGGGGCCTAAATGTATAATCCTAAATTGGAAGAACTTTAATTTAGTGATGTTTTTGAAAATATTTAGTGCGATTTCATAGTATGCTTGCATTTAGGATGCATTTACATGTGTTATTTTCTCTCTCCTAGATGAGATTAGGGTAGGCTCTAACAAATCCACCTTGATTTTCCTCTTCTTTTGTACAAAGATTGAGGTATGTAACCTAACTATGAGCTCTCATCCTTTTCTTTCTCTTCTTTCTAGGATCCTTTTCATCCTTAAATTAGACCCTTCCCAATCATCTTATTCTTTTATAGGAGCTTAAGTGAATGTTGTTTTGGGCCCTTTGGCCAATTTTGAAAGATTATGGCATTAGGTCTAGGCTAAATTTTGGGCCTAACCCTTAGGTCTAGTCTTAATTTTGACCCTAGCCTTATGTCTAGGCTGAATTTTTTTCCTTGACCTTTCTTCTTTTTGACTCCCCTATCAGGATCCTGAGCCTACTTTAAGCACCAAGGCACTCCTACCTTGTGTAGTTCAATTTTGTGGGGTTTAATATTTAAATCACTATAAAAAAATACTTAATTGATTCATTTGGTATCAATGAATCATATGTGAGCTTCATGTAGACAAGCTCACGTGGACATCCCGATTAGACATAGTGCAATTGCAAGGTGGAAATAAGAAAGCTTGGAAACATCCATTGAAGAAAGAGAGTTCTTCACTTTGTATTCTCCTTCCCAAATCAAGAATTCAACAACATTGATCAAGCTTACAAGACATCAACATGGGGTATAAATTATAGATTTTGAAGGTAGCTTAGAGTACTTTAGACTTGGGGGCTTGGTATGATTTCTATGTTGTGTTGAAATCTATGCATTGTTGCTTCATATTTACATACACATTTACATTTATATCCTAGGGTTTCATTCTCAAGGATTATATATTAGCATTTTACATATATTTCTCTACATACAAACACTACACATACACAATACTCTTTGTTAATGGCTTTTCATGAAGGTGGGAATCACTAAAATGGGGGGTTGACTAAGGAAAACACATATATAGCTACCCAAACACACACTTTTCCATATTTGAAGGTTTTAGAAGAGAAGATCAAAGTGTAGATCCAGATACCCATTTGGATGAAGATTACAGATCTAAAATTAGGTTTCCATTTGTACACAGTTGGGACTAAGCCAAACTTTGATCCCATCTCAGCATATTAGAGGTATAGGGTTGTAGAACAGGCTATTTCAGAGTACATGCTTTTAGATTCAGCTTCTAGGATAGGTCTAGGTCAAATTTCATCTCTTTCCTTGGTGAAGGTCAAACCCAAGTCAGTATAGACCTAAAAATTTGGCCTTGTCCTAGAGGGAATATATTTATATATTTTTTTCATCTCATAGTTTTAGTTTTGGATTTAGTCTCATTTGTTGTTCTGAGGGTAGAAAAAATATATCCAAAACTAGGCTTCATACTCCAAGGTAAGTTGGCATTTTATTTTTCTATTTACATTCTATTTTTTATATATTTCCTTAGTCACTTCATTATTCTTGATTTCCTAGTTAAATATTTTAGGCTCGTATAAAAAGTGAACATTTTACTTAGCACTCGATTAGATTTGAACTTGGTAGTATTTCCCCTACATCCTGTTGGTGGAATCAATCTTATTTGGATCTGAGTTAATATTTCTTTGTAATGTCTCATTTCTTCTAAGGTCCTTCTAAGGGATATGTCTCCCTTGAAAAGGGTGTGGTGGATTTAACTTTCTATCCTCCCCTTTTCTTCCCTTTTCACCATATACATCCTCAAATTATGTAGTAACTCTTCTACTCCCTAAGATGTGTAATATTTCATCAGGGATATCACGTTTGATTTTAATAATTGCCCTACTATACTTGTTTGAATTTTGAATAGTATCTTCTTCAAGTATCCTATTCTCAGTATCATCATACTTATTGTAATGCTTCTTAAGTTGAACCAAAATACCATAATCTATTACCTTCTTTTCAATATTGTCAAAAGTCATGTCTGATTTATCAAAAAAAATGATTGTACACACTAAATAGTGCACTTCTCTAAGTCATTACTTCCAAGGGAATCCATGAATGGGAAACCTTGAGAAAGTGACCTAGAGCTCCCTAGGCATGGAGTCACAAGGATGTTGATGGTGCTCTCAGCTAGAGCTATTGAAGCATGCCCTTGCTAGTAAACCACACAATGGGAGATTCAAAGAGACAAGGGCAAGAATGCCAATATCCTCAAGAATCAACAATCAGAATGCAATGCAATGCAAGCTAAGCTATGAAAGGAAAGTATTACAAACCCTTGCTAATTAAGCTATGTGAGCTAATCTAAAGCATAAAGGAAACTAAGCTAGATTCCATGAAAGCTATGATGCAAGAAAGAAACTAGAATGCAAGAATGATCTCCAAAAGCTCCAAAGTCTCCAAGAAATTTTGTAGCATAAGATTAGCATAAAAAGTTGGGATCTAAGAATGAGAAAAGAGCTCTCTTTTTAAAAGAATTGAAAAGGAATGGACCATGGAGATTAAGAGGCAAAAGATTTAATCAGGGGTAGAGCTTGAAAGAGGAGCAATCCATGTGCACAAATATCCTCCAATGAGAAAATAAGAGTTGAATTTTGTGTCCATATGAGACAAAAAGTGTTTTTCTTCTTTTTATAAAATAAGAATAATGCTTTATTTGTGCAACTTAGGATAAGAGGAAAAGTGGGGGGTTTTTATTTAATAAATGGGGAGGAAATTCCTTTTAAATAAATAAAGACTTTAGGATAAAATGGTTAGCCCAAGACAAATAATAAAAAATGATAAAATAGGATTTGATCAAGGAAATTGATATGATTGATAAAATGTTGATATTTGAAAATATTGATTCAGGGATTTGATAAATTGCTGAATGGGGGCCCAAAGTTTAGGCGACCATTTTAGGGTGCATACATTTTCCCCTCTTTGACTAATGTGAGATCAATTTGGGATCACATGCAGTCAAAGAATGGAATTGAAATGTGAGATCGATTTGGGATCACGAAACAATCCAGACATGTGTTCGATGGATGGGCACATATCAAGACAAGCATAAGAAAAAGCTGACTGAAAGACAAGACCAACACTTGTATAGCTAGGTGATAATCAAGTCTCAAATAAGAGATAAGAATCTCAAGAAAAGCTGATTGATAAGATGAATCAAATATTAAAGCTGATAGGTACTGCCCCCTCGGAATCAAAATCAAAATTAGGTAGATGAGAATAGCAAATTGATAAACTTGATCAAGTCACTAGAAATCATAATCTAAGGTGAAAGATGATAGGATAACCATCAAGTAGTGAAGATATGCCCTAGTTTGACTAGGTTTGACTGAGAAAGATATAGGATAAAAATGAAGTCAAACCTCAGAGAGATGAATTGAATGCAAATGAATGGAAGACTAGAAGGTTGAAAGAGATGGGGATGAATAAATGAAGGTTCCCCAACAAAGATCAAAGGATCATGCCTCAAATGGTCAATCAACTGTGTAGAAGAGGGTGAAAGTTTTGAAATGTGATTTTGACTATGAAGATGAACTCAAATTTTGAGTTTGATCCCAAAAATAGATCCAGGATGTCGAAATTAGCTAGGAATGCAATTTTTGCACAATTCTAAGGTGTTTTGAAAATTAGGTCAAAAAGTCAAAATGCTATAAAAGGGGGTAAAAAGGTCATTTTCAAAATCATTTGTCTTTTAGTGATTTGAGAATCTCAAGAGCTTAGAGAGAGAAAATGGCCTAGCAAGTAGTGATCCCGGTCCACAGGCATCGATTTGAGCATGCTTGGTTGGACAACCGGACCCCTCAGTATGGTGCCCTGGTATGTTTTTAGAAAAACTCACTTTGTAGATCATTTATGAGCATTAATGTCAATTTAAAACATGTTTTTAATTTTTTTAAACTTTTTCAAATTTTCCTCGTATGAAAAGTCGTATGATACTTTCTAAGTATCGCACCCTTTTAGGATATCTATCATGCGATACTTCATGGGTCAAAATAGTATCACAGTGATATTGAATCTAGTATCGTATGATACTAGATGAAATATCATGCGATGCTATGCAAAGTATCATAGGAAAAGATACCATCACACTTCTATTCAGGAAAGTATCGCACAATACTTAGTCAAAAAATAGTATCACACAGTATAGAAAAATGACATGTTTTAATGTTTTTGAGCAAAATGACATGGGTCTTGACAATGTTTTCTTTTAAGATGTTTTATACTGATTTTATACATCTATCATGATATGTTTTGACATTTGGTTTGGGTTAAATGGCTTATAGGAGAACTTTCTTGCTCTGCTTGTTAGAGCACCGAGGGTGACTAGGCTCTGATGCATCCATGATCTAGATGATCCAGGGGGAGTAGACCTGAGGGAAATGGGTTTTGGTTATTTACTACAAATGTCCCACATTCGGGTTGATCATGGATTTCTTATAGCATTGGCTAAGAGGTGTCATAGTGAGCATAAAACCTTCCACTTTCCCACTAGAGAGGCTATGATTACCCTAGAGGATGTCTATCAGATCCTACGAGTTCTGAGCCATAGAGATCCTGTAAGTATAATCATGTTTATAGATAGTCATAGATGTAAAGTTTCCATATGATAGAAATTGACATGATTGTTAGTTGGCACAAGTGTACTATGATCAGGATCTGACTGAGGGATGCTAGATTATGTAGGACATGTTCCAGGATGTCACCTTTGTGGATAGACACCTCATCTAGGATCGGTTGATGGATGAGTTTGGTAGGGACTTTTTGGTGCCATGTATAGTATGTTCTATTGTAGCATAGGCCCTTGTTACTATCAGGAGTCAGAAGGGTTTCCCATTGGGCTGGGGTCAGTTAGTGGTGGATTTGATTGCACAACCATGATGGATAGCATGGGGGCTAGCCATCCTGGTAGATATGTACCATGAGCTCCATGAGATTGTATATTGGGAGAGCAGGACCTGGGCATTCATTGCTATCCTAGCATAGTTTTGGGCATGGGAGCACATCTTCATTGTCCATCCATGTGTGTAGCCGAGGGAGTGGAGATGCTCCTATATCTATAGGCACACAAGGTTCCTATCATAGCCACATAGCGGGGATGTGACCTATTATAGGGGGGTACTAGATGAGCTCACCTCATTTTAGTGGAGGCCATATAGGGCTAATAAGTAGTGGGGTGATTGGGAGGAGGATCTCTAACACAGGGGCAGGGTAGATACAAGAAGAATCAGGCAGAATTGAGTCCACTTGAATCCACAAACAAGCCCTGCTCAGAGTTACACAATGGAAGTAATATAATATCACATGAAAGTAATGAAATCAAAATGGATATGAGACAATCAACTAGTAGAAAAAATAGAGAATTATATTATTTCTTTCAACATGCCCGACTATGAGGCCTTCTGGGTTTTGGCCTTCTACAATGAGAATTATGAATTTAGAATTACAGCTGGCATCCTTTTCTCCAATGATGTATATTGATAATAATCCCTCTTAGATCTCCTTGATTATTCCTAATACATCAATATAGACTCCTTATATAGCCATCTAAGCCACAAATTGGCCAGTTAGACATTTAATTACATTATAGGACCACTTGACGTAGGGGCAAAGTAGATACAAGAAGAATCAAGCAGAATTGAGTCCACTTGAATCCACAAACAAGCCCTACTCAGAGTTACACAAAAAAATAAATATAATATCACATGAAATTAATGAAATCACAATGGATATGAGACAATCAACTGGCAGCAACAACATAGAATTATATTATTTCTTTCAACATGCCCGGCTGTGAGGCCTTCCAGGTTTCGGCCTTATACAATGAGAATTATGAATTCAGAATAATAGCTTGCATCCTATATTTTCTCCAATGATGTATCTTGATAATCATCCCTCTTATATCTCCTTGATTATGCCTACTACATCAATCTAGACTCCTTATATATCTAGCTAAGCCACAAGTCGGCCAGTTAGACATTTAATTACATTATAGGTCCAGTCTGGAAGATTTAAACCAAAAATAATGCTAGAATGAATATAAACTAATGTTCCTTTGGATTTAGGTCCTTACATGACCCAATAATGTTCCTTTAACTATGCAAGGCCCCATTTGATCACACGAAACATCGCAAGAAGAAACACCATATGTTTCACCTGAAAACTGGCAGAAAATAGGTCCCCGGGAAAAATGGGCATAACTTTTTACTCATAATGAATTAGGGCTTGAGCTCTGAATAAATTATATTAATTTAGGTCCTCTTAAATTAATTAAGAGAGAAAATTCTGATTCCTTATGGATCAAGATCACCATTATGAACAATCAGCACCAAAACTGCAAGAAAATGCTCTTCCGATAGCAAGGAAACCAACTGTAACTTTGAAACTATCCATCCAAACTTTATGTGCTCATAGGATAAGGTTCCAAAATAGATCCTTAGCATAATTTAAGATTCTCACACCATGAAACCAAAAAATACAACAATTATAAAGAAAACAATAGCAAATAGGTATAAAAATCAGGAAATGTTTTTGGTTGATGCAAGATTACTCAAAGATCCAAGATGCTCCTACATCAAGCTTGGTTACATGTTATGCAGCCAGTCACTGGTAGGGAAGCACTCTGACATTGTAGAGTAGTTTGTGATCACCTAGGTCTGGAGATAGTTTAGGCACCAGTAGAGAGTTCCCACCCAAACCACCTCATATGCTCGGGTTACAAACGAGGAGGGACAGGGTTGGCTGTCGATGTTGGACTACCAGCAGGTAGTACATGATACAACTACAATATGTTGAGAGCCATGGGACTACCTCCTAGACATGGAAGATGCAAGTGCTAATGTGGCCTATAGGGCAGAGTAGTGGAGGCATCCATTCCCTAGGTTTACTATACCTAATGCACAATTGGCAGCACAGGGGGATGATGAAGATGACAAGGATGGAGGATGGAGAGGGAGAGCTAGGGGGATGGGGTAGAGCTCTTGATCGGGTGGCTGAAAATGGCCATGGGGATAGGGTTCTACTAATGAGGGTGATGACAAGGTGAGGCCATTGCACCTTCAAGTGGATGCTAGGCAGGATCAGCCTGCAGGGGGAGAGGATCTGAGAGTGAGGATCCAAGTCCTAGAGATGAAGATGCAGCAGCTACAGGTCACCATAGTCATCAGAGAGTAGTAGGTATTGGATCTACAAGTTGAGATAGAGTGGTGAGAGGGGGCCATATAGGTTTCCACTATAGAGACCTAGAGAGAGGTAGCACAAGCTACATATTATCATGGTCTCTATATACAAGTTGTTCCATAGGGTTAGAGAGCACCGCCCTACTCTGTGATAGCTAGGAGATCTAACATGATACCAAACATAGTGGTAGCACCACCTCCTCCACCACCAGTGCCACATGATGGTGCTAGTGAGTCCTAGGTCTAGGTTTAGGATAGATGTATAAAGACATATCTTGGGACTTTATCCAAAAAATTTTATCCCACATTGTATCATGACATTTATATATATATATATATATATATACATATATATATACATATACATATACATATACATACATATATATATATATATATATATATATATATATATATATATATATATATATATATATATATATATATATATATATATATATATATATATATATATATGTATATGTATATGTATATATATGTATATGTATATGTATATATATATATATATGTATATATATATATATATATATATATATATGTATATATATATATATGAGATTACTGGATTGGAGATATATCTTGTGTACTTGTCCCACTTGTGATCGATGTTTCAATTTTTATATAGTCTTGTCATTTTTCTCAAAATGTATGATATATATGTTCATGTATGTTTAGTTCTCATGTTTATGATATAGACTCATGTTTCTAAAAATGATCTCTTTAGTATATAGATATGATGATAAGATTAACCCCTTGTGATGACAGGAAAAATGACGTGATGTGAAAGATAAGGAGTGAAAGACATGATTGAGAAAAGGAAAGGTGAGCACAGTTAACTGATAGGTCCATGAAAGATGAAAGGAGAGCTCTCTCCATATGAAAAATGTAAAACTAAACTAACATGAACCTAAAAATGCAAGCTACTATGAAAAAGTGGTTTACTTGCAAGGTCAAAAATATTTTAGACTCTAATATTCATCATCGAGCATTATTGTTAGTGTCACAAGATCATACAATGCACACTATTATGACTCTGTGAATCTGAATATGATTTATATCAGATAGATATGTGGGAATCCCACCTAGGCATCAAAGACATATAGGTCAAGATGACTAGTGTAGTGAGGTTCCCTAAGTTTAGTATAGAAAAATTATACTTGCATCGAGACACAAGGAAAGTCAAGATGGGTAGAAGTATGCACTTGCAAAGATGGTCAAGGATAATACCTTGTAGATCCCATTGTCAAGTGGAACAAGCATAAATGCTAATGATAGTTAGACCAAAAAAATATACCCACAAGAAGAAAAAGCAATAAAACATGTCCTCATGCCCCTAGTCTTCTAGCTCAGCATCATCAAGAACTATTAGGGAGAGAACACTCATCAAAGAAATCATCACAGATAGCACACAAAGAAATAAAGTCAAACAAGTCTTAGCGAGTCAAGTGTTTAAGTGTGTGTGTGTAGGTCATAGAGTCAAACTTTGAGTATCACATCTATGAATGAGAAATACCATATCATGCTAGATTGTAGGTAAGATATCTAATAAGTGTTGAGAAACACTTGACGCTAGGGGAGTGTTGAAAAACATAGCTTGGGGTGGTGTTGAAAAACACCATTTGCAAGATGTCCTAAAGACTAATGCATCCTAGAGACCAAAGTGAATAGAGTGATGCCCCCTAGACAAAGACAAAGACCAATTCCAAACCAAGTCAACAAGATCAAGGCATGATGGAGAGAGGTTAAGTGTCGAGGATGAGTGCTAAGAAACAAGGGTGCAAAGGCCTCAAGTAGCCCCTGTTTCCAAGTTTTCACCACTTGGAAATTTTATTTTTTATTTTTTCAATTTTTTTGTATTTTTTGCTACCAAGGCTCCTATTTCTAGGTTTTCACCAAGGTACTTTTTCTATTTTTTTGAAATTTTTGCATTTTTGCATTTTTTTTTGTATTTTTTTAGGATGTTATATGCTTTTTAGGATTTTTTCAGCATCATCTATGAATTTTTTTGGAAATTTTTCAGGATCAATAAGGATGTACAAAGGATGCCCCCAGACAAAATAAGCATCATGGATATAACTTCTTGAGGTGCAAGACATTGATAGGATCATGGAGCTGCTCTCCATCTGGATCAGATAGTAAATAAGCACCTGTACCAAAAGTAGTAGTAATGATGTATGGTCCAAGCCAATTAGGTTTGAACTTGTCCTTTTTCTCTCTATGTTGTTGGTTCTTAGGGTTTTCTCATAGGGCAAGATCCCACACTTGAAATTCTCTAGGGTGAACCTTCTTGTTGAATGCTTTGGACATACACTTTTGGTAAACTCTCATGTGATCAAATGATGCTTTATGTTGTTCATCTAGAAGTTCTAGTTCTTGGAGCCTCATGGTGCGGTAGTCTTCATTTGTCACTAAACCTTTAAGGGAAACTCTAAGTGAAGGAATCTCCACCTCTAAAGGTAACACTACTTCAGGACCATAAGTGAGTGAAAAAGGAGTAGCCCCTGTTGGAGTACAAATACTCATTCTATAGGCCCAAAAAGTTGGATTTATCTGTAGATGCCAATCTCTACCATTCTTGTGAACTGTTCTATGGAGAATTTTGAGAATGGTCTTATTCAAAGCCTCTGCTTGTCCACTTCCTTGCGGGAAGTAAATGGAGGACCAATGTTGTTTTATCTTGAATTTCTTGCAGAGATGTTTAAGGTCCTTATTTTTAAACTGACTGCCATTGTCAGTGATTATTTCAGAAGGTACTCCATACTGACAGATGATATAGTTCAAATAAACAAAGAAACTATCTTGCCTGAGGCCATAGAAAGTGGGACAACTTCTACTCATTTGGTAAAGTAATCAATAGTAGTGATAATGAATTTGTGTCCACCTGATGAGTTGGGATGAATCTACCCAACAAGGTCAAAGGCCCAGTGCTGAAATGGCCAATGAGAAATATAAGGAATAAGCTCCCTACCTGGAGCATGTATTAGGTTACCATGTTTCTGACACTTTTTGCAAGATTTAGCAAAAGCTATTTCATCTATCTTCATGGTAGGCCAATAGTACCCCATCCTAAGAAACCTTTGAGCCATGGCAAGACCATTAGAATGTCCTCCACAAATGCCCTTGTGAATTTCAACTAACACTTGGTTGGACTCATCCTTTTCTAAACACCTAAGAAGTGTCCCATCTAAACCCCTCCTATACAGATCACCAGAGATAAGGGTGTGGCAAGAGGCATTTTGGGTTAGGTTCTTTCATTTAGAATGATTGAAGGTTTTGGGAATAGTACCATCATGGAGGTATGAGTAAATGGCACCATAGCGGGATGACTCATGGCCAATAAGGGTACAAAAAAATTGGCTTTCTTGGGAGTCATAGATAGGGTAATGTAGCTCTTCCACCAGGAATTCAAATATGGACTCATGTTGTTCTAGCTGATGAAGTGAAGCCAATGTATCCATAGCATCAACTTCTTTATTCTCTACTCTAAGGATTTGTTGAAATGTAACAAAGGTAAAATATCATCACAATGAATCAACCATTTTCTTATAGGGTACCAATTTTTCATCTTTTGTTTGGTATTCTTCATTAACTTGGTTGACTATTAATTGCAAATCCCCATAGATATGCAGCTCTATGATTCTCCACTCTATAGCTATTTTTAGTCCAGTTGTCAAGGCCTCTTACTCAGCAATGTTATTTGTGCATGGGAACAATAGTTTGTAGGACTTAGGAATTGTGTACCCATGAGGAGAAACAAACAACACTCCTACTCTTGAACCATTTTGCATGAAAGAGCCATCAAGGAACATCTTCCATGTTCTTGCAGTCATGTACATTATGTGCTCATCTGGAAATTCAACTTGAATTGGTGCTTTGTCTCGAATTGGAAAATCAGCCAATTGGTCTGCAATGGCTTGTCCTTTTATAGCCTTACGCTCAACATACTCTATGTCAAATTCTGATAAGATCATCATCCACTTAGCAAGTCTACCTATGAGAGCAGCCTTACCAAGCAAATATTTGAGAGGATCAATTTTGGCAATGAGGTGTATTGTATGCACAAGCATGTAATGTCGCAACTTTTGGGAAGCAAACACCACCGCTAGGCAAGATTTTTCAATACTAGTGTAGTTAACCTCATATGACACAAGAGTACAACTGATGTAATAGATAGCTCTTTCTTTTCCAGTATCATCAAGTTGAGCCAATAATTCCCCCAGGGAAGATTCTATTGCTAACACATATAATATGAGTGGTTTTCCTGGGATAGGAGGCATTAATATTGGAAGATTAGCCAAGTATTACTTGATTTGGTCTAGGCTTTGCTGAAAATCTTCATTCCAGACACATTTAACCCCTTTGTGTAAAGTCTTATTAAAGGGTTGAGCTCTATCAACCAGTTGTGAAATAAACCTCCTTATAGATTGAAGACATCCTTGAAGACTCCTCATTTGACTGATATTTTTGGGAGGTGGCATATCCAATATTGCTTGAACTTTCTCTAGGTCCACCTCTATTCCTTTAGTTGAAATGATAAATCCTAGTAGTTTTCCAAAGGTGACTCCAAATGCACAATTTTTGGGATTTAATCTTAATTGAACTATTATATACGATCTAGAATGATTTCCAAATCACCTAGGTGTGTATCCCTTTTTTTGGATTTTGCCACGGTGTCATCCACATAATCTTCCATATTCTTATGCATCATGTCATGGAAGATAGTAGTCATAGCTCTTTGATAAGTAGCTCCTAAATTTTTTAATCCAAATGGCATGACATTCCAGTAATAGGTTCCTTGTGCACAAGTGAATGCAGTCTTTTCTTGGTCTTTAGGAGCTATTTTGATTTGATTATACCCAGAAAAACCGTCCATTAAGGAATAGATTTCATAGCCCGCTGTCATATCCACTATCATGTCTATATTTGGAAGTGGAAAATCATCTTTTGGGCATGCTTTATTAAGATCTCTAAAATTTGTGCAAACACAAATGGACTTGTCATGTTATGAACTTGGTACAATATTGGATATCCATTTGGCATAATCAATGGCTCTTATAAATCCTGCACTGAGGAGTTTTTCTAGTTCAGCTTTGATGAGAAGAGCTATGTGAGGATGCATTTTCCTCAACTTTTATTTTACTGGTTTGATACCTGGAGCTATGGATAAATGATTCATAATGAGATTTGTGTCCAACCATGGCATGTCTGAGTAAGTCCAAGCAAAATTAATTTTCTTGGTCTGTAGGAATTTGGTATATACTTCTTTTTCCTATATTGATAGAGACTGAGCTAAATGCACAATTTGTGGAGCCTCTGGTGTATTCAAATTAACTGGTTGTGTAGGCTCAACAAGCACTGAAGATCTGTCCTAAAAGTAACTTGGGAGATGATCAAGTACCTCATCCTTAAGTGCCTCAGAGAGGTTTTCACCCTTAGATACGTCCTTTATTTTTACTTTTTTAGGTTCTGACACTACCACATAGTGGTTTTCGCCATCAAAACTCTTATTCTTTTCTTTTCATTTTGTGACTAAGGTACTTGATATCTAATTCTATCATTCTTTTAGTTGGTTTGTTGGTGGAAGAGACTACAAGTTTAAGGGCATTTAGGTAACATGCTATCTCATAGTCATTTTGAAAAGTTACAAGCTGAGGCTCTTGATAGCACTGAGACCAATCAATTAAGTTAGGATTGTCAAGGGGTAGGTCAATGACTGGTTCAATGTTGTGTATGTGAATGGTATCATCTCTAGTGATTACAGAGTTAGGTATGTCAAGTATCCCTCTATGGTACCCAAATCAGGACTTATCCTACCAAGAGAAGCATTCTCCACTAAAGTGACTCCTAGATTCCAATCCTCTAATCCTACACTGGACTCATTAGCTACCTTGGGTTGGGAACCATATGTATGGACAATATCAATGTCCATGTCAACTATAGAACAATCAGAAAGAGCTCCCACTCATGTTCATGTGAGTCTGTATCTGAATCCCAGATGGGATGTTTACACCAAGCATGTTTTTTAGGCCTTGAGGTAGAGGCTTTCATTTCACCAAGGGTAAAAACTTCTTCAATGCCATTTGTGTATTGCTATTCTTGAATAGGATCCTCAACATGATCTTCAATAGTGGGTACTTCTTGTTCTAGGTCTAAAACTATTGGATTGGTAACTAGAGCATCTAAATCTCCCCAAAGGAGATTGGTGGAAGGGACCCAATTTTCACACCTATCTTGTTGATTTTGAAAATTGGGCATGTAGCTAGATTCATCATCACTATCCATTGTAGCAAGGATGGGAGTAGTTTTCTTATTCTAACTTTCAAAACCAAGGCCAACCGTTGTCTTAGATCTCTAGCCAAAGAGAGCATGATTGAGTGGTTTAGCCTTAGCATCTAATCTATGACTGAGAGGACCATGACCTAGGTAGCCCATATTTTTGACCAAAGTGTATCCTCTCCAATAAGCCTTAGGAGATGGGGAGAAATTTTCATTAAGCTTGTATTTTTCCTCCTTGTAAATCCAATCTCTAACAACTACCTCCTCTTTTTCATCCTAGAGAGGCACTGAGGACTCTACAAATGTACCAAATAGAATCATTGTTGAAGATGAGGGACACATCTCTTGTGAAGGTTTACCATAGGACCTAGGTGAGACTGGCAGTTTTGTGAAGGATTGAATTTGATACTCCCCATACCAAGGTCTATGGCTTTAAACTTATTCTGGCATTGTGCTAAAGTGGCATCAAAATCCTCTACTTCTCTATTGAGAGGAACATGAGTCCCCACTGAAATTGCATTAAAAGATAATGTGCTACCCCCTAGTATACAAACTTCTACTCCATTATAGGGGAACTTAACACATTGGTGGTAGGTGGATGACACTGCTTGCATGTCATGGATCCACGGTCTACCAATCAGGATATTATAGGCTAAAGGACTAGCATCAACAATTTGGAACAAAATGTCCTTTTCAATGGGGCCAATCCTGATAGGAAGGATGTTCGAGCCTTTGGAGCTTCTCTTTGCCTCATCATAGGCTTTAATGGTTATTTTCTTATGAGTATCAATAACTTGCTCGGAGTAACCCAGTATCTTCAACAAACTCAAGGAACAAATATTGAGCCCAACACCCCCATCAATCAACACACGCCTAACATGAGTCTTGTGGATCATGACTTTGATATGAAGGGAAAGATTATGTAGATGGCTCAAGGCTTTGTCATCTTCTTCTGAGAATGTTAGGTAATGAGGGCTGGCAAGGTGGTTAACCATGTTTTGGAATTGGTCAACATCTATGTTGTTAGGAACATTGGCTATATGCAAAGCATCCTCAAGGAAATGGTTATGTCTTGGAGATAATTCTAAGAGTTCAAAAATTGAGATTTGAGCTGGTGTTCTTTGTAACTGGTCAACAAGATTGTAGCTCATTTTAGGATTGACTGCTGACTTGGTGGTGACATTCTTTGATGTCAATTGCTCTAGTTTGCTGGACTGGTTGGAACTAGGACCTCTAATAATGACAAGACCTTGACTTTGGCTTTTGGTGATAGTGTTAAGAGTTTAGGATGACCTTTGAGAGTGAGGACCCCTAAGCACCACCATGGGTTCTTCATTAAATATAGGAGGAGAACCGACATCATGACTATAAGAATCTTTTTTTCGCATCATGTTGACATTTTCCTCAATAATCTCAAGTATATTAACCACATTTTCTGCACCTGTGTAGGTATAGTTGATTTTAGCCTTTCCATTCTTGGGTTTAGAGGTTTCCCCCTTTTCATATCTGGGCAAAGGCTCCTTGAATGCCTTGTGGTCTACATTGGTATTCAACCCATCAATCTAAAGTTTACCACTTTCAATAAGATCCTGGATAAGGTGTTTAAGTTTCCAACAATGTTTGATATCATGTCCAATGCCATTGTGGAATTTGTAGAAAGATTTTTCATTCCACCAATGTGGCTTAACATCAGATATGTGGAAATTTGTTGGATCTTGTGGTTGTGCAAGATTATTGGCAATAAGGGTCTTGAAAACATCCTCATATGAGTCACCAAGTTTAGAAAACTGTCACAACTTTTTCTTGGGCTTTTCTTGATACTTAGGTTTATGCTCTTGCTGGTTGGAGGATGTGCTAAGCTTCATAGCTTGGACTACACTAGACAAATGGAGGACTCCTTGATCCTTGGGTTGGGAAGAGTCCACAACTCCATCGTTGACTACTTGCTTATTCTTGTTCCAGTGCGAATGCTTGCCTTTGTCCTTATTGGCATTGTTAGGATTTTGACTGTTGTTGTTATTGCTATGTTTGGTCAAAATGCCTTGTTCCTTTAAGACATCCTCAATTTGACATGCGGTCTCAACCATAGTATCAAAGGAATCAAAGACCATTTTTTAAACCTCATAATGCATTTCAGGCACCAAATTACTAACAATGATGTCAATCCTTTCATGCTCAGGAATAGTCCTAGAATAGCGGGAGCACAATTGTCTCCACCTTTGCAAGAAGGTAACAAAGGATTCCCCTTGGTTTTGTTTCAAATTGCATAAGTCCAACATAGTGACTAATCTTGACAAGTTGTATGCAAAATGTTGAATGAATCTATGGACAAGCTCTTTGAAAGTTTTGATGGGAGGGGTTATGTTGGTAAACCACTCCATGGCTTGGACCTTGAGGCTCCTTGGAAATAATCTCATAAGGTAAGAGTCATCTTGGTGAAACTCAAAACTCATGATGTAAAATTGACGCACATGATCATGTGGGTCACCATTGCCATCATACTTGTCATATTGGGGGATTTCAACTTTCCTAGGAAAATCCATTGTAGTCACACTTTTATTGAAAGGATTGGGACAAATAGAATCAAGTGAAAAGGAATTTTTACGTGCCAACACCTTTTCCATCATTCGTTTGAGTTTCTTGATTTCCTCTTCTTCAGAGGGTCCTTGTTTCTTGATCCTCCTATCCACATCAAAGTTGTAAGGGACTCTAGCACCCTTATTAATCAAACTCTCTAGGAACCTATCTTTTTTTTGATGAAGATACTTCTCCACATATTGTTGGAATAGTGGTTCTTGTTGCATTCTCATAAAATCTTGATCATCAAAACTTGCACTACTTCCTCCATGTTGAGAGCCATGATGAGCTCATTGGGAGGGTTGTCTTGAGTTCCTAGGAGGTGTTCATCTCCTATGTTGTGAAATCCTCCTTCCTCTAGGACTAGGAGATCTTGAAGGGGTCTTTGACCACCTTCTACTTCTTGGGGTTCTTGAGGGAGTAGAGGGTGGAGAGTTGTTTCCACTATTGGTACCCCTTTTGTTAAATTGGTCATTGAGTTGTTGGGCTAAAAGCCTATCTTGTTCCCCTCGGAATGATTTTCTTCTCAATTCCAACAAGGCTTGTTGCTCTTCCTATAGGTGTCTAAACCTTTCTTCTTTAGTGGCTTGTTCATCCAAAAAGGCTTTCTTTTCACACTCAATTCTTTTAAGCCTTTCATTAGCATATCTTGAGGTTGTTTTGAGTGGAGAGTTGGACCTTGAGTGTTTGAAAAAGTCATTAGTGAATGTGGCATTCACATGAGCATCACCAGATTCATTGTTTTGGTCTTCATGTTGTGACCATGCATCTTGGTGAGCTTTTCCATAATGTCTTTCAGCTCTTTGATGGCCATATAGATATATTGAGTTAATAGGGGGTGATTCAGGTTGATTATCATCACCAAACAACATGTTATCTCTATGTCTTTGGAAAATGTTATCAAGAGTTTGATCCATTGCTTCCCTTTGTTTTCTAGTCAAAGTGTAGCTCATGTCCATATTTTATTGAGAGGATGGTAAAGAGGTACTCAAATCACTAGGATTTCTCTTTGGGTCAAACCAAGCCTCAGACTCGCTCCTAGGTGATTGATCAAAGACAAGTTTCTTCCCCTTTCTCTTTTGACAAGTTTGGATTAAGGGTAGTTATTCAAAGACAACTTGAGGTCATTTTCCTTAACTAACTTGGTACCTTGTCGTAACCGAAATGAAGAAAAAAACCCTTGGTGATAAGATGACCTTATGAAACATCAATACCAAACTAGGATAGTGAAAGTGTTCAATTGCCCAAAAAGAGATGGTAAGATAGAAAGCTGCAAAAGGTGCAAACCAACACTGCCACAAAGGTGTATAATTAAAGGATGAGTATCCTAACACATATGGACTAGGAGGATGGATTTACCAAATATATAATTGAAATTGAATTTTGATGGAGGTGAATTGGACAAAAGAGTACTAAAACTCTCCAAGAGTGTTACCAAAGAATCTAAAGGTGTACTTTTTCAACAAGGATAATTCCTAACTTATCGATGCCAAGAAAGACTACTTTGTAAAATCAAAGAACACTAATTCAAGCAGTCTAAAATTAGGAACCCAAGGTACAAATAGGTTTGTAGTAGCAGAGTAGGTCACCTACTAAAATCTGGTCGACTAAGGAAAGACTGAAAATTGCATAAACTAGACAAGAAGCAAAAAGACTCTGTGCAATAGTTTCCAGGCTAACAGTGTGATAATTTTTGAGCAGGTGATGTTTTGCAATAAGCAGGGCAACAATTTCTAGGCAGCCTATGTGATACTTTCTAGGCATGCAATGTGATAGTCTTCCAGTGATAAACTATCACATGATAATTCTCAGTATAGTGTGTGATAAAATTTTAGGATCATACGACTCTTGACCAGTGAGTGCTAAAAATCTCAGTTTTAAGGGCAGTTTGGTCAAAATTTTAGTTTGAAGGTTAGATTTTTCAATTTCAAGCACAATGACAATAGTAAATAGATAGGTTTGCAAATAGTAGGTGATCAAACATGTCATAAAATACTTACACAAGGGAAAAAGCAACCTTGCCAAGATAAGCAATTGTGATATCAAACCAATAAAATACTATGAATGCTACCGTGATGTTTGATATTTGAGAATGTTTACACAGATAGATCACAATGAGAACACTTCAAGCACTTACTAGCCTAAAAAGATAATGGCTCAATACTTAACAACTTGGCCTACACTTGATGCTCCATTGCCTCACACAAAGTGGTTGCCCACAATAGATATTGGCTTTGTCATGGAAGTTCCAATGACACAACCAAAGGAACATAGATGGTGAGTAATCTTGGGGTGATCCAAGTTAGTCCACTAGGATCAATCCTTGCACCAAGAAGCTAAGTAGAAAAATATGGTGGCTTCTATCTATGGTTCTTAATAAGGGCTTCCTTTCATAATACCCCTCTTGCTCCCCAAAGGGAGTCCTTACCTTGCGGAAAGTAATGGACCTCATGGCCACAAGAGTACCTTGAGCATTCTTGCTCAACACTTTCATCTTGGTCAGAATCCCACAAGTACTCACATCAAGTGAAGACAAGTACTATGTCTACCAAGGTTTTGTGTCCTTGATAGCCTTGAGTTTATAGTGGATCGGAATAGCCAGTGAAAATCTTGTCCCCACTTGGGTCATTCCTCTTGATTGCTCAAGAGCAGGCCCACTAAAGGATTCTAAAATCTAAACAAAGAGTGGATCAACCTTTGAGTGTCAGGATTTCTGTTTCACCTCAAGGGTAAAGAGCATAATCTCCTAGCTCAAAAATATCTCCCAAACACACCAAGAAAAGGTTCAATTACCCTCTTGCTTTCAAAATCTAAAGATGGGTAAAGATTTTTTGGTTCACCACAAGGGTGAAGAGCATACTTATCCTACCACCCAAAGATTCCTACAAAAATATATTAAGTGCATATGAAATGAAATAACTAGTATATGCCACACTCAAAAGAAAGCAATTAAACAAGCACTTGATTGGTTTTTATGCTTTGGGAAGCCCTGCAAAAATTGTTAGTAGCCCTTGTGCATTTGAAGCTTTGACATGCATTCTTTTAAGAAAATAATCAAGCAATAGGAGCACCTACGAGCACCAATTGTTAGCCCTACAAGGGTTAGCACACCAAAAATCAAATGAAATCTGCAAATAGACCCCTGTTCTAGAACAACAAATCAAAAATCTAAATCAAACCAAGTAAATCTTGGAAAGGAATGACAAAAATTACTCACTGTTAGACCTGGGTGATATTTCTATCAGAGAAAGAGTCGTGCGATATTTTGTCCTGTACTGATGTGATGATATATCTCCGTGTGATAATTCTTGATACCTGTGTGTGACAGAGAATAAAACAAGATTGTGATATAATCTATCAAAGTGTGTGATATTATAACTGGTAAAATATTGCACTGGTATGTAAGAAACTATCGTATGACACTGGAAAACTATTGCATGATAATTCTGTTAGAAAAAACCAGAGAGCAATTTTTTACAAAACAACAAGCAAATATTGACAAAAAAAATGACGAAAATACAGAAAATGAAGGACAAAACAAGAATGTTCTTCCCCACGGTGGGCGCAAAAAATGTACACACTAAATAGTGCACTTCTCTAAGTCATTACTTCCAAGGGAATTCGTGAATGGGAAACCTTGAGAAAGAAACCTAGATCTCCCTAGGCATGGAGTAACAAGGATGTTGATGGTGCTCTTAGCTAGAGCTATTGAAGCATGCAACCTTGCTAGTAAACCATAGAATGGGAGATTCAAAGAGACAAGGGAAAGAATGCCAATATCCTCAAGAATCAACAATGAGAATTCAATGCAATGCAAGCTATGCTAAGAATAAAGATGCAAGCTAAGCTATGAAAGGAAAGTATTACAAACCCTTGCTAATTAAGCTATGTGAGCTAGTATAAAGCATAAAGGAAACTAAGCTAGATGCCATGAAAGCTATGATGCAAGAAAGAAACTAGAATTCAAGAATGATCTCCAAAAGCTCCAAAGTCTCCAAGAAATCCCGCAACATAAGATTAGCATAAAAAGTTGGGATCTAAGAATGAGAAAAGAGCTCTCCTTTTAAAAGAATTGAAAAGGAATGGACCATGGAGATTAAGAGGAAAAAGATTTAATTAGGGGTGGAGCTTGAAAGAGGAGAAATCCATGTGCGCAAATATCCTCCAATGAGAAAATAAGAGTTGACTTTTGTGTGCATATGAAACAAAAAGTTCTTTTTTTCTTTTTATAAAATAAGAATAATGCTTTATTTGTGCAACTTAGGATAAGAGGAAAAGTGGGGGCTTTTTATTTAATAAAAGGGGAGGAAATTCCTTTTAAATAAATAAAGACTTTAGGATAAAATGGTTAGCCCAAGGCAAATAATCAAAAATGATAAAATAGGATTTGATCAAGGAAATTGATATGATTGATAAAATGTTGATTTTTGAAAATATTGATTCAGGGATTTGATAAATTGAAGAATGGGGGCCCAATGTCTAGGCAACCATTTTAGGGTGCATACAACTATAATAGGGAGATCATGAGTGTCAAGCTTTGATTTCTTTCTTATAGGATATTCAGATGATACCATATCTACCTTAGCTCCTTCTAAACTTATTTCTTTTATCGTATTATCTGAATTGGTTTCCTCATCATTATCATCATATCCTCTTGCTAGATGGCTAGGCTTGTTCTTTCTTCTTCAAACTGAATGATTTATATGTTTCCTTAGGTGTAGTTGATTTTTTTATAGGATAGGTTTGGCAAGTGGACTCACCAAAGATGGAATTATTCTTCTTGATTGTCTTCTCATTAATATGGATGAAATAGGAGTAGTTAATGGTATGGGAGAATCAAAATCAACATCAATTTATTCTTTAGAAATATTCTTCTTCTCCTCTTAATCTCTTATTTTCCTCTCTTTCCTCAAATTTTTAATAGGAATACCAAACTCTTTAGCCAAATTATCAAGTTGTGTTTTGATTTTCCTTTCTGTAGCTAGTCTGTGTAATTCCAAGTTCACCTTAAGATTATTATCTTTATATGTCCCAAAACTTTCCTCACTAGGATCCATGGGTTTCTTCAAAATATCCCTTGTATAAGCTTCAATAAGTAAAGGATCAATGTCATATCCCATAGGAATCATCCTTCTGATTCTAGGCTCTATTGTTTCCATCAAGGAGTCATCGATTTCAACAAAAAAATATAGTCTATCCTCATACTTATCAACTATATCCCTTAGAGTTCTATACCTCATATGCATTTGTTCTTGGAAACTTTTGAAATATCTCCATAGGGTTCTTCTTCTCGATTGAATATCAAGCATGTAGGAAATATTTATTAAATAGGCTTATCCTTTTTCCACTAAATATTTTCAATGCCAGGAAAGATGTTCATGAAATAAAAGAATTGCATACCACAAAAGATCCATAGTTGAATTTTTTCTTCTTATCCTTCTTAATAATTTCCAAATTCTCCAAAAAATGTCTCCTTAATGATTCATATATATCATAATATCATTCTCCTTCACCATTTCATAGGAAATATAAATGATGGTGCTTGAAGTGGAGTTCTCTCTGCTAGAATGAAAAAAATTGTAACCCAAATCCACTAATGCAAACTTAACATCTTGTTATAGAATATTGTTGACAGTCATAGCTTGCTTGTACCAATGGGAACTGGTCAATTTAGTGGCCAAATCCTTCTTGATAGACTTTAGGGAATGTACCTAACTCATAGCATTAAAACTAGTAACTACTTCCAATGCATCCTTTTTGATCTTGTAAGGTTTATCAAGATAAAAGAACTAATCAAATATTTTTCTAACAACATACCATATCTAGTCTCGTTCATAAAATCTATTAAAATCCATGAACTAAGAAAGTTTCTTTTCTACCAAAACCTTGCATTCATCATTCAATTTTGAATCCAGAGATAATTTCTTATACTACTCATTAATTGAATCATCACCTAATTCTTCCAGATTGTAGTGAATGTAAGCCCTAATATCCTCAACATGAATAACACCATGAGGAACCAATGAAAATCACCACTTGGATAATCGTCTAGAGATTTATATGGATGCTTTTTGAATTTTGGCCTTGGAATCTTGGTAACGTTGACTATATGAGTCATATCCATGATTCCAACTCAAAATATCAAGTTACTCAATGAAAAATAACTTCTTCAACAAAATAGGGTTTGCTCATGAAATCACAACAAATCATTGTTAACCTCTTCAAAGTCACCTCCAAATTCTCTGCAACTACTTCTCCTAACTCACAAGGTGACTGATGATATTTGAAAATGCCTATTTGAATGTTTTTATGCCAAAAACTAAAGTATAATTAGTTCTTTGTACCCTATATTTCATTTTGCTTTCGAACTGTGAATGGAAATGATGAACTACAATTGATTGAATATCTGGAGGAACTGAAGAAACAATGATTAGAGATCACCGAGCTACTGAAATGATATGTAAGATGATTAAATTAGTCAATATGTTTTCATTGATGTCAACTACTTTTGACAGTACTTATCATTTTAGTTACAAACATTTGAACATTTTTTGAAGAAAGAAAAGATGAAGAATGAGATATCTACATGAGGAAAAGATTGATATGACAGATAATTATGGATAAGGTAAACATTGGGTAACTTATTGATGAATCTATGTCTTTATATTGTTTACTTGAGCATGTTACATTAATCTATTATGAAGAAGAGATTTGAAATTGAACAAGTCAATGTGATCGGTAATTGAATATTTTTGTATACACTGAGCTAGTGCAGTGTATACTGAGTGACAGTAATAATTGAGCTAGTTATCACTGATGCATTTCTATATTAATCGAGTATGGATGAAAACATTAAATGCTAAGAACAACCAACTAAATTTGATGAGATGGAAATTGTTATGATTTAGAGGTTAAGGATGAAGTTAGTTATGAGATCCACAAATGACAAAATTCAAAGGAGATCCAAAGGATGAGATTGAAATGTGTTATGGACACATCTACCAAGGAAGGTTTAAGTGACAAAATGGATGAAGGAGATTAAGAGGCAAAATCTGATGGTTGATATGAAAATAGTTTACTTCTCTATATAAGAGATATGAGTTTCATTATTGAAACATGCTAGACAAAAGGAAACTCTAGAGATTTCATGTGAAGATTGTATTCATGCAAGCCCAATCAAACTGGTTGTTGAAAGAACCGAGCTGCAGACATTACCAAGTGTTAGAGAACTATTTACCGAGTGAAAGTAAGTTGAGAAATATTGAGGAAGTGAATTGATTAATGATCAGAGGATTTTATGAGATTAGCATAGATCTGAATATTTTCAATTGAGTTGTAATTAAATCAGATCAGTACTGTATCAGTTTAACCATTGATTCAGAAAAGCTCTTAACCGAGTGGACTTAACAATCTTATTGTATTACCCTATGACATTCATTGAATGTAAAGTGTTATCTTGTTGACCGCATAGTGAATACTGGTGAAAATTTAACTATTACTAATAAATCCTCTAACCAAGTCACACCTAACAGTGTGCGTTATAACCTTTAAGAGGGTTGGCTTTTTACCAATCTCACTTCAGAAGAGTGAATTATTTTGGGTTACCGGTCCCAAGTAGTTTTTCCCTTAGCAAGGTTTCCATGTTAAATCATTGTATTATGTGTTATTTTTTATGATTGTTTTTATATCATACTTTACATACTGCATAGTTGATTTAGTCGGTAATCACAGTTTTGGATAATTACTGGTAATCGGTAAAAGTGGACAAACATATTGATATTTTATGTTACCGAGCTACATAATTTGTTGAAATTGTTTAATAAGGTACATTTGTGTATTTGGGACTGTAGGATAACTGATCTAACTGATTCACCCCCCTCTTAGTTATTCTAACAGAAAAATATATTACAGAACTCTCAAAACCTTATAAAATCCTTTAAAAATAATTGAATCATGTTCTAAACTCTTAAATGCATCTAAATATGCTGATTTCATTCATCAATCCATTTGAATCAAATGATCGCAATGATTTTTCAAAAAATTCCTCCTAGGCGTATGACCAAATTGAATTTCTTGATAATTTTCCACACCAAGGGCAAGTGCAAACCCTTGATTAGCATCTGAATTCCTTTTCGGTACCCATGGATTACGCATCTTCTTTGTAACATCCTCAAATTCCATCTTGTTTTTACCCTTATCATTTTTTTTACATTATTTCTTTCACCTAAACCTCCAATGTTCATATTATCAATTTTGAATCTATAGTACAAGCAATATGTCCAATATTACAACATTCAAAACATGTCACATAGATTGTGCATGCTTGAAGTTCACTTGGTTTGTCCTCAATCTGCATTTATTGTCCATATGTCTAAAGTTATTACATTTTTAGTATTTAATTTTCTCTATGATCACACTTGATTTGTGTCCATAGTTGTTGCATTTAAAATACTAAGTTGATAATGATGTAGCATTTGACTTATTTCTACATTGATTTTGCCTATGACTCAATTTGTTGCAAACAAAGCATCTTCCACTAGATTTTTTGCATTAGGTTTCCTAATAGGTGTTCTCTTAGGTATCTCATTTTGATTTCCTAATAGGGAATTATTCTAACCACATCGAAAGCTTTCTCCCATTTCATAACCAAGTCCTTGTGTATCTCCTTTCATCCTTAGACTCTAAATTTCTGCATCAAGATTGGCTAAGCTAGCTTTGAATTTTTCCTTGAAATCATTTGAAGAAGAAAGATCACTCCAAATAATTTCATTAACCCTTCCATGTTCTTTCTCATTGTGTCTGGATTCATCAAGATCAAGTTGTAGCTATCCCACTTCACAATTCAATTTGTGACATTCATCATATTTATCCTTTAAGGATTTCTCAAGATTCTCTTCACTCTTCTTCCTTCCTTGAATCTTTGTACTCATATTCATCACCATGTCTTCCATCTCATGCTTTAGATATTATTTATCCTTTGAAATGTACTCACATTCATTTGTATTATCCTTTAAGGCTTGTGATACATAAATGATTCCTTTCTTCCTCAACTACTCAACAAGATCTTTCCTTTTGTCAATATATTTATTCAATTTTCCCTTCAAGTTCTCAATGAAATCTCCATCTTCCTTGAGTTTAATTTAAAATTCCATATTCCAAGAATTGAATTGATCAAGATCTTCAAGTGCTTGGAACTACCTTTGATCAGTGCTAGAAAATATTGAATTATCTATTAGGGTCTTCCTCAAGCTATTAGTCTTCCTCCAAGGTACAAATTTCCTATACCAATTGTTAGTATTAAGGAATACTGAGGGTGGGGGTGAATAGGTGTTCTACTATTTTTATGTTTGGTGATCAAATTCATCAAGCATAAACCAAATGAAATTAAGAACAATAAACTAAAATATAATGCATACATCCACAACATCATAACACCATGATTTTTTGAAAGAAACATGGTTAAGGTAAATACCACAGTGAGGATGGAACCTACAAGATTTACACTTCATAGAGCTCACTTGTCAAATATAGAATATAGCTACAACCCTGAAGAAATCTCACTACTTTATAAAATAGATTGGAATACAATCCAAAATGATGAACTAAAAGATACCTTCTACATATTCCAAAATAGTTCCATGAAAGCACATATAAAACCATTGATAAATTCTAATTCAAACCTCTCATTATATCCTCCTCACATATACAGAAATAATATCATCATAGATATTTTTATACATCTATATAACCTAATCTTATATACAAGATATCAAAAATAAGATCATCATAGGTTAGCCTCAAGAACACATAAAAAAATGTAACATGTAGAATTAGTCGACCAAATCCATACTCAAAATATGATGCTAAACTTAAACAACCACATAGATCCATTCTACCATGTTTTCTCTAAGTCCTTGAACTCATAAACCAATCAATTAATAGATCTATTAGGATCTCTTAATGTTTTACTAATCTATATCATTGTTCTTTATTAACAATCATGAAACTATCAATAAGATCTTCATAACTCACTCGAATGATGAAATCAAGTGTTATCCACCTCGATTAATATAGCAGATAGATATTATAATCTTCTCTTGGGATAACAACACAAAAATCAAAATTGGCTTCCCATACCGATCTATTTATCTAACTATACATTGTCCCTTATTTTCATACTTAGCCAAATATATCTCGTAACCTTTGGTAAGATCAAAATATGTGTAGTGAAAATTTTAAATGCATACAGTGGCCATCAATGATAGCATATAAAATCTCAAGATTAGTTTCTCTTTCCAACACACCTTCTCTCTAGTAAACTTCTAGTAAAATTTCTTCCTTCAACTTTGTCCCTGATACTTCCTGTATTCTCTGATTCATTATTTACATTATACCATTATACTATGGTGTTCTAGAAACTGAAAATTGTCTCTTAATACCATGTTTCTCACAAAATATTTCAAATCTTTTAGAATTAAATTCTCCTCCTTTATTGAATCTCAAAATATTTAATATTCCAACTACATTATTCTCAACACTTTCTTTAAAAATTTTGAACTTCTCAAATTCTTCTAATTTTCCCCTTAGAAATACAACCAAAGATGATGTTGAATAATCATCAATAGAAAGTATAAAATATTTCTCATTTTTAATCTCCTTGTTCCAGTAAGACCACATAGTTTGGTGTGCACTAGATCTAGTAAGTTGGTAGATGAATAATATTTTTCCTTGAATGATTCTCTTCTTTTCTTTCCTTCTTGACATCCTTTACAGATAACATTGTCTAGTTTTCATAATCTAGATAAGTTTTGTACTATGTGTGATGAACTTATTCTTACCAAATTGTCATAATTTATGTATCACATCATCTAGTACCAAAGCCAACTATTATCAATCTAAGATAGTAAACATCCTTCTATATCTCCTTAGTGTTGGTGCATCTTCCTTCCTATCCTTTTTCCAACTGAAATCATTGCTCCATATCTCTTTTGAATATCACATCCTTCAATCTTGAACACAACATCATACCTATTCTTACACATTTTTCTCACACTCAAAATATTATGACACAAATCCTTTACATAGTAAATACTATCAATGTAATACTTCCCATCAAAAGTAATATAAACTTCACTGAAAATATATGTTTCCTTACCATCACCAAATCTAACAGTACCACCTTCATATTTCTCAAGGGTTACAAATTTACATTTATCACTAATCATATGATTAGAACAACAACTATCAATCAACCACACTTATTTTTTCATTCTAACACAAAAAAGAAGTCTCAACATTTTCATCAACTTCTAGGAAAATGTTAAAAACATCAATCCCACATTTTTCTTTTAGCATAAAAGAAATAATTTCTTCTATTTCTAACTGATCATCGAAAATGCTAGTATGATCATTAACATAGTAAGCTTTCCTATTGAACTTCTTAATTTTTTTCCTTTGACCTTTCTCAAGATACCTAGTAGCCAAATGACCAATCTTTCAACATCTAAAACATTTAAGAGGTAACATACCTTTGTATTTTCTAGTACCTATCTTCAGCTTCCATGCAAATTTTACTTCCATCTCATGTTAATATTCATCACCATTTAGATCTTCCTCTAACTTAATTTCTTTAAATGTTGTCTCAAGTCTTCTCTTCTCTTTATTGAACTTCCTCAATTCAAATGTAGTTAGGGTGCTAAATAACTATTCTATGATAAACATTTTCTTAAATTTTTTCCTGTGACCTTTCTCAAGACACCTAGTAGCCAAATGACCAATCTTTCAACATCTAAAACATTTAAGACGTAACATACCTTTTTATTTTCTAGTACCTATCTTCAGCTTCCATGCAAAGTTCACTTCCATCTCATGTTAATATTCATCACCATTCAAATCTTCCTCTAACTTAATTTCTCTAAATGTTGTCTCAAGTCTTCTCTTCTCTTTATTGAACTTCCTCAATTCAAATGTAGTTAGGGTGCTAAATAACTATTCTATGATAAACATTTTTAGATCATATACTTCATCAATTGACGAGATGTTGTCATTATAACTATCTGGTAATGACATCAATATTTTATTCTTAACATCTTTGTTGGTGAGATTTCATCCTTGATTCTTGACTTTATTCACCCCATTGTCAACCCTCTGAAAGTAGCTTCTAATGTATTCATCTTATTCCATTTTTAGATTCTCATAATGAAACTTAGCTATTAGCTTCATAGAATACTTAACTCTATCATTTCCATTATAAATCTCTTTCAACTTTTTCCAAACTTCACAAGTAATCTTCAAAAAAATGACTTTATCTAACTCGACTTTTGTTAGTCCTAAGATCAAATTACTGAGAGGGGGAATGAATAAGTAATCTACCAAATAATCCAACTTTTTAAATTCTTAAAATTAAACCAAAATCCACAAGATTAACCTTAATTACAAAAAATGAAAATCATAAATATGCAAATCCATCCACAAATTTGACCAAGAGATTTATCTCATAGAAACCAAAATTAGGAGAAATCCACAGTTGAAATTAGTACCCAATAAGTGATGCACTTTTTTAAAGTACATCATATGAGGAGCTTAACATTGTTAGTTGCTACTTGGTTAAGGAATTTTCCTTTTGAACACTTGACAAAGTGTCACCTTACTAGAGCATTTACAACAAATATTTGTTAAGATATACCTAGTTAAGGGATTTAACCTGCTAGAACTATTAGGGAACAAAAGAAAGAATGATTTTTAGAATAGAACTACTTCTACTTGATCAGATCCATTGAAGCACACAATCTCTTCTCAACACACTTAACTATGTCCTGACTTGATCACAACTCCCACTTTTCAACCACACTTTCCCAGCACATGATCAACACAAAAAAACTTTCAACTTCATCCATTATATATTGAACTTTTAAGTCCACCACCTTAATCGAGCACTAAATTTGAAATAGATTTTAATTTTAAATATTATTCTCATATCCAGTGCACCACAAAACAAAATTAAATATACAAAACACATTTCCAAGACCACATCCATCAATACAATGATTTACGTAGAATATTGTGTCAAGGGGTCAAACATATTTTGACAAAACACACACTTCTCCTAGAATCTTCTCTACACACAAGCATTGAACAATGTGATGTTAGATAATCACCTCCAATCATGAAGACATGTCACCATACTATGACTAACTCAATTGATTCCACCATAATCTCAACACTGACCATAGATCAAATATTTATCAACTTTCACTCAAGAACACAAACACTTTAACCTATTAACAACTTTGTCTCCCCTCACCAATCACCTATCCTATACACTCAAATTCATTGTGGTCACAACTATAGAATCTGAACACTATTGACCACCATATCTTATCACCATTCCAAAAGATCCAACAAATATTTTGCAAGACATTCAAAAAATCTATCACCTGTTATTAATTGTTCTAGTAGTTGAACTATTATACTTCAACTGACCATAAATTTCACATAAGATTACTTCATCAATAGAGGTCATGTATTAGACATCTAGAGACACACCTAGGTATTCCCATAAAGATAAAAACCATTGAAATTCTTTGCAACCCTTCATTCATTACAACTATGCTTGGCAACACAATAAGAACACAAGGTCAATAGTTGACATAAATGACATCATAATAACTTATCATCCTATTATCAAATCTGAATCATGACATCTCCAAAAATTACTTTCCACCACTTCATCAGATATACCAAAATCTCCACCTTTGGCATAAAAATCTCCCCCTTTCACATTGATAGAAACACTCTCTTCCTCTCTCAAACATGATATTTTATGCACAAAAATTCTCAACATCAACAACACTAGGAACAAAAATATTTTTCCACTTTTATCTTTCACCTATCTTGCAATACTCCTCATTTCACTAAACTTCTCTCATATACACTTCTCTTCTACAAATTTGAACATTCTCTCCCTTAGTTTCATTGTATAATTTTCCTCTTTATCACACACACATTCTCCCCTTTTGACAACAATACCAAAGGACCAAACACACCTAATATCTTTTTTATTTGTACCTAACTAACCAAAACACATTACTACATTTCTTTCTCCCTCTAGGGAGTATCCCCACAACATAAATCCAAACATAAATATATTCAATTAATACACTTGGATTAATGAAACTAAATCTTCTTTTTAATTCAAAATAGATAGTGGAATGATTCCCAACCTACCTCTTAGATACTCAAATGTATCCTTAAGTAAAATTTTAGTGAAAATATCAGCAACTTGATCATTAGTTGGCACATACTCCTACCTCACTTCATTTTCCTATACTTGTTCTCTATTGGCAATTTGGATGAGGTATGTACATAAATGTTGTCATTATGGCAACATATGTTCCCTATGAAGAGCGCATAAGCTGGAAAGTAAGTATGGAAGATTGTAGACTAAAATTGTCTAAGTATGAAATAATGATTTTGACAGAGCACCCAATACAATTTGTTTTGGTGGTATTCACTGGAGCATGATCAAAGTTTGTGCAGTTGAACATAAACTATATGGTGTCTAAGGATACCCCATCTCAGTGTGCAAAAGAGTATTGATAGTACAGACAAAGTTATGACTATTTTACCGATGATAGAGTACAGTCGACAGTGCAGTTTTGAAGATAGAAATAGTAAATGAATTAAGGGATTATTTTTCTTGTCAAAATAATGACTTAATTTTATAAAGAGATGACATCCTAGATGTTTACTCTTGGATAAAGATATGCAAGCTGACAAGAGAAAGATATTATGTTTGTATCTTGTATAAATAAAGATGTACCGAGCATACTTGAAATGTAACATGTAATATATGTAAATTGTGATAGCAGTGAAAGTTGTTGATTCGAAGTTGTAAGCAGTACCATCTTCTAATCAGTAAAAATTTGTATTACTTTTTTGGGTAGTGAGCTCATCTGGTAATCAACTTTTGTATCCACAACTCCTAACAGGGTTGAGGCTTCTAACAAGGCCTATAGTCCCTTAATCAGGACTGATACACTATATGATTGTAACAAGCTCCTAACAAAGTCAACATCCTTAACCAGATATCTTTTTCTTAGTGGATCTTTGTGGGTACCATTCCCACTAGGGTTTTCCCTTGGCCAGGGTTTCCTTGATAACATATCATGTGTTATGAGTTCTTTTCATTTATTGTTGTGTATTCTATTTAGTTTCTTATGCTTTGTATGCATTAAAGTAATCTGTTATATCCGTAAGTGGGAAAAAGTAAAAGTTTGTGAAATACTGATTCAACCCCCCTCTCAGTATTTCCTATTTATAATAATTGGTATCAAAGCACAGTTACTCAGAGAAGAAACATTCAAGGAAAGTCTAGCAGCTTGAGTAAGATCTCTATGGATATGGATCAATTACTGAAGAATCTTGAAGAAGCTCTTGAGTAGATTGATATGCTTATTGATGAAAGAAACACTTTGAAAAGGAAGTATGATGATGCAAATAATCTTATTGACAAATTGAAAGGTAAGATAGAAGATCTGAAATTTGAGAAAGAATCTAAAATTCTTGTTGAAGATTGTGAAGACTTAGAAAAAGAAAATGTGATCCTTAAACATGAATTGAAGATAGCAAATCTGAAGCTTAGCTTGAAAGATGGAAATGACAATTTGAGATCTGAGAATGAAAGTTTAAAGAATGACAATGAAGATCTAAAATCTAAACTTGGCAAGGTAACATCTGAATTTGATAAAGTCAAACTACAGTATGATGAACTTGAGAAATACAACAAAATTATGAAAGGTGAATTGACTCAATCTAAACAACAACTTGAGAGTCTATATTCAAATAGTGAAAAGATTGATAAGAAAGTATCTTATGGAAAACCATTCTATGACAAAACTGGTCTTGGATTTAACATATTGAAGATAGTTAGTGAAAGCAAGAAACCAAATCTGAATGAATGTGAAAGCAGTGAAGAAAAGAAGTTAGATGAGAACAAATCAGAAGATGCACCAAAACAAGAAGAATCACCAAAGCAAGAAGATGCACCTAAGTAAGAAGAACCACCGAAGCAAGAAGAATCATCCAAAGGTATGCAAAGAGAATTCAAAGGTATATGTTTTACATGTAATACTATTGGTCATATGAAGAGAGATTATACAGGTAAACAATTCAAACCTCTAAATGGTTATTGTTATAATTGTCATGGTTTTGGACATAGAGCTATTGAATGTAGAAGATATAAAGTTATTGAGAATAATTACAATAGAAGAATGCCTAGAAAAAATAACAATGCAGATCAGAGATCAACTGAAGATATGAAAAGAGGAAATGGAATAGTATGTTTCAGATGCAACAAAATTGGACATATTGCTAGAAATTGTAGGACACAAATCAATCAACAAATACCTAGATATGGAACCAATGGAATCACTTGTTAGATATGTAACAAGATTGGACACGCAACAAGATTTTGCAGAATGAATAATGGAGGTTATCAACATAACCTTAACCCTAGAAACTATGTAAGAAGGAATGAAATTGTAGGAAACAAAGAGAAAGGTTGTTGTAGCAATGAAGATGAAGTAAAATTTGTTAAAGACATAGATCAAGGAGGTATATTTAGCATTCAAGGTAATCAAGAAGGTAATGTATCTAAAGGTAAGGATGAGTCTTTATCTAACCATTCTTTAAGCACTTAAATTATGTAAATTTCTGTAGTCTAGGAACTTAGAATTAGTATAGAGTTAGTTTTTGAATGAGTTAAGTTTTGCGTAGTTAGATGAAGGTTTGTTATGTTATACTAATGCTATGGTTAAGTGCACAAAAAGAAATATTTTGTTTTGTGAGGTCGCAAAAAGATTTATGGTTGCAGGTTTACAGAATCAACTTTTTGGCATTTTGGCAACAAAATTATTGAATGCAATGTTAGATCGAGTAAATGCTAAGTGTTAAAAGATTGAAATTGAAGTTATTATAATTATCAAGTGATTAGAAGTGATTTGGAAGTGAAGAAAGAAGTTTGGAAGTGATTTGCAGAAGTTTGAAGCATCGATCTAGCGAAAGCCCTAATTTTGTGAATTTAAGGTATTTATTCGACTACGATCTTGAATCAGCTTAAGAAATCAAATATAATCATGGATGTGTCATTGATTCACAACATTAAGGATAAGAATAGACCTAGAAATAAGAAAGATCTAGTTGAACCCTCAGAAAGAGATGCTATTTTAGCCTTATCAGCCGTACTAGACGGAGTTCTTCATTTAGAGAATGTTAAAGGTTATCTTGGATGCAAGTATGAAACCCTAAGGGAGTATGATTTTAATGGTGAATATAATGAATTGTAAAAATCAGACATGTTAGTGAAACAAGATTATGAACATCTAGAAAACAATGAAATCATTGAGTACTCTATGAAATATGAATTTGATGATGAGGAGTGTACTAAGATCATTTTGAGTAGGATACATAATGGAAAATTTTGGTTAGAAGATAGATTTATAGACATAACTGTAGACCTAATTCATGATGTGACTAGATTATCAAAAGTTGGTGCAATCCCATTGAATGAGAAAAACATGAGAAATATTGTGATTGAAACCACCGGTTCAATATACAATGGCAGAGGTATAGTCATTAGTAAAATTAAGCAAGATGATGTAAAATACTTGTGTAAGATTTTGACAAAAAAGTTTTGTGGAAGCTCTAGAGAAGATGATATGCTAGTAGGTATGGTACACATTGCTTATCTGATGTGTGTGGAGAAGAAGCCTGTGGATATGTATGAAATTTTGAGAATACAGTTGTTTGAGAATTTGGAGAAGATAAAGAAAGATAAATACACTCACTTTAGATTTTCCTCATTGGTTACTTACATGTTCTTTCACTTGTTAAGAAGATTTCCTTACACCATTGAATGGAATGATGGTTAGAATACTATGGCAAGAATCAATAAAGTCTACATGAAACATCTTATTGAGAAGGTTAATAAAAGTGTAAAGTTAGTATTGAAAACTTTTCAAAACATTGTGGTAAACAAATCAAGAATTCCTCCATCCCTAGTTGAGAAATACAAAGATGATATATGTTTTATGGTTGATACTGATTTCACTTACATTGAGGCAGTAGAACCTAGACATGAATTCATAGACCCTCTTGGCTATGAAATCTCTAAATTTGAAACAGAAGGTTATGTTAGTAGATTGTTGAAAAGTAAAGTTGATGCTCATAGCAATAGATTTGGAACATATGATGAAAACTTTGGTTCAACAAAGTCACTTAAGGAAGAGAAACAATCAAAGAAGAGAGTGGAGTCTACAATAAAGAAAATTCTAAAAGAATTAGGTATGAGTGAGTAGGAATTTGATATTGTAAAGAAGACTGCAGAAGCAATAAGGTAAAGTGAGATATTATCAGTCCCACCTTTGGTATCAAGTGCAGAACCTATTCAAGTAAAGGTAAAGGTTGAAGGACCTAAGAAGGAACAAGGAATCATTCAGATAGAGAAACCCTTTTCCTCAACACTGAGAAAAATAATAAAAGCAAGTGCTTCAGGACCAAGTAAAAAACATAAAACAATTGTTCCACCAGTACCTAGAAGAGTTGTAGAAATAAAAGATGATGAAGTGACAACAAAGAAGAAATCATGGAAACCAAGGATAGAAAGAGTTAATGAAGATATAATGCAGCATGGAGACTTTACCAAAATGAATAAATACTATGATTTATATGGATCCTCTGACAGATTGAATCTTGAGAATGCAATGGTTACACATATGATTTTGTCTAACAAGAAATTTGATACTATTCATGGAAAGATACCAGAAGATTTGTACAATAGACTTTGTGAGAAAGAAGATGAGAGCACAACAAGAAGATACTAAAATCAAAGAGAATGTGATTAGACAGTTTTGTGAGATAAGAGATGATGACCATCTCAAACAGATCCTCAAGCCACTTGAGACCCTATTGAGAACCAAAAGAAGAATTACACAAATAATGGGAGGACAGTATGAGCAAGTAAAGATTGAAACTGAACAGGCAGTTGTGCAAGTGCTAGCAAACTTGGTAGTAGGAAAAGATAGCAAAGATCAAGTAGTTGTAGAACCAGCAGAGAAACAGAGTTCAGAACAAGTAGAGGCAGAAGTAGAGGTAGTTGAAGTTGAAGATATTCCCTCTTCTTCCATAAACATTGACACAAAATCTATGGACATTGAAGGAACTAAAGTTACTTTAGATTCAGATGATGTGGTACTCAACAGTTTGGATAACATTGTTGACAATTTGGATTTGGGAGAGCAAGAAAAGACTATTGAAATAGAGACTACACATACTAAAGTGCAAATGGAAATAGAGGCCCCTACACCTATTGAAACACAAGAAGACATTAGTCTTACTCCTAAGACTGGAAAGGAGAAAGGAATAGAAACATTGATTGAAGACTTGAGCAAGGAAGTTGATGACAGTGATCAAATAGAGTTGATCACTTCTTTAAACAAAATTATTAGAAAGAACAAGAAAGTTAAGAATTTAGAAGGTAGTTTGAAAGATTTGACTGAGAAGCTACAAAGTGTCATATCTACAAAGGTCTTTGATTCAGATCAACTTAAAAGAGAAAAGATGGTAATTAAATCTTTTGATGTTGAATTCACTAATTTAACTGATATTGCTAAGGTTAAGGCTCAGGCAACTTATGAAGCTGAGATGTTGCAGAACATAAGTCAGAATATCAAGAATGACATTGACAGCCTTGATAGACACATTAAGGACATAAGGAAACATCTTGAGACTGGAAAGTGTTTGTACATTTAGTGTACAAAATCTAAGAATATTTTAATTGAAGAAGAAAAGAAGATAAAAGAGAAGCAAGATGAAATTGCAGTAGAGACAAACTCTTTGGCCAGCCTAAACATGAAGATCAGAATAGTTGAGAATAAGATCAGAAAATTATGTGATGAAATAAGGACTTTAAATGATGAGAAGAATAAGAAATCTATTAGAATAAACATCTTGAGAGAGCATGTCTCAATCAAGCTGACCATAATAGAAGAGCAGCTGGATGAATGTCTTACTGCTAAGACAACATTTCAGAAATTCAATTTTGACTCCCTCCAAGCTTGTCAGATTGCAGCATACGGATTGAGTACTTTACTTAATGTAGCAGAATCAATAAAGAAGGCATGGGAGAAAGATTTTGAGACTTGGAAGACAAATTTTACAAATTGTGTTGCAAGCCTACCGGCTTTGCAATAAGATAGCGAGGTAAAATTTTTGACACAATTTTTGTATATCCCTTTCCACCCTTTATTTTGTCATTGTTGTCAAAGGGGGAGAGATACTTAGAAAATTGTCTATATGATAAGGAAGGATACTCATAGGGGGACTTCTATGGAGTATTATGAAGTGTTATAGATTATTGTATATATTTTGAGGAGATATAAGGATAGTATACTTATTTTATACTATGGAAACAATTTTGATACAAATTTTGAGATTTTGACTTGTACACTTAACCAAATTTCTCATATGTTGCCACCAATGAAAAAGGGGGAGATTGTTGGAAATTTGGCTGAGGTATGTACATAGATGTTGTCATTATGGCAACATATGTTCCCTATGAAGAGCACATAAGCTGGAAAGTAAGTATGGAAGATCGCAGACTAAAATTGTCTAAGTATGAAACAGTGATTTTGACAGAGCGCCTGATATAGTTTGTTTTGGCGATGTTCACTGGAGCATGATCAAAGTTTGCATAGTTTAACATAGACTCTATGGTGTCTAAGGATACCCCATCTCAGTGTGCAAAAGAGTATGGACAATACAAACAATGTTATGACTATTTTACCGATGATAGAGTACAGTCGACAGTGCAGTTTTGAAGACAGAACTAGTAAATGAATTAAGGGATTATTTTGCTTGTCAAAATAATGACTTAATATTATGAAGAGATGAAATCCTAGATGTTTACTCTTGGATAAAGATATGCAAGATGACAAGAGAAAGATATTATGTTTGTATCTTGTATAAATAAAGATGTACCGAGCATACTTGAAATGTGACATGTAATATATGTAAATTGTGATAGCAGTGAAAGTTGTTGATGTGAAGTTGTAAGAAATACCATATTGTAATCAGTAAACATTTGTATTACTTGTTTGGGTAGTGAGCTCATCTGGTAATCAAGTTTTGTATCTACAACTCCTAACAGGGTTGAGGCTTCTAACAAGGCCTATAGTCCCTTAATCAGGACTGATACACTATATGATTGTAACAGGCTCCTAACAGGGTCAACATCCTTACCAGATATCTTTTGATTGGTGGATGTTTGTGGGTACCATTCCCACTAGGGTTTTCCCTTGGCCAGGGTTTCCTTGAGAACATATCATGTGTTATGAGTTCTTTACATTTACTATTGTGTATGCTATTTAGTTTCTTATGCTTTGTATGCATTAAAGTAATCTGTTATATCCATAAGTGGGAAAAAGTAAAAGTTTGTGAAATACCGATTCACCCCCCCTCTCAGTATTTCCTATTTCTAACAGTTCTCTAATAAAATGGTATCAATAGCTATATGATTAGTATTAGAGTGCATCATTGGGATCTTTGAAATGCTAATGGAACTTGTATTGTCAAAATATATAACCATCAACTCAATTAAATTCTCCTAAATTCCTTCTAGAATCTTCTTGATCCATACTACTAGTGTATAATTAATCACAACAAAAAGATACTCATCTTCAATTGTTGATTGAGATATACAGTTCCACTTCTTTCTTATCCAAGATACAAGCCTATCTCTGAGAAAGAATCCACCTTAAATTATTCTCTTTTGATCATCAAAATTACATGCCTAATCATAACTATTAAACACATTCAAAGAGAAATGATCTTTTTGTCCATACCAGAGACCATAGTCTTCAATCCCCTTAAGATATCTGAAGATTCTCTACACCACAACCAAATGAGATTCCTTAGGATTAGAAGAAAATTTGGCCACTAATCCAACTTCCTATATTATGTCTGGTCTTTTGTGGACCACATACTATAGCTTACTAATCATGGACCTATAAAGTGTCTCATTCACCACTTTAGAGTCATCTTCTTTTGACAATTTACAACCAATTATCATAGGAGTACGAACTGATTTTGAGTCTTCTAACACAAAATTCTTTAGTATTTCCCTTACATATTTGGATTGGCTTATGTATATACCATATTTCATCTATTGAACCCAAAATCAAATAAATAACTTAATCTCACTAATCATAGACATCTTGAATTATTTCCTCATCTCATCTATAAATGATCTACACATATCTTTTAGCCGTAGGTGCAAATTTTTCACTATAGTCCTGTTAGAAAGTAAAGATCCCCAAGATAATTGAGAGGGGGGGGGTGAATCAGTTATCAAATAATTTATCCATTCAATAGCTTTAAACAATATAATCAATGTACTGATCAACCATAGAAAGATAATCATACACAATTGCACAATAACACAAGATATGTTAACTAGGGAACCTCTTGAAAAGAGTAAACCCCAGTGGGAATGATGCCCACAAAATGATGCACTAATATGAAAGTTCCTTGTTAGAGGATGGACCCTATTAGGAGTCTTATGAAATACATTCAGTACATATAAATCCTTGTTAAGAGATTTTGAATCCCTGTTAAAAGATTCTAACCCGGTTAAGAGTTTATGGAAGATAGAAGGACCCACTGCCCAAACAGCTTCAAGGCAAGATCTCTGAACCCACTATCCAAAATATCTTAGAATTATTCAATAGAATAATATGAAATATATTACCTCCTTCACACTGTGCCAAAACTACACTCTCTGCTACACAAGATCACAATTCCAGATCTATGTACTCATAAGTCTTCCTTCATCACTGAATTAGCTCTTTTCTTCACTTCATGCATATATTCACATCTCACTCTTTATAGTACACATTACAATAAGGAAAAAATTCCTTCTTATATACCAAACTCAAATAATTACAAATGAGTCGGTCCTCAATTACAAAATAATAAATTCTACACGCTACACACAGAATTCACATAAAACTGTCGGCTTCCAGTTACTGTAACTTTCTCCAAACATATCCTCAAAGTTTTCACTATGAACCATGTCATCATTAATGACTCTCCAACATCCCTTTAACTGCACAAAATCAGATTCCATCCCAGCTAAGAGATATCCTCTGATTTCCGAACATCGCTACACAAAAACACTGTCTAAACACTGCTTTCACCAAAATGCTCATAACTCTTACAAATGAATGAATTTCTTTTTGTGCTATTAAAAATAGGTTAATAACACACCAAAGAACATACCATCAATTGCACAAAATCCAGTCTACAATACAACATATGCGCAAAACAAAACTATACCCGCTTTCTTGCTAATATCTAGAATATCACTGTGTTGACATCAATGACAATCCAAGTCATGAATGCAACAACAACTGCTATAGAATGAATACCAAAACACTTTTCATTCATTCCTAACAATCTCCCCCATTGGCATTGATGGTAACATAGATGAAAAACATCCAATGTTCCAAAAATCCAATACTGCAACATCACTGCAAAATATCAAATCAAATCTGGCTTCGTTTTCCTATTCAGCTCTCTCATACAATCCACAATGTTTTTCATGCATATCTCTCCCCCATTGACATCAATGATAGAAATTCTATCACTAAGTCAACAACAACTTAATGTCAAAAGACACTTTTCAGAAAAATACAATAACAAGAGTCCTCATGACTCAGCTCATAAACTCCCCCATAGAGGAAGTTCCAACATCCAATCCAGAAGAAAGATAGGGCTCATATACCACTAGATGAAAGCAATCATCTGCATCAATTCTCAAAAATAGGTTGGGACATAACCCCAAGCATACCTCTTAGATACACAAATGTATCCTTAGGTAAAGGCTTTGTAAATATATTTTCTATCTGCTCCTTTGTACTTATGTACTCCAATCTTACTTCTTTTTCTGCAACTTTCTCTCTTACAACATGATACTTGATCTCAATATGTTTAGTCTTAGAATGTAAAATAGGATTTTTTGACATACTCACTGTACTAGTGTTATCACAATGTATAACAATAGGCTCATCAAACTTTATTCCAATATCTTTCAACATCTGCTTCATCCAAATAATCTGATTACAATTATTTGCTGCTATAACATATTTTGCTTCTGCTGTGCTTTGTGAAGTACAATTCTACTTCTTACTTAGCCAAGAGACCAATTTACCTCCAGGAAAAAAGGCTCTAGCACTGGTGCTTTTCTTGTCATCAACGATGCCTCCCCAATCTGCATCAGTATAGGCACATAAAGTAAAATCATTAGAATTCTCATACCATAATCCATAATCCATTGTTCCTTTCAGATATCTCAATATCCTCTTTACTGCTACATAATGTGATTCTCTAGGTTCTACTTGAAATCTTGCTACAATCCCCACTGAATGTACTATATCAAGTCTTGTATGTGTCAAGTACTGCAATCCTGCAATCACAGATCTGTACTTTTTTCGCTCAACTGTTGGTGTCTAATCTTTGCTAGATAACTTATTTCTAGTTACCATAGGTGTTCCAACAGGTTTAGAATCTTCCATTCCAAATATTTTCAATAATTCATTTAAATACTTAGTCTAACTTACAAATATACCTTCCTTGCTTTGTGTTATCTGTAATCCCAAAAAATATTTCATTTCTCCAATCATGCTCATCTCAAATTCAGTCTTCATTTCATTTGCAAATTTGTCACTAGCTTCATCTTCTCCTCCAAAGGTAATATCATCAACAAATATAACTATAACCAACAAACCATTCTCAATTTCTTTTGTGTATAAGTTACTATCTACTGTTCCTTTTATAAATCCTAATTTCAATAAATACTTATCCAATCTTGCATACCAGGTTCTAGGTGCTTATTTTAATCCATATAAAGCTTTCTTTAACTTACTTACCATATCTCCTCCTTGTGTCAAAGGAAAACCTTCAGGCTGCTCAATGTAGACTTCTTCTTCCAATTCACCATTCAAAAATGCTGACTTCACATCCATCTGATACACTCTGAATTTCTTGTAAGTTGCATATGCTAGAAACATTCTCACTGCTTCAAGTCTGGCCACAGGTGCAAAAGTTTCTTTATAGTCAATTCCTTCTTGTTGTGAATATCCTTTACATACCAATCTTGCTTTGTTTCTTATCACTTCTCCTTGTTCATTCATCTTATTTTTGAATACCCACTTTGTTCCAATCACATTCTTGTCTTCAGGTCTAGGGACCAATTCCCATGTCTTGTTTTTTTCAATCTGCTCCAGTTCTTCTTTCATAGCATTGATCCAATGTTCATCTTCACAAGCTTTATTAGTAGTCTTAAGTTCAATTTGAGAAATCAAACATAAATGTACCTTATTTCAAATCAAAACTCCTCTATCTAAACTTCCAATAACTTGCTCAACAGGGTGATGTCTTGAAGTATACCTGTTAGGTGTCATAGTTACTGATCTTGTTCTAACTGTAGATTCTTCTCTGCTTTCTTCTCTATTTTCTTCTTTGTTTTCTTCTCTATCTTCTTCAGTATGAATTTCATTCAGCAAATCACTGTTAGTTTCAAAAACTAATTCTGCATTTTCAATGTTAGGTTGAGGTTGTGCTTCTCCATTAGATTCATAATCAAACATTCTTTCCTGAATTTTAAACTTCTCATCAACTTTTACATTTGCACTTTCAACAATAGTCTTAGTTCTTTTGTTATAACATCTATATGCTTTTATTTTTAAAGAATATCCAAGAAATATTCCTTCATCACTTCTAGGATCAAACTTTCCTATATCATCATCTCTCTTTATATAACATTTACTTCCAAAAATTCTAAAATAATTAACTGAGGGTGTATGTCCAAACCATAATTCATAAGGTGTCTTGTTTGTATCTACTCTGATTTGTACTCTGTTCATAGTGTATACTGCTATGTTCATTGCTTCTCTCCAAAAAGTTTTAGCCAAATCATTTTCAAACAACATAGCTCTTGTTGCTTCAGTTGTTGACCTGTTCCTTCTTTCTGCAATACCATTTTGTTCTGGTGTTCTAGGGGCTGAAAGTTGTCTCTTAATACCATTCATTTCACAAAAAGTGTTAAACTCTCTAGATGTAAATTCACCACCTCTATCAGATCTTAGACACTTAACCTTCATTCCAAATTCATTCTCAATTTTTCTTTTCATGATCTTAAATTTATCAAATGCTTCAGATTTTTCTTTCAAAAATGCAATCCACATCATTCTTGTAAAATCATCAACAAGAATCATAAAATACCTTTCACCATAGAATCCTCTAGTCCTAGTAGGACCACTCAAGTCTATATGAACAATCTCCAACTTCTCTGCCGATGTGAACTTCTTATTGGGAAATGAACTCCTTTTCTACTTTGCCATCATACATTCTTTGCAAATCATGTTAGTAGGTTTCATAATTCTAGGTAAATCTCTTACCGCAAGTGTAGTGCTCACCTTGACAATATTATCACAGTTTATATGACAAAACCTTTTATGTCATAACCAATTATCATCAATCCTAGTTATCAAACATGTCATCTCAGTAGGATTCAACTGAAATACATTACCTCTAGTTTAGGATCCTTTTCCAATCAGATTTCCATCTTTATCTTTTATCACACAAGTTTTCTCAGAAAACCAAACTTGATAACCCTTATCAGCCAATTGTCCAACGCTTAGTAGATTATGTCTTAGTCCATCAACAAAGTAAACATCATCAGTGTTAGTCTTTCCATCAAGAGTAATAGATCCTATACCCTTAATCAAACAAGGTGCATTGTTACCAACCCTAACAATTCCTCCATCATAATTATCTAACTTAACAAACTTTCTTTTATCTCTAGTCATATGATGTGAACAACCACTGTCTATAATCCAATCAGATTTCTTTTCAACTTGTGAAACTAATGCTTTTTCTTCCCTTTTATCAGATTTAGAACTTTGTTCTTTAATTGCTACAAATCTTATTTCCTCAAAGTTATCATTATCACTATCACTTAAATGTTTTTCAATTCCTGCTTCAAAATCTTCATCATTTGCATAATAACATTCTTTAGATCTCCTAGGTTTAAAGTTGCTTCTATACTTAACTCTTTTAAGACATTTAGATGCAAAATGACCATATTCTTGACAAGTCCAACATTTAAAGATTTTCTTACCATCTGGTTCTCTTTTTACAAGTAATGCAATACCTTCTTCAATCTTCTTATCTTCCTTAGATCTACTACTGCTGGCATAATCTCCATTCACACTAGTACTTCTTGTAGGTCTAATGCTAAGAGCACTGAATGCTGTTTCCATTCTAGGTAGCTCTCCTGGTAATCTCAAGTTCATCTCTGCTATTTCTAATATTCCAAGAAGAGTCTCTCTTGAAACATTCGATGTACAAGGTATCACTTGTTCAATCATCTATGTTGTCTACTTGAATACTGGTGTCAAAGTTCTCAGAATTTTCCATATCACTTCATTCTCTATCTTATCATCTCCACAAGACTTTATTCTTGTCACAATCTCAGACATCCTACCAATATAACTTCTAATAGATTCATCTTCCATCATTTTGATATCTTGAAATGCACAAATCCAATTATGTAATCTAGCCTTCTTTGCATGTTCATCACCTTCAAAAGTAGAATGTAAAGCTTTCCAAATTGCATGAGATGTTTTCAAACATCTTACCTGACTATATTCATTCTCCGGTAGTGCTGAAAAAAGTGCTTCTCTTGCAAGTATGTTACACATGAATAGATCTAGTTCATCTTTAGTTCCTGCCTCTAGATTGCCTTCCTCAATGATAGCCTTCTCATTCTTTGTAATCAACCAATAACTTGGTCCTAAACACAATAGATGTGTCTTCATCTTTTCTTTCCAGCTATCAAAATTTACTCCATCAAACTCAGGGCTTTCTTTTCTGAAATTCACCATGGATCTCCTTAAGATGTTAAACTTTTCTTTCAAGGACCTGCCGCTCTGATACCAATTGTTAGAAAGTAAAGATCCCCAACATAACTAAGAGGGGGGGGGGTTGAATCTGTTATCAGATAATTTATCCATTCAATAGCTTTAAACAATATAATCAATGTACCGATCAACCATAGAAAGATAATCATACACAATTGCCCAATAACACAAGATATGTTAACTAGGGAACCTCTTGAAAAGAGTAAACCCCGGTGGGAATGATGCCCACAAAATGATGCACTAATATGAAAGTTCCTTTTCAGAGGATGGACCCTATTAGGAGTCTTATGAAATATATTCAGTACATATAAATCCCTGTTAGGAGATTTTGAATCCCTGTTAAAAGATTCTAACCCAGTTAAGAGTTTATGGAAGACAGAAGGACCCACTGCCCAAACAGCTTCAAGGCAAGATCTCTGAACCCACTATCCAAAAGATCTTAGAATTATTCAATAGAATAATGTGAAATATATTACCTCCTTCACACTGTGCCAAAACTACACTCTTTGTTACACAAGATCACAATTCCAGATCTCTGTACTCACAAGTCTTCCTTCATCACTGAATTAGCTCTTTTCTTCACTTCATGCATATATTCACATCTCACTCTTTATAGTACACATTAAAATAATGAAAACATTCCTTCTTATATACCAAACTCAAATAATTACAAATGAGTCAGTCCTCAATTACAAAATAATAAATTCTACACGCTACACACAGAATTCACATAAAACTATCGACTTCTAGTTACTGTAACTTTCTCCAAACATATCCTCAAAGTTTGTGTTGTGAACCATGTCATCATTAATGAGTCTCCAATATCCCTTTAACTACACAAAATTAGATTCCATCCCAGCTAAGAGATATCCTGCAATTTCCGAACATCGCTACACAAAAACACTGTCTAAACACTGCTTTCACCAAAATGCTCATAACTCTTACAAATGAATGAATTTCTTTTTGTGCTATTAACCAATGGTTAATAACACACTAAAGAACATACCATCAACTATGCAAAATCCAATCTACAATACAAAATGTGCACAAAACAAAATTGTACCTGCTTTCTTGCTAATATCCAGAATATCACTGTGTTGACATCAATGACAATCCAAGTCATGAATGCAACAACAACTACTATAGAATGACTTCCAAAACACTTTGCATTCATTCCTAACAAGTCCATGCCTTCATCTTATGCATATCCTTTGCACACCAATCTTTCCTTGATCCTTACCACTTCTCTCATCTCATTCAACTTGTTTCTTAAAATCCACTTAGTACCGATCACATTCTTGTCCGCCGTTCTGGACACTAGAGTCCATGTTTTGTTCTTCTTAATATTCAATTATTCTTCCATAGCTTTCACCAAATCATCATCTTTCACAATTTTAGGCTCAAATTCAGATAGAAAACAAGTACCTTCTCTTGCCTTCCTTCTTTTTAACACACCTACATTTTTGTCACCAATTCTTTGATTAGGGGAATGATTCAACTTTAAATACCTTAGCAATACCAGTTTGGTTCTAGTTATTTCTTCAACCACTTTTAATAGTTACTATTCATTGACCTATCTCTCCATTGGTTCTATTATAGTGTCATGCTCCATAAATTTTACATATAGAAACCCATGATAGTCTTTGGGTTCCTTCTTGCTAGATTCATCATTTTTCTTAGAAAATTCATCTACTCTTACACTGGTACTTTCTACTATCTTATGTTTTCTCTTGTTTAAGTGCTTCTAGGATTTTCTCTTTGTGTAATATCCTAATAATATCCCCTCATCACTTCTTGGGTCAAACTTACATGTATTTTTAACTCTCTTTATGTAGCATCTTCTCCCAAAAATATTGAAATAACTTACACATGGTGATAGACCATTCCATAGCTCATAGGGATTTTTGTTTGCACCTTTCTTCAATTGAACTCTGTTCAATGAGTAAATGATAGTTCTCACCACTTCTCTCCAAAATATCTATGCAACACCCTTCTTAATCATTAATGTCCTAGCATAATCAATGATAGACCTATTTCTTCTTTTAGCAAAACCATTTTGTTGAGGTGTTTTAGGATCTGACATATACCTTTGAATTCCATTTTCTTCACAATATGTAGTAAATTCATGTGAAGTAAACTCACCTTCTCTATCATATCTAAGGCATTTTAGGATCTTACTAGTCTCCTTCTCCACTCTGGCTTTGTCAATATTAAACATGTGAAAAGCTTCAGATTTATCCCTTAAAAATATAGCCCACATCACTCTAGTTTAATCATCAACAAGAAACATGAAATATCTATCACCATAGTAGCTCTAATTTCTCATTGAACCACATATATTGGTATGAAATAGATCTAAAATAATTTCAAAAGAATAATTTTTACTAATGAAACTGGAACTAGTTAGGTTTCCATGCTAACATTCTTTACATATTACATTGTTTGGTTTTACTAGGTTGGAAAAAGGTCTCTCACTATATTCATCTTACTTAATTTGATCAAGTTATCAAAATTTACATAAAAAAAACCTCTTATTCTATAACCAAAAATATTCTACCTTAGCAATAAGACAAATCTTAATAGTATAATTTAGATGGAACAAGTTACCTTTAGTTTGTTCACTGGTAGAAATCAATTCTCTTGATTTTCCAATAATCTTACATATACCTATTGGTAGTGGGCTAGTATCCCTCATAGGGTTTGCGACATGGCTTAACCACCTCTTGTGTCTTCAATAAATCTAGTGGTTGTATCGAGCATTAATAGGTCGATCTTTTGGTGCAACGGAAAAAAGGTTCTTTTAACAAGTAGTATAAGAGCTTGGTCACAAGTTCAAATTCATGTAGGCCATGATGAGTGACGTTGGGAGGGGGATTGTTGGTAGTGGGATAGCATCCCTCATAGGGTTTGCAACATGGCTTAACCACCTCCTGTGTCTTCTATAAGTCAGTGGCTATATCGGGCAATAACAAGTTGATCTTTTGGTGCAACGAAAACCACTACTTGTAAATATACCTCCATTGAACTCCAATCTATATCCCTTTTTATTGAATTGGGAAATACTTAAAAATTTGTATTTCAGACCATAAACCCAATAGACATCATCATAATTTGTTTTATCATTCAAGGAAATATATCCTCTCCATTTTACCAAATAGGGAGCATCATTCCCAAATTTTACAGAGCCACCATCATATTCTTCCATAATGCTAAATTTTCTTCTATCAATAGTCATATGTGAGTGTACCCACTATCAATAATCTAGTCACCCTTGTAATTCATGTTAGAAACTAAATCTTTCTCACCTTCTTCTGAGGGTTCTTCCTTTACTTCAACTAATACAATTTCTTCTTCATCTCTTCCATTAGATTCCATGTCAGTAACACCTTCCTATCCAAGGTAGCATACTTTCTTGTTCTTATCCTTGAATCTTCTAGGTTTCTCCTTCCTATAATTATGAGGGCATATAGAGGAAATATGTCTAATATTATTGCATGAAAATAACTTCAAAGGAAATGTACCCTTATATTTACCTTTCCCTCTAGGTAGTCTTCTAGCAAGTAAAGCTTCCAATTCCTCTTGTTCTCTTTCTTCAAACAAGATAGATTCATAGTCATTAGGAAAAAATGTTGAAGAAGTGTTAGATATCTCCTTTCCTTTCCTAGCTGGTCTGAGATTCAATGATGACTTGAAAGAAGATTCAACTTTTTTCATACTACTATCATAATTTCTTAGCTCAAATGTAGTTAATTTCCCTATTAATGCATCAAGAGTAACAATAAAAGTTCCTAGTGATCTGAGATCTTTTATAGATGAAACCTTATGTGAGGTCCTACCCCAACCCATCCTAGCTCGACTTCATTTTGACATTTGATTTATTAGGATGATACCTTGAGTATAGACACTTGACCTATTTTGGATTACATATGCTATCATTGGATCTTATGAGATGTTTGTTATAGATTTTTATGATGATCACATTAGTCGTACTTTTATATATGCTCGTTTTGGTTCCATGATTATCTATGATATATAAATTTTGCATTCTACATTTGTTATGTCATCTTTTAGTATAATGAATATTGGTGGAATCATGGTTCTATGATAATTTTAGTATTACATGCTTATGTGGATTATGTAATGTTTCATGAAATGCAGTTTTATATATATTTGTCAAGTTTAGATGTCACTACTTCATTTTTTGAAATGATTATTAATGAAAAGATTTTATGGTGTACTAACATCAAAATTGAGTGTAGGAACATGGCCATGGTTGTAAGTTAGGGAAGCAAGGAAGGATCTAAGTGCAATCAATTGGAAACCAAGGTCAACTCTAGAAGAGAATGACCTCATCATATAGTGATTTTTTTTCATAAACGTGATGCCTGTGTGTATGTGGTTGACAATGTTTGTAAATATATGTTTGTAAGTAAATTTTTATTTTTGTGAAAATATATAAATGTATTTGTCCATAAGGCATGCCAAATGTGTTTGTGATGTGTGATTTAGTGAGGTGTCACTTGACACCATGGTGATGAAGTGGCATGTTGAGTGGAATATGGACCCCACCCTCTCCTTAGTTGGTCTTGAGCATTTCTAAGCTAGGTAGGAGGTTTAAGGAACCAAGATTTGATGAAACCAATACTCCACTTTCGGATGCATGATTAATTAGGAATTTTGAGTGGTTCTATGGAGTCCTAGGGTGAGGTTTAGGTTGAATTTTGGTGCCCCAAGGCTAGTACTTGGGTTAGGAGGCTTATTTCTTCTATGTCCACTTTCCTAGGCCACCTTTTTGCCTCTCCAAATGGGGCATTTTTTATATGTACGAAAATAGAAATGCTATCTAGGATGTCTCTCATTTTCATGTGTTGAAATTCATTCCAAACCTTAGGTAAGGGCAAGTGTCATTTTGTCTAAGATCTAGAAACCTAATTGTCTTGGGAAGTGAGATGAGAGAAGAATATTTGAATGACTTTAGGGGAGAGAGACTTAAGAGGGACACACATGTTCATTTTGGTCTATGTGAGATTTGGAGAGAGTAGGAGGATCTAGAGAGTTTTGGACTAGTAGACTCGAGGAGGATAGCAAGCTTGGAGTCAAGAGGAGCTCATCTTCAATTCTTCATTTATCCTTGGCTTAGGAGGAGGTTGGTGGTTTCTATCTTGTGATTATGTTTTATATGTTTTGAAAGTAATGCACTATGTGAAATTTGTAAAATGAATTATCTTGTGTGAATCTTTTATTGTATGGTTTCTTTTTGAGATTTTTCTTTCTTCCTTGGTTGTCTTCTTGAATTGCTTCATGTTTTTGGGTGTGCAAGTTCACTCCTCATCCTTGGGAGGATTTGAGGAGAACTTGGGTGAAGGGCCTAGTTGGGATCTCTTATGTATGAGAACATGGTTGTATGGGCACCATGAGATCCTTCCTATGTTTGTTGGGGGCCATAAGGGAATTGCTGATGCTCATGGATTTGAGCTGTTTGGTTGGAAGGGCCTTGTGAAGGCTTGTAATATATGTTTGAGATATTGTTATGTTATAAGATAGGTGTCTCCATAAGGGAAGATTCCACCTTCACCTGTCTATGGATTCTATATTTAGAGTCCTTTGTGCAAGCTTGGGAAGGGAGTAAAATGTGAAAATTTGTGTTCTAAATTGTGTTGTATGAGTGTATCCTATCTTATCCTTGTTTCCCCAAGCTTGGGAGTGGCCATGTAATGGCCTAGGCTGGGAGGTGAGCCTCCATGGACATGTGAAGAAAATCTTTTGCATTGCAAGTTTGGTAGCATGTTTAAGGAAGAAGTCCAAGATTGAAGCTTAAAGTTAAAGTTGGAAATTTGAAAGCTTGTTATAGGGTGTATCTAGTTGAGAGATCATACTCTATACAATTCTTTTTCTATAACAAAGAAACTATAATATTTTAAGAGCTAGAATCAGACAGGTTTCTTAGTAGTTCTCTGTATTAGCCATAGTAAATGTATTTGCTTTCAAATCATTTCTAGTTTATGCAACTATTAATTATTTTCTAAATTCAGTTCTCTGCTATATTGTTAAGTGGATTAGATATGAATTTGGAAATGTCAAATTATTTATTTGTCCAAAAAATGTTGAAATTCCTGCAACTGTAAATTTTCTTACTAAATCAATCTTCCAATAAATATGTAGAATGGAAATGGTTATGTACAGAAAATTGGTTAGTCTAGCTTTGATAGTCATTAAAAGATAAATTTTCTTTTTACATCTATGAAATGCATTTTAATAAAGTCAAAAGAATATTACTGTTAATGTTGTTATTATTTCTATTAATACTATACTTTCACAGTCAGTCTAATTTATTACCAGTCTTTTGAATTAAAATATATGTTGAAATGATAGTTGTCAAAAAATATACATTCAGACTTAAGAATGCATCACAGTTTATAAATGTATGAACAAGACAGACATAAACCTTAAACTTGTAAGAAAGTATCACTTAAATAGTTGTAAATTTTGCTGTATATGTATGCCCTAAAGAATGTATAAGAAATTAAATTGTTTATCATAAATTTGTTGTATATAATGAATTGTTAGTATAGAACCCTATAGTTATTGAAACAAATAAATATATATATAGATATAGTATAATACTATATATATATATATATATATATATATATATATATATATATATATATATATATATATATATATATATATATATATATATATATATATATATATATATATATATATATATATATATATATATATATATATATATATATAACTGTTAATTATTTCTTATCATCATCCTTGATTTATGTTTCTATTCCTATGTTAACAATTTGGAATTAATATAATTGAATATATAAATTTTATATATATTATATTATACACAAAAACGTGTATAATATAAAATATATAAACAGATAATATACTTTTCAAAAGGGCCTAATTATAATAATACCATATCACTGTTTCGTTATAAGTAAAATTATAATATAACAATATCTATTATATACTATACATAAGTTAATGTATAATATATAATATTTATAATAATATTATACTATATTTATAAAATAAAAGAAATGGTATTAATATATATAATATAATATTAAATATTATATACTATACAATATATATTGTATAGTATATAATAATTAATACTATATTATGTATTTATCTTTTTGCAAATCGAAATTAAAAAAAAAGCGAGTTTGATGCTTGTTTGGGCCGAAGCCCCTTTAGGGCCGAAGCCCCCTTTTTCCATGGCTGAGCGCATAGTGTTGCTGTGACTCTAAGTCACGACAGTGCCTAGGCTGTCCCTGTTGTGACTGCTGTCACGACAGAGACCTAGGTCTCTGCCATGGCAACAGTCATGGCAGTGACTATGTGCCATGTCTATTGATGTCGCACCTAGACCCACACCCAGACCTTGTCGTATCAGAGGATGGGTCTCTTAAAAAAATCCTACACTAAAATATATACATTGTACAGTATATTGCTAAATAAAGAGAAATGAACACCCTGTTTTAAATAAAGTACAATGCGGTCTCAGACCACCATTTATTTGGGGTTGTTAACAGATGCATAGACCTCATATATTAAACGAGTCCAAAAATAAAATGAAAGATTAAAAAACCCCGACATTATTAAAAATAAGGAGATCAATATCATTCTAAAATGAATGTAAGCTTTTCATATGCAGACAATCTGTGTATCAGATCTATATAAAAAAATTCCTAGATTCATATGATAGATATATCACCATTTCTATGGCATGTTAACAAAATTTCATATACATCTGATCTGTCAGATGGGTAATAAAAAGAACATATAATACTGTGGCTTTACATTGCTTGACTCAAGGTATTACCCAATAGACACATTGCAAAATCTATCCGACCCATTAACGAAATTAGTAGAAGGATCTACTCAGATTAGAAGAAAGAGATTCTCTTATGGATTAACAGATCTCTTGCTTTAGCTCTTCCTCACAGACTGTGAGATGCACAACAACCCATCTCTTCATTTCTTCCTCAGGCTTCCACAATAGAGAAACAATAATGAGAGCTTTTAGGGTTTTGTAGAAGTTTTAATGAGGCCCCAAACCCTAATTTCAAATTAGGGTTTGGAGGGTCCATACATTATTATATAATTTTATTTAAGTGGTTATGTTTCTCTTATGAACTCATTTATTAAATAAGTTGTGGCCATTTATTTTTAATTGAGCAAAGGTAGAGAAATTTAATTGGTGAAATGATATTTTGTTTTCTTTAAGTTAGTGGTAAATTTAAGAGAGATATTTTTAGAAGATTAGTAAATTTTAATATGTTAGTAGTAATTAAGTTTAATAATCATGGTTAATTTTTCCCTTCGCTATGATTTATTATTATCATTAATTTAAAATTTAGTTATGGCTTTTATCTTCTTAGTAATTTTTTTAAAATCAAAGAATTTAGTAAGATGAAAAAGTTTCTAAATGATATTTAATTTTAATTATTATTATTTTTGGCTAAATTCTCATAGTAATCCTAATCTCCTTTTTTACACAAATTTTATATGAATAAATTTAATGGAATGTTATTTCAGTGTAATAATTAACGTTATTAACCTTAGTATTAATGGTATAGTTATCCTTAAGGATTATTAATCAGGAGAAGAAAACTTAGTTTATCTGAGTATTAGCTAGGTTAATATTTGATTTTTTATTTCTAAATAAATTTATCCTTTAGCGAATTAAATCACCCTTTGGGAAACCATAGAGATATGATATTCCCTTTAAAACTTCTATAATCTTCCTCATCGCCTAATGACTTCTGTCGTGTAGGGGACGGAGGCACACCAACGCTTGCCTCATGATCCCTTATGTGTCATGGGGTGACTCGCCCAAGAGAGCTTACGATTCCAAAGCTTTGCATCAAAGGGCTTTTGAGTAACCTGGTTGTCTTAGGTGTATATTATAGTTTGATTTAAAAAAACAAATTGTTGTTGTGTTTTTGTCCGATTATTTTGGGCATTACACCTTATTAGCATACTAAGGCAATAAAGTTATCACACTTTACTGACCACATTCTCCTCAGGAATATTACCACCACAACCTTGAATAGCAACAATAACTTCTTTGATTCTATGACAATATTGTTCAACGTTCTCATTTTCTTACATCCTCATGTCATCATACTTTCCTTTCAAACTGTGAACTTTTTCCTTTTGCACTTGTGGATCTCTAGCATAGATGGTCTTCGAATTATCCCACATCTCATTAGTAGTATCCAAATATTTTATATCAATAAACTCTACAACTGAAAGAGTATTAGAAATAGCTTCAATAGTAGCAGTATGTTCTTTCTTAACCTTAAACTGATCTACAGTTAGGGTTATGGAAGGGACAATATACTTATTAACCATATGATCCCAATATTGACCACCCATACTTTTAAGATAGATCTTCATCTGACCACACCAAATCAAGTAGTTCTATCTTGTGAATGTAGAACATTCCTTTATTATCATCTTCAAATCTTTACCTCAAGTTGTTAAGCTTCACCACAACTGAGGACCAATTCTATGATACTAATTATTAGTCTTAATATTAGATTATTGAGAGTTGGGGGGGGGGGGGGTGAGTCATTAATCTACCAAATAATCCAAATTTTTAACCTCTTAAACTTAAACCAGCATTCACAAGATTAACCTTAATTACAACAAATTAAAATAATAAAAAAGAAAATCCATCCACAAAGTTGACCCATAGATTTATCTCGTGGAAACCTAAATTCAGAGAAAACAATGGTGGGAATTAGTACTCACTGAAAGATGTAGATTTTTTAAGTACGCCCTATGAGGAGCTTAACCCTTTTAGGATTTTATAACAGTACTATTAAGTGATACCTATATAAGGGATTTTCCTTTTAAACGCTTGACAAAATGTCACCTTTCTAGAGGATTTACAACAAATATTTGTTAAGGTCTACTCAGTTAAGGGATTTAACCTACTACAACTGTTAGGAAACAATATAAAGAATGATCTATAGAATATCACTACCTATTCTTGATCAGATCTACTAAAGCACACAATGTCTTCTCAACACTCTTAAATCTCCCCTCACTTGATTGAAACACCCACTTTTCAACCACACTTTCCCAACACATGATCAACACAAGAAAACGTTCAACTATATCCATTATATATTAAAATTTTAAGTCCACTACCTTAATCAAACCCTAAATTTGAAATATATTTGAATTTCAAATATCTCGCTTAGATCCAACATGCTAAAAAACAAAATTCAAAGTAAAAAACACATTTCCAAGATTGCATCATCCAATACAATGATTTACAAAGAATTTTATGTCAAGGGGTCAAACACATTTTGACCAAACACACGCTTCCTCTAACATCTTCTCCACATGCTAGCATCGAACAATGTGATGTCAAATCATCACCTCCAATCATGAAGACATGTAACCATATCATGAATAACTCAACCTATTCCACCACAACCTCAACATTGCTCACTAATCAAATATTTATCAATTGTCTCTCAAGAACACTAACACTTTAACCTGTTAACAACTTTGTCTTTTCTCACCGATCACCTATCTTGCAAATTGGTTTCTCAAATTAGTTGCAGTCACAACTATAGTATTTGAACACTATTGACCACCATATCCTGTCACCACACCACTAGACATAAAAAATATTATACAAGATATTCAAATATTCTATCACCTATCATTAACTGTTCTAGCAGTTGTATTGTTATAATTCAATCGACCACAACTTTCACATAAGATTACTTCGGAAGGATCTGTCATGTGTTAGACATCTAGAGAGACACCTAAGTCTCCCATAAAGATAGAAACTATAGAAATTCATTACAACCCTTCATGCATCATAGCTATGCTTGGAAATACACTAAGAACACAAGGTCAATAGTTGACATAAATGACAACATAATAATTGATCATCCTATAGTAAAATACGCATCATGACATCTCTAAAACTCACTTTCCACCACTGCATCAGATATGAAAATAATCTCCCCCTTTGGGCAACCTAAGATATTTTTAAATGGGTCACATTAAAATATTTATGTAGCGGTAAGGAATGAAATATGGGCCACCTTTCCCAATACAATATGGCTTGTCCATATTAGCATGCTACACCATCTTCAAGATTTTTAGTGCCACTAGATATGAACAATGCATCCCATGGTAACTACTATAACTAAAAAAAAAATGAACACATCTATGATATGACTAAACCAAAATAAATGTTCCACTATATGTTACACACTAAAATGGACCATCACAAAAATGGATAAGCATAAATATTTAGAGCACATTCTTTGATGAACACTTCTATTGATACACTAAAGATATTAGTATAAACATCAACCAATACAAAAAAACAACCAAATCATAAATTGATTATGTCTATGTATCAAATATATTGGCATCACTGACAACCATTAATGATAATAGCATGAATATCATCAACCTCACATTCTAAAAATGAGACAAGTCAAAAGAAGCTATTTAAACCGTACTGTACATTCATAAAAAATAGGTAATCACATAATATGTAGAAAATACACATGTTCATTAGAAAATTTGACCCAAAGATACATAAAAAAAAAAGTGACCATGAAGGGAAACAGCTAAATGTTGAAGCAAGAAATACTTGCATCATGGTAATTTGAACACATCGGTCATATACAAGATGATCAATAGTGACTTCAAGATATAAATGGAACTAAACATTATAAAGAAGTATGAAGAGCTATCTCTTTTGTCTATAATGACATCTAAATGTTAGATATCTACAAATTTTATGAACCAAATATATATCACTAGTTCACTTTAACAACTACTTATATGAAGAATCAATGAGTATATGAATATTTTGAACCAAAGAATAGATGAAAAAGTAGTACAAACAATAACCATCAATATCCAATATACTAGGAATAAAATGTAAACATGAAAGCTCCCCTAGAAGTGCTCCAATACCATATAGGACTGATATGAATGGGTGTACAATAGAAAATAGTGAGAAACCTATATGTTGGCTCCCAAATCAACAAATTGGAAAGATCTCAAATTATGCGAATATTTATCTTAAAACTCTCAGAGTGACTTGGAAAATAAATGGGTTTAACAAATTTGTGATTAAATTCCCCTACACTTAAGACTCTGCAAGATCTACGTGGGTAGACCTACTCTCCATTTGTATCTCCAAGTTGAATATTTTTATAGAAGATTAGTGGTGATATTCCTTATACTTCTAATATCTACTCCAAAGTGGCATATAATTTAAATAGAATGATTAGTTTTCTAATCACTTGATTATATTTTAATCCTACTTGTCTTTCTTCCTTACTTTCCTACTACTAACTAATTTCTTCTTCTTCTTCTAATTCTACTTATTTTGATTTCTTTTGTCTATCATATTGCTACAACATGATTTATCTCTATCTGTAATTCTACTTATTCTATTTCTACTATTACTCTTTAATCTCCTACTTTATCTTATACTGTTATTGCTTTTTATTTTAAATTATGTTATGATCCTCCTACTAAAAAATTGGTTTAAGCTTGAATAAATTTTATGAATAGAAAGGCTAGTTCCTTCTTTCTATTGGACTGTAGAGTCACTCTTTTCCTTGAACTTCATGTATAACCCTTATGAGACATTTTTTAAGACCACCACTTGGATGACCTTGTCAACTTATCTGACCTTCAATGTCTTCAATTATTAGATGACATCACAATTAGTCCTATTGAGTTTAAAATTTTCTTGAAAACACCAATAAGAAAAATATATATTCACAACAACTTCACACACAAATCCTGATAGTCAAATTTCAATGTAATACAAATAATATCTCTACATAAAAACTCAAGATACCTTCTATTTTCTTGAAATAGAAATCACAAGGGAATTGATCAACTTGAAATTTTCATTTGTAACTTTTAGAGTAACAAAGAACTTTCTATCTATTAATTCTAAAAATGTCCATTTACAACTAATAAAGTATATCTCTTATCTTATCTCCTTCTTCTCCCTATATCTAATCTCCAATGTTCCTTTTATAAACATAAGGAAATATTTTGATTGGTTACAACATTTTGATATGCAATAGTATAACTCTTCAAGTGGAAACTAATTAGTTTTCCTTGCATAAAAATTAATTACTTACAGATTCTAAAAACTAACTTCATTGCAATTCAACTATAATTTTTCCCTAAATACTTATTTTTTCACACTTTTATTTTCTCTCTTCACCTTTGTATACTATACTTGCATTGGTGCAGGAGCACCCATGGGTTGACTCTTTCATGATGAACTACAACTGATTTGGAATCTGATTAAAGAATCTGTGATTGCAAGATCACTAAGGAGTTGCTGATTAGATATGTAATATGATTAAATCAATATTATATTGTCATTGATGTCAACTAGTTTGACAACACTTATCTTGTAAGTTACTATACCGAGACATCTGAAGAAAGGTGAAAGAGATAAAGAACAGAGAAATCTACATGAGGAAAGATGTACATGACAGATGAGGATAAGGAACACATTGAGTAACTTGTTGACGAGTCTATGACTTGATGATATTGACTTTATTATGATGCATTCATCTATGAGGAAGTATAGAGCTGAAAGAGACAAAGTAGTGTTGTCAGTAAATGAAGCATTTCTAGTATACACTGACGAAGTGTAGTGTATACCGATCGCAGTATTAACCGAGCAGTGTTCACCGACACATTTCTTTGTTAACCGAGTGAAACATAATGAATTAAATGATTAGTTTAGCCATTAAGATTGATGAGCTGGCAAGAGTATAACATCGAGGTAACAGATAATGTTTGTTACATAGATCAACAATTAACAAAATTCAGGGAAGATCTAACGGAGAAGATTGAAACATGTTATCGACACAAGTATCGAGAAAGTTTGAAGCATCAAAATCTGATGGTGGAGAAGAAAATGATTTACTTGTCTATATAAGAGAACATAATTTATTTATGAAGGATGCTAGAAGAAGTAGAAGTTGTAGGAATATTGCGTGAACAAGGTTTTCATGCATTCTGATCATACTAGTTAGTAAGAACTAAGCTACAAAACAATTACCGAGCTACAAAGAGCAATTATCGACGGACAATAAGTTGATACAGTATAGAATCTGAAGTGAAATGTTGATCAGAAGGATTTGTATTGACTAAATATTGATCTGTAATCTGTAATTGAAGTTGTATTAAGGTAGGTCATTTACTGTTACATATTTAACCATTGTATATAGTCAAAATCTCTTAACTGAGTGGACTCTAGAAGTCCTATGATGTATTATAGAATGAACATTTTTATCCTGTCAACCCCATAGTGAATGTTGGTTGGACAATAACTTCTAGTCTAAAATCCTCTAACAAGGTCACAACTCACAGTGTGTTTGTAAACCTTTAATAGGGTTGGGTCTTAACCAACCTCACTTCAGAAGAGTGAACAATTTTGGGTTGCCGGTCCCTGGTGGTTTTTCCCTTTATAGGGTTTGCACGTTAAATCTCTTGTGCTATGTGTTGATTGTGATATTTGTTTTTTATCATTATTTATATGTTATATGTTAGATTTGATCGGTAAACTATTATAGTATTAGAATGGTAATCAGTAAAAGCACAGATAGTAAAAGTTTTATTGTTTATCAACTAGCAAAAATTGAAGAAATGGTTTTGAATTATATATTTTGAATTGGGACACTAGATAACTGATTCACCCCCCCTCTCAGTTATTCTAACAATTGGTATCAGAGAACTGGTTTCTTGGAATAGAGTTTTAAGGACTTAAGCATAAAGGTCTCAAGATGTATAAGAGGGAAGTACTGAAACTAAACAAAGAAAACTTCACAGTATGGCAAAGTAGAATGAAGCTGCACATATCTGGAATTGGGAACTCTACACTAGATCTGATGGAGAATGGCTACATACACCCACCCATTGGTCCCTTAACTCATGATCAACTGAAGGAAAAACATGAACACAATGTTACTATGATGGAACTTGTTGTGGCCTATACCAATGCTAAATTTGAAGATATCAAGACATGCATGACTACCAAAGGAATGTGGGATAAATTAGCACAAATATACAATGGAGATCTGAATGTCAAAAGAGCCCGAGCTAAAAGTTTGAGAGGTAGATTTGATGATATGAGAATGAAAGAAGGTGAAAACATTGTCCAATATTCAAATAGACTCAAAGAGGTGGTACATGCTATTAGAGCATCTGATGGAGTAATTGATGATGAAACAGTGATAAGAAAGATTCTCAGAACTTTGCTACCAGTTTATGCAATCAAGATTTCTACAATTCATGAAACAAGAGCTATATCCAACCTTACTCTTTACACTCTGATTGGTAAACTTACAACCTTTGAATTAAAAAAATTTGATAACAGTGTTGTTCCTTCTATTGAATCTACTTTCATATCTACTTTGAAGATTGGAAAGTCTAGCAGGAATAGTAAGAATTGTGATAGTGATGACAATACTGATGATGAACTTGATGAGCTTGAAGCACTTATGGCCAGAAGATTTCCCAAAGGAAAAGGAAGGTATAGAGGTAAGCTACCTTTAGCATGCTTTAATTGTAAATAAGTCAATCATATCACTACTAGATGTCCTTAGAAGAAAGATGATGATAGCTCCAAAGACCGATCTAAAGGAAGCTATGGGAGAAGAGTCAAAAAAGGCTACCAACACTACAACAGAGACAACCAAGACAAAAAAGGCAAAAAGGTATGTTACATAGCCAAAGATATTGATATTGAATCTGATTCTGATGATGATATAGAAGTTGTATTTGTTGCTATGAAAGATGACTCAGAAGAGGAAGAGAAACATGAAGAGATAGCACTGATCTCTAAAGTAAGAAGAAATGATACATGGATAATAGATAATGGCTGTACACATCATATGTTCGGTGATGTAGAGAAGTTTGATCATCTTATTGAATATAATGGAGGATCTATGAGAATGGGATGATGCACCTTGTATGGTAAGAGGTAAAGGATCACTGTTGATCAATGACAGACTACAATGTGAAAATGCATACTGGGTAGATGGAATGAACTATAATTTGTTAAGTGTGGCTCAACTGAACAATTCAAGCCACTGAATGGCTTTTGAGAGAAAAAAGGTGAAGATCTATGATGATGGAGGAAGACTTCTCAGAACTTGTACACAATCCAAAGGTAATCTATTCTATCTTGATATGGATCAGTCTTCTTGTTTGTTAATAAAGGATGAAGATTCCTAGTTGTGACACAGAATGTTATGCCATGTGAATTTTGACAACATGATCAAGATTAGTAGAAAGAGAAGAGTTAGAGGATTGCCTAACTTGACAAAACCTGATCATGCCATGTGTCATGAATGTCGGAAAGGTAAGATGACTAAGTCCAATTTTAAAAGAAAATACTATTCAACAAAGAAGATACTTGAGTTGGTTCATACTGACTTATGTGGTCCTATGAAAACTCAGAGCTATTTTGGTGATAGATATTTTATTCTTTTTGTTGATGACTATTATGTTCCTGAAAGAGAAATCCGAAGCTTTCAAAATGTTTAAGTGGTATAAAGCTAAGGTAGAGAAAGAAACTAGAAAAGAAATAAAATGTTTAAGATCTGATAGAGGAGGTGAATTTATCTCTAATGAATTTACTAGCTTTTGTAATGAGCATGGAATCAAAAGATAGGTATCTACACCAAGGAAACCTCAACAAAATGGGATTGTTGAATGGAGGAATAGGTCTATAATTGACTATGCTAGAACATTGATGATACAAAAGAATGTTTCTCAGACATATTGGAGGGAAGTTGTCAGTACAACTGTGTATGTTCTTAATTGAGTACAACTGAAGAAGGACTCCAACTGAACACCTTATGAACTATGGTTTGGACACAAACCTAATGTAAGTTATTTCAGAATTTTGGAATTAAATGCTTTATTTTGAAAGATGAGAGAAATGGAAAATTTGATTCTAAAGGAGATGAAAGAATATTTCTGGGATATTCCACTACAAGTAAAGCATATAAATGTTTGAGTAAGGTTACAAATAAGATAGTTGAAAGTACTAATGTTCATGTTGATGAGTTTGATAACAAGTACATAGAGGAAAGTACAAAGGAACTGGAAGACTATGGTAGATTCACTTACATTGAACATCTAGAGTATCTACTAACACCACAAACTGTGACAATCGGTCAGCAGCGAAACAATGCAGAACAATAGACAACACAAACCAAGGAACAACATGGAGCTACCAAGCAAGAAAATGACCCTGAACAAGATGAGAAAGAAAGGAGAAATCATGTTTTGGCTAGTTTTGTTAATAGACATCATCCTGAAACACAAATCATTGGAGACAAACATGCTGGAATGCAAACTAGAAGCAAAACAAGACAAGGTACATGTTTAATTTGTGAATTTGACCCTAAAACTGTGAAAGTTGCATTAGAGAATGAAGAATGGGTTAATGTAATGAAGGAAGAAATAGAGCAAATAGAGAAGAACAAAACTTGGTCCTTAGTACCCCGACCAAAAGATAAAAATGTTATCGATACTAAGTGGATATAAAAGAATAAATTGAATGAAAATGGTGAAGTCACAAGAAATAAAGCTAGATTGGGATGCAAGGGATATGCACAAGAAGAAGGCATTGACTATGGTGAAAAATTTTCACCTATTACTAGATTAGAAGGAGTTAGAATGCTACTTGCATATGCTGCACACAAGAAATTCAAAGTCTATCAAATGGATGTGAAGTCAGCATTTTTGAATGGTATACTTGAAGAAGAGGTCTACATTGAACAACCTGAAGGATTTGTTGATCCTAACAATAAAGACATGGTATGTAGATTACATAAATCTTTATATGGTTTGAAGCAAGCACCGAGAGCATGGTATGAAAGACTGCATAATTACTTGTTAAGTATTGGATTTGTTAGAACAAGTGAAAACAACAATCTGTATGTGAAAGGTGATACTAATAATACTATTATCATTGCTAAAATATTTGTTGATGATATTATCTTTGGAGTCTCAAATCTTGTCTGCAAGGCATTTTCTAATGAAATGAAAAAGGAATTTGAAATGTCTATGTTCAGAGAGATTAAGTTCTTTCTTGGACTACAAGTGATCCAGTAAAGTGATGGAATATTCATCACACAATCTAAATACATAAAGGAAGTACTGAAGACATTTGGCATGGAGGATGCTAAACCTGTGGGAACACCGATGGCTACTGGATGCAAATTGACAAAGGAGGATGAAACTACAGAGGTAAACCAAACACTTTACCGATCCATGATTGGTAAGTTAATGTACGTAGTTCATAGTAGACTAGATATAGCACATGTTGTGGGAATTGTTGCAAGATTTTTTGCTAATCCCAAAGAATCACACATGATAGCTACAAAAAGAATCTTAAGATACTTGAAGAAAATAGAGAATTATGGACTATGGTATCCTAAGGAAGGGAAGTTTGAACTAAAAGTTTACACCGATGCTGATTGGGCTGGAAATGTGGATGATAGAAAAAGCACCACCAGAGGAGCATTTTTCTTTGGTGAAAGACTTGTAACTTGGACAAGTAAAAAGTAGGCTTGTATTTCTCAATCTACAGCTAAAGTAGAGTATGTTGCTGCTGCTAATAACTATTCAAACATTGCATATATCAAAGAAGTGTTGGAAGGAATGAATGAGGTAATCACTGACCTGGTGATTATATATTGTGACAACACTAGGGTTATTGATATTTCAAAGAATCTTGTGATGCACTCTAAGACAAAGCATATATCTATTAAGTATCATTACTTAAGAGAACAAGTGAAAGAGAAGAAAGTGAAGTTAGAATTTTTTACATCTAAAGAACAACTTGCAGATATTTTTACAAAACCTTTACCGAAGGACACATTTGAATACTTGAGATCTAGACTTGGGGTCCGTCCCCTATCTATTGGTCACTAAGGTGATCTGGATGTTGCATCAACCTACTTATATTAGAAAATCATTCATGTTGATTCAACATAGCTCACACTTTAAATCATGTTCAAGGTTGTGATTAAGTTTGAGAATTTGAACCGATTGGAATATCAGTATTCAGAGATACAAAGGAAGACATAATTGTTTATTTATTTGTTTCTTTGGCATTGCTATCAAAGGGAGAGATAAAAAATATCAAATTAAAATGAAATTAAAAGGGGAGAGATAAACAAGATATGAAAAGGAACAAGCACTGATGATAATTATCTAAGGGAGAGACAATCTAAATGAGACAGAGTATTGAAGATCAGTTACAGAGAACAGAAGTAGGAATAGGAGAACTGAAAAGATCTCAACTATAGAATGGTAAAGTTGTATTATCTAATGCTATAATTCGAAGAATTTTGTTCACAAGTTGTAGAATATATTTTTGGTATGTGTATGGTACATTTCATATTACTTGAGTTGCCATCAATACCTAAGGGAGAGATTGTTGAACTACAATTGATTTGGAATCTAATTGAAGAATCTGTGATTTCAAGATCACTAAGGAGTTGTTGATTAGATATGTAATATGATTAAATTAGTATTATGTTGTCATTGATGTCAACTAGTTTGACAACACTTATCTTGTAAGTTACTATACCGAGACATCTGAAGAAAGGTGAAAGAGATAAAGAGCAGAGAAATCTACATGAGGAAAGATGTACATGATAGATGAGGATAAGGAACACATTGAGTAACTTTTTGATGAGTCTATGACTTGATGATATTGACTTTATTATGATGCATTCATCTATGATGAAGTATAGAGCTAAAAGACACAAAGTAGTGTTGTCGATAAATGAAGCATTTCTAGTATACACTGACGGAGTGTAGTGTATACCGATCACAGTATTAACTGAGCAGTGTTCACCGATGCATTTATTTGTTAACCAAGTGAAACAAAATGAATTAAATGATTAGTTTAGCTGATAAGATTGATGAGCTAGCAAGAGTATAACATTGAGGTAACAGATAATGTTTGTTACACAGATTGACAGTTGAAAAAATTTAGGGAAGATCTAATGGAGAATATTGAAACATGTTATCGACACAAGTACTAGGAAAGTTTGAAGTGGAAAAATCTATGAATGAGGTTAAGCAGAAAAATCTGATGGTGGAGAAGAAAATGATTTACTCATCTATATAAGAGAACATAATTTCTTTATGAAGGATGCCAAAAGAAGTAGAAGCTATTGGAATATCACGTGAACAAGGTTTTCATGTATTCTGATCATACTAGTTAGTAAGAACTGATTTGTAGAACAATTACCGAGCTACAAAGAGCAATTACCAATGGACAGTAAGTTGATACAGTATTGAATCTAAAGTGAAATATTGATCAAAAGGATTTGTTTGGACTAAATATTGATCTATAATCTACAATTGAAGTTGTATTAAGGTAGGTCATTTACTGTTACATATTTAACCATTTTATACAGTTAAAATCTTTTAGCCAAGTGGACTCTGAAAGTCTTATGATGTATCATTCATAGAATGAACATTGTTATCCTATCAACCCCATAGTGAATGCTGGTTGGATGATAACTTATAGTCTAAAATCCTCTAACAAGGTCACACCTGACAGTGTGTTTGTAAACCTTTAACAGGGTTGGGTCTTAACTGACCTCACTTTAGAAGAGTGAACAATTTTGGGTTGCCCGTCCCAGGTGGTTTTTCCCTTTACAGGGTTTCCACGTTAAATCTCGTGTTATGTGTTGATTGTGATATTTGTTTGTTATCATTCTTTACATGTTACATGTTAGATTTGATCAGTAAACTATTATAGAATTAGATTGGTAATCGGTAAAAGCATAGACAGTAAAATTTTTATTGTTTACCGACAAGCAGAAATTGAAGAAATGGTTTTGAATTATACATTTTGAATTGGGACATTGGATAGTTGATTCACCCCCCCTCTCATTTATTCTAATATTTCAATCCTCTTTCTATTTTGTTGTGTAATCCCTCAAAGGTATGTGTATATTCCACAAGGTCATGTAGACCACATTGTGTGAGTCCAATAGGGAATCTAGGTCCAGATACGTCCTAAGTCCTTAGGATGTTACATTTGTCGGGCTTGAGTGTTTAGGAGTCTTTGGTTTGGTTAAATGAATTTTGATGATGTCATCATGATATCATCAGGGCTAAGATGTGTTGAGAGTCATGTTAAGACCTATAATGGAATCTAGGATAAGATTGGAGGTGAGCAAAGTGATTTTTGAAGGAAATTGTAATACTTCCTTAAATGTTGCAAAAGTTGCTTAGCAACTTTTGTAACTTTTCAAAGTTGCTCAGAAAACTCTGTCCAAACACACACCAACTATTTAGGAGTTCCCTAATGGAAACCAAAGACATTTATTGTCCTATTTAAGATAATTTTTTACCTAATCCCAAGGCTCGATGTCAAATAAATGGATTTTGGTTTTGAGAAATACAACTATGCATCAATTTGTGTGAATCTTGGTAGTTCCAAAGTTGCAAAAGTATGTTTTTAGATTGAAATCTGAATTTTAACCCATGGCTAGCATAGAGCACTATATTTCCTTTTATTTTGTGTCATAATTTTATTATATTTTTATTCTTTAATTATTTTATATAAATTATTTGTGTTTTTACCTATTCACTAGTTCAAACCAGACAGTTGTTAAAGAAGGAGACCTAGATCCCTCTCCCATTGTTCAATCTATATGGCCTCTTGGGAATAGTGACTAGACTCCATGTACATATAATATATAGAAGAATGGGCCCCCAAAATCATGGGAAGCATTTTAAAAGTATTTCTCTAGGTGAGCCTATGGTGAGACCGACTAGGGAGGACTAAGTTGTAGCTTTTATATCTTGCAGGGGTGTTTAACAAGATATGAATTAGGGATTAGAGGTTGAAGGTAGAGATCTTCTAAAGATGTGGTTAAGAGGAGAGGTTGTAGCCAATCCATTTTTTTTCCCAATCCTTGCAAACAAACCAAGAAACCAGAGGAGTCCTAAAACCTTCCCAAAACACTCATTTTGGGTTAGGGAATTGTATGGAAGGGAAGAATCCTAAAATCTAAAAAATATGTGAGAGGTTGACCATTCAAGAAAGATTCCACAAGAAATTTTTATGGTCCTTTGGCAAAGTCTTTGTGTAAGGTCCTATTTTCTTAGAATAGGAGACCTAATAGAGCTACAAGCTATTAGGCCTAATTTGAGACAATTTGGAGAAATTGGTAAAGGAAATGGATAAAGAGGGACTTCCTAAACCCATAAATGGACAAAGTGTAGTGTATATGAACACCTCCTCACCTCTTCAAGATTTTATGTCAAGATTTGAGGTGGAAGGTCCTTAGATAGGATTAAGGGCTAGTATGTAGGAAAGCTAAAGAAGCACCAAAAACTTAGGAAGTCTTGGTAGTATTTTCATGATAGTTGGGTTGGTCACTTAGCCAAGGGATCAAGACCCTAGGGGAGATCCTATAGGTCAGTAGGTGTCAAGAAAGATCACCACAAGGTCATTTCTAAGACCTAAGCATGAGCTTTTGATTAGATCATCCAACCTCCCTATCAAAATGGTATCAGATCCCCAAAAATATTTGGGATAAATAAGTGCCTGTTAGAGTGTGAATCTAGTGGATCCTCTAAGATGTTGATCAATGAAGAATTGACCAAGAATTTCAAAGACTAGGAGGAATAAAATAGATAGTTGAGGGAAAGATTGGACCAACTATCCAAGAAGTTGGAAGAAGTAGAAGATAGGACAAAAGAGGTGAATGAAAGAATATATGAGAAGAAAGGGAATGATAAGGTAGTAGAGGATGAAGTGCTTGAACCTGATCTAGTGGTGGAACAAGAATCTTTACTAAAATCCTTGAAGGCCCTAAGTACTAAAGCATTAGAGGGTGTACCACTTTTTAGTGGAAAAATGGAACTAGGCTCAGTCATTGATTTGATAGAAGGAATGGAAAACCACTTTGAGTGTGATGGAATAAGTGAAGCTCAGAAGGTGAGAGTAGCTAAGTCAAGGCTTAGAGGCTCTTCTCTTACATAGTGGAAGTTTGTCCAAACATAGAGGGAAAAAGAAGGGAAAAACCCCATAGCCACATAGAGAGGAATGGTAGCCAAGGTTAGGGAAACCTATATTCCAGAGGATTATGAAATCAATTTATAGAAAAGGAGACAAAATCTAAGAGAAAAGGAGACTGATGTTAACACTTACACTGAGGAGTTCCAAAAATTATGCCTAAGGTCCAAGGTGGTGGAAAATGAAAGCATTAAGGTTTTTAGATACCTTAATGGCTTGAAGTGGTCCATTCAAGAGGATATGAGTCTCCTCAGTCCTAAAATAGTGCACCAATGCTATCAATTGGCACTAAAGATAGAGGAAAAGGGTATAAGAAAGAAAGAAACTAGCTCAAGGAATAGAGGCCAAGGAAGAGACCAAAGACATCATAGAGGTGGTCACCAAGGAAGAGGGATAGATCAAAGGAGCCAATGAGAGTCTTAACCTATAGAGAAAGGTTGTGAGACAAGTTCTAGAGGAAGTTATGGAAGAAGTAGAGGAACTCATGGAGGTTCTAATAGAGGAAGAGGTGTAGGAAGAAGTAGCTCATATTTTACTAGCATGAAGTGCTATAACTATGGACAGATGGGATATCCAACTTACAGTTGTCCAAAGAAAGCATCTACTTCTAATTCAGAGAAGAGAGTGGCATATGCACAATAGGACTCATCAAGTGTCAAGTCACCATAGGTAAGTCACATAGAATTAGAGATGGGAGAGAACCTTATGTTTAGAAGGGTCTTGATAAGACAACTAGTGAAATAAGAACCAAAACAAAGGATAGCCCTATTCAGAATTAGGTGTAAGATCCTTGGTAAGGTGTGTAAGGTGATTGTGGATTATGTCTCTATAGACAATATCATTGTAGATGAAGTAGTTAAGAAGCTCAACTTGACAAAGATACCCCATAGAAATCCCTACAAGATGACATGGTTGAACATAGGGAAAAGTGTCTTGGAGAATGAGTAGACATGGGTTGAATTCTCCATTAGAGGATACAAGGACAAATTGGTATGTGATGTGTTGCCCATGGATGCCTACCATCTCTTACTGGGTAGACCATGACAATATGATAGAGATGGCATGTATGATGGAAAAGGGAACACTGTTACATTTAAGAAGGATGGAAAAAAATTTCAAATATAGTCCTTGATGGATGATGATGAGGTTTACACAAAGACTCCTAGTGTTCTACTTAGTAGTGGAAAATAATTAATGAGTACACTTTAAGAAGAAGGCAATGAGGGGTATGCAATAGTTGTGAAGCCCAAGGAAGTATAAAATCCTAAACAAGCACTTATACTAGTGGAGGTTCAAGATTTTCTTGGGAGATACAAGGATATAGTTAGTGATGGTACACATGCAACTCTACCTCCTAAGAGGTCTATAATTCATCAAATATACTTTATACCAAGGGCCTCATTACCAAATAAAGAATCTTACAAGCTAACGCCCAAAGAACCAAGAAGTGGCAAGGCAAGTACAAGAGTTATTTCATCAAGGGAAAATAAGGAAAAGCATCAGCCCATGTGTAGTACTAGTGGTCTTGGCATAAAAAAAAGGTGGTAAGTGGAGACTTTGCACTAATTCTAGGGAATAAATAGGATTATTATGAGATATAGATTCCCTATACCTAGGATAGAGGATCTAATGGATTTCCTTGGAGGAACCCAATACTTTACTAAGTTGGATCTTAAAATTGGATACCATGAAATCAAGATAAAGGATGGGGATGAATGGAAGACAACCTTCAAAACCACTGAAAGATTGTGTGAGTGGCTTGTTTTTCCATTTGGGCTGACTAATGCCCCTAGCACATTCAAGAGATTGATGAATGAAGTGCTAAAGGAATATACATGTAGATTTGTGGTGGTATATCTTGATGATATAATTATCTTCAACAAGACCAAAGAGGAGTTCATCTAAAGAATTTGGAGGTTATTCTCAAAAGACTACATGAAGAACAATTATCCATCAACCTGGAAAAATGTGAGTTCCTCAAGAAAGAACTTGTTTACTTGGGGTTTGTAGTGTCTCAAGGTACATTGAAGATGGATCCAAGTAAGGTGGATGCTATCCTAAACTAGCCTACACCAACCACAAGGACAAAATTCAAGATTTTTCATGGCTTAGCCCAATTCTATAGGAAATTCATAAAGAATTTCAATGGCATTTGTGCACCAATGCTAGAAACTATTAAATGTGGGTTGAAATCCAAGTTCAAGTGGACTCATAAGGAAAGAGAAGAATTTGAAAAGTTTAAGAAGCAAGTAGCCACCCAACCTAGTCTCCTATTACCAAGATTTGATATATTTTTTTACCTTGGAATGTGATACAAGTGGAGTGGTAGTAGGAGGATTATTGAGTCAAAAGGATAGGCCAATATCCTTCTTTAGTGAGAAGATCAATAAAGCTAAAAAGAAATATTTAGCATATGACTTGGAATTGTATGCCTTAGTACAATCAATTAGGAAATGGAGGCACTATCTCCTACCTAAGGATTTTGTGGTGTTCACAAAAAACCAATCCTTAAGTTACATCAATACACAAGACAAGATAAAAAAATACACACCTAAAATGGATGGAATACTTGCAAGCCTTCACATTTATTATCAACCACAAGAAGGGACAAATGAATAAGGTGGAAGATGCATTGAGGAGGAGTTTTTTGATAGTCAAGGAAGTCTAACTCCAAATAATTGGCATAGAAATCTTTAAAGACTTCTACAAGGATGATGAGGACTTCTCAGAGGCTTATAAGGTATGTTCTGATTTTAAAAATCACTTTCAAAGTCAATTTGTACAATATACTTTACAGATTGGTCTATTATTCAAAGGGAATCATCTATGTGTCCCTAAGGGGTCAATGAGAGAAGATATCATTTAGGAGAAGCACAATGGTAGTCTTATTGGCCATTCTAGCATTAAAAAACAATGGAGAGGTCTAAAGATTCTATTATTGGCCTAAGTTTCCTAGGGATGTGAGAAGGTATGTTGACCAATGTGTCATATGTATGAAAGCTAAAGGAGGAGATAGTAATGTAGGCCTATACCATCATTTAATGATGCAAGGGTAGATGGGGAGAGGGGCCAAAGGCACACCCTAACTAGATCCATTATGTAGAGATCACACATGGAAGAAACAAATACACAATGAGAGAGAATGTAGAACACTTCATATATTTATCTCAATTGATTCATACATGTCAGGTTGTAAGGCCTTCCCAATTTAGGCCAGATATTAAAATTTAAGTACAGAAGTCCTCCAACATGCGAGGATATGAAGCAATCTCTAATCTTCTAGATTCTATCTTCTAACCAGAAACTAACTCCTTAAACCTACAACCAAAGACCACAATATATACAAGAGGCTACCAAAAAAGTCAACCTTTAGATCCACCATCAATGAAATGAATGACTAGATCTAGGTCCACATGCTTCCCAATGATAAATACCATCATTAAATCTGTGACCATAATTAATTGCAAGATTCAGCCTCAATGGGAAACTAAAAAAAAAATTATATAAGAAAGGACAACCGAGGGCCATACAAGCATCACCGAGAACCAAAGAGTTAACTGAGCACCAGAGAGATAACCGACCAACTTAGTCAGCAAAGGAAACTGAGAAACTACCGAGGCAACTCGGTCAAAACAAGAACCGAGCAACATAGGAAAACATAAACATGTTTTTGGTGACATAGGATTGCCAGAGACCTGAGATGCACTTGCATCAGACACCTAGGGTTATTTGAAATGATTCTTTGAATCATGAAGCATGTACAATCTGAGCTAAATCCAACTTAGATTGTGAAATCCATGAACTGTCTTCAATTGGTCTATTCTTCCACTTTACCAGATATTCCATATACTATTTTCCTCTTGTAGTTATGCCAATTCTTTGCTCCAAAATATGCTCAACTTCTTCTATCTATTTCTTAGGCTAATCATTTAGTATTTTCATCTCTTCATCTGACTCATGATACTCATACAAATTAGCAATGTTGACTATAAGTGATATATCCATGTCAATAGGTAATTCAATCTCCTAAGCATTCCCACTATCAAATTTCTTCAAAATCTTGCAAGGACCAAACTTCTTCATCTTCAAATTCCCATATATTCCAACAGGAAATCTACCTTTCTTCAAATGAGCCATTACTTCATCACCAACATCAAAAGTCTTATGTCTCCTTGATCTATAAGCTCTTTCTTTGTATTTTCTGATTACTCATTTTCAACTTATGTTTCACATCTTCGTGCAATGTCTTCATGTACTCAGAAAACTTTACTCCTTCAAAACTTCTCTTTATTTCATCAACAATATCCCTCAAATCTGATATAACTCATAGTTGTATGCCATTTATAATCTCAAAAGGTGTTTTTATAGTACTCCTATTCATTGAATTATTGTATGCACAATCCTCTTGTGCCAACATAGAATCCCAATTCCTTGGTGTGTCTCCAACTAAACATTTCAAAAGATTACCCAAGCTTCTATTCACAACTTCTATCTGTCCATTGCTATGTGGGTGAAATGTAGAATTGTATTTCAACTCAATGCCAAACTTTCTCCAAAGGGTCTTCCAAAAGTATCAACAAATTTACTATCTTGGACAAAGATGATACTCCTTGATAATCCATGCAATTTGAAAATTTCCTTAAAGAAAAGATCTGCTATATGTACTGCATCTGATATCTTTATACAAGGTATAAAATGTGTCATTTTATAAAATGTATCCACAACAAAAAATATAGATTCATTACCTCTTACTGTCTTCGATAAGCCAAGAAAAAAATCCATACTGATGTCAATCCAAGGTTTCTCAAGAACAAAAATCGGTGTGTACAACCCAGTATTCTAGCTTACTCCTTTTGCAATTTGACAAACTCCACAACTTTTCACAAATTTCTTAACATCCTTATACAACTATGGCCAAAAACATTTCTCCTTAAGAAAATTCAATGTCTTATCAATGCCAAAATGTCTAGCCAAACCACTACTATGTTTCTCCTTTATCAACTTAGTTCTCATTGATCCTCTCGGTATATACAACTGAATACCTTTAAAAAACATACCTTCTTGAATGAAATATTCTACCCACTTAGTACTCGGTTGATCTTGAATAGGTGCTCTACACTTTCTCCATGGATCATCAAAATTATGATCAAATTCATAAGAATTTCTCATGTCATCGAATCCAAGAACTTCAATTTTCTTCTCGATCATCAAAGATCTTCTTCTACTTAATGCATTAGAAAATTGGTTAGTAACTCCACTCTTATGCTTTATCACAAATGTATAAATTTGAAAACACTCAACCCATTTCATATGTCTCTGATTAAAATTACTTTGACTACCCAAATACTATAAAGCCTTATGATCGGTATACAACATGTTTGGATGTGAGGCCTTCCAGGTTTCAGCTTTATACAAAAATAATTATGCATTTTGAGTCTCAACTCACATATTTTATTTTTCTCCAATGATGTATCTACTCACTATCTACTTTTCCTATCCCAACTAAACAACCTAAGCTCCAAATATATAGCCAGCAAAGCCACAAGTGGGACAGTTCAGCATTTAATTACAATATAGGTCCACTTAGGAGGAGAAACCAAAACTAAATCTAGAAATAACAAAACACAATGTGAATTTGCATTTAGGTCCACACATGACCCAAGAATAGATCCTCAACCATGCAAGATCCAATTTCCCCGCACAGAACCACGCAAGATGAAATACTACACGTTTCATGAGAAAAACTAGTAGAAAATTGATGCTCGAGGAAAATTGTGATAACTTCTAGATCCAAATGAATTAGGACATGCAGTCTACACCCTTAGGAGAATGCTCAAGATTAGGTCCAAATCACTACATTAACTTTGTAAGGAAAGAAACCAATCACAACAACGGCAACAAAACAAACATCAGACTGGTACAAGAAACAAGAAATATTTTTGATGATGCAAGATTGCTCAAGACCCAAGATGCTCCTGTATCAGACACCTGGGGTAACAAAAGAACTGATGTCCACATCAGGTACTACTCAAATTATAACTTAAATCATAATGATCCAACTCAGATTATGTAATCCATGAACTATCTTCAACTGGCTTATCTTTCCACTGAACTAGATATTCCATGTAGTCTTTTCCTCTGGTACTCTTGATAACTCTGCTATTCAAGATCTTCTCAATGTTGTCTTTGTTCTTCTTAGGATAATCTAGATCATCTTCAGTCTAATCATTTGATTCAAAGTACTCAAAGATATCAGCAATCTTGAATATAGATGATATATCCATGTCCTCTAGTAATTCCACTTCATAAGCATTTCCACTGTCAAACTTCTTCAAAATCTTTAAAGGTCCAAACTTCTTCATTTTCAACTTGTTTTAGGTACCAACTGGAAATCTATTCTTCTTCAAATGAATAATAACCTCATCTCCAAATTGAAAATATTTATGTCTCCTTCTCTTATCTCCTCTCTATTTATATTTTAGATTATTATCCTCCAAGTTCCTTTTAAATTTATCATGAAAAGTTCTCATGTATACTACAAAATCCTTAGCTTCAGCACTTCTTCTGGTCTCAGTAGGTAAATATCTCAACTTTGTGGCTCCTTTAGGATGAAATCTAGTAACAATCTCAAATGGTGTTCTCTTAGTACTTCTATTCACAAAATTATTATATGCAAACTCTACTTGTTCCAGAACTAAATCCCAATTAGTAGGCTTATCTCCAACTAAACATCTCAACAAGTTTCCCAAACTTTTGTTCACAACTTTAGTCTATCCATCTATCTAAGGGTGAAATGTAGAACTAAAATTCAATTCAATATTCATCTTTTTCCAAAGTGTTCTTAAAAAATAACCAGGAAACTTAGTATCTTTGTCTAAAACAATAGATTTAGCCAAACCATGCAATCTTACCACTTCCTTGAAGAATAATTCAGCTACATGCAATGCATCAAGTGTCTTTTTACAAGGTATGAAATGAGCCATTTTAGAAAACCTATCAACTACTACCAAAATAGAATCATTACCTCTCTAAGTGCTAGGCAATCCAAGGACAAAGTCCATACTTACATCTTCCCAAGGTCTATCAGGTACCGACAAAGGTGTATACAATCCCACATTCTGACTAGTTCCTTTTTCTATTTGGAAAATTTTGCAACCTCTAACCATTCTCTATACATCTCTATAAATCTATGTCCAAAAGTATCTTTTTGAAATTAGATTCACAGTCTTATCAATCCCAAAATGTCCAATAAGTCCACCACTATGTTTCTCTTTTATTATGTTCTCTCTCATAGATCCTCTAGGTATGCACAACTGAACTCCTTTAAACAACATGTCTTCTTGAATGAAATAATCAGTCCACTTGTCACTCACTATTTGTTTCTTACAAGCTTTCCAACATTCCACAAAATCAAGGCCAATTTCATACAAACACTTCAAATCATCAAAACCAAGTACCTCAACTCTCATTTTTTTCAACAAACTTCTTCTTCGGCTCAAGGCATCAACAACCTTATTTGACTATCCACTTTTATGCTTCAATGAAAAGGAAAAATTCTACAAGAACTCAACCCACTTCATATGTCTCTGATTCAATTTATTCTGACTTCCCAAATACTGCAAAGATTTATGTTCAGTATACAACACAAAATCTTTAGGCATGAAATAATGTCTCCATTTCTTCAAAGCTTGAACTATAGCATAGAATGCCTAGTCATAAACTGAATATTTTCTCTTAGCATCATTCAACTTTTCACTAAAGAAAGCTACAGGTCTTCCTTCTTGACTCAAAATATCTCCAACTACACTTCCACTAGCATCACATTCAACTTGAAAAACTTTACTAAAATTAGGAAAAGCAACTATAGGAAATTATACAATTCTTTTCTTCAATGTTTTAAAACTCTTTTGTGCTCTATGTGTCCATTTGAAATCCCTTTTATCTCCTCTCATAGTTTTATTCATAGCATTACAAATAGAACTGAAATTTATGATAAAATTCCTATAAAACTTGCCAATCTATGAAATGATCTTACCTCACCAACATTCTTTGGTGTATGCCAATCAAGTATAGCTCTTACTTTCTCAAGATCCATCTTCAATTAATCAGCTAAAATTACAAAACCAAGGTACACAATCTCTTCTTTCATAAATGAACATTTCTTCAAATTAATCAGCAACTTTTTTTCCTTCAATCTCTGCAATACTTGTCTGATACGTTCAAGATGTTCTTCCTTACTCTTACTAAATATCAAAATTTCATCAAGATATACAATCAAAAACTTACCCAAGAATCTTTTCAAAACTTCATTCATCAGCCTCATAAAAGTACTAGGTGCATTAGTCAAACCAAAAGGCATAACTAACCATTCATACAAACCTTAATTAGTCTTAAAAGCAATTTTCCATTCATCCCCTTCTCTGATTCTAATCTGATGATATCCACTCTTCAAATCAATATTTTTGAAATAATTTGCTCCACTCAAACTATCCATTATGTCATCCATCCTAGGCAAAGGAAATATGTACTTTACTATTATTGTGAGGCCTCACCCTAAGCTGACATAGCCTTGTCTTTGATCATTAGGATATACCTAGAAATCAGCTTAATATTTTGGATGATTTAAGAGATTTGACCTTCTTAATAGGTAAATTATTTCATTGGATGATGTAAATTATAGTTTATGACATTTTCCATACTCATGATGATTGATTAGATAATCACTATGATATTTCAATTTGAGTACATATGATAATATGAGATATTAAAAAAAAATAACAACTGATAATTTAATTATGATGACTTGTAAATTTCATTGAAGGATAAATGTTAGGTGATGAATTATTGATGACTCTTTGCACTTATGGTCATTTTGATTTAATGAATGTTGTGAGGATGCAATTGATTTTATATGCTTACATGAGTAATTAGGAAATTGAGAGTTGACTTGATTATAAAACGATGAGATTTCTATTGTGAATTGAAAGTTAATTACTTATGTGAAGTTTATGAGTGCACATGATGATAGGAGAGAAAAAGGTTACATTGAATATGCAAAGTGAATTTCAATTGATTTGTTAAGATGAGTGTAATTGATTTGTTATGTTGTGGATTTATATTTCTTGGACTACCGATGTTGGATTGAGTGTACAAGAAATTAGACCATGGTATTATCGGGGAACCAAAGCATAGACCTATGTTAATTCTGTTAGAGCCAAGGTTACCTCTAATGAGAGATAAAACCTCATTGTATCATGTTTTATTTTGTAAATTATATTAGGAATGAATGCTAAAGCCTTTGGTAGTCATTCTATAGTAGTGGTTGTTGCATTCATGACTATGATTATCATTGATGTCAACACAGTGTTATTTAGGAGTTTAGCAGAGAAGCAGGCACAGCTTTGATTTGTGTACATGTTATATTGAAAATTGAGTTATGTGCAGTTGATGGTATGTTCTTTGGTGTATTATTAGCCTATGGTTAAGAGTGCAAAAAGAAATTCATTTATTCATGAAAGTTATAGGCATTTTGGTGGAAGCAGTATTCTGGCAGTGTTCCTGAGTAGTAGTTTTTGGTAATCGGAGGATATCTCCTAATCGAGATGGAATCTGATTTTGCAAAGTTAAAGGGAAGTTTGAGACTCATTGGTGGTGACATGATTAATAGAAAAAACTTTGAGGTCACATGATTGGTAAGTTATTGTATCTGGAAGCTGACAGTTGTTATGTAATTTTGATGTAGTGTGTTGAAATTATTATTTTTTATTTGGATGCCGACTCATTTGTAATTATTTGAGTGTGGCATAAAGGAAGGAATGTTTTCCTTGTTGTGATGGGATTTTAATAGTTGTGATATGAAATTATGAAATTTGTGATGTGAATATATGCATGAGGTGAAGAATAGAGCTAATTCAGTGGTGAAGGAAGACTTGTGAAGTACAGTGATCTGGATTTGTGATCTTGTGTAGCAGAAAGTGTGGTTTTGGCATAGTGTGAAGGAGGTAACATATTTCATATTATTCTATTGAATAATCCTAAGATCTTTTGGACAGTGAGTTCAAAGATCTTGCCTTGAAGTTGTTTGGGCAGTGGGTCCTTCTGTCTTCCATAATTCCTAACAGGGTTAGAATCTTTTAACAGGGATTCACAATCTCCTAATAGAGATTTATATGTATTGAATGTATTTCATAAGACCCCTAACAGGGTCCATTCTCTCACAAGGAACTTTCATATTAGTGCATCATTCCCACTGGGGTTTACTCTTTGATCAAGAGGTTCCCTGGTTAACATATCTTGTGTTATTGTGTCATTGTGTATGATTATCTTTCTATGGTTGGTTACTACATTGATTATATGGTTTAAGATCTATTGAAGTTGACATTGAAGTTGATAAATGGTTTAATTATTAGATAACTGATTCAACCCCCCCCCCCCCCCCTCTTAGTTATCTTGGGGATCTTTTCTTTCTAACAATTGGTATCAGAGTGGCAGGTCCTTGAAAGAGAAGTTTAACAACTTAAGGAGATCCATGGTGAATTTTAGGAAAGAAAGCTTTAAGTTTGATGGAGTAAATTTTGACAACTGGAAAGAAAAGATGAAGACACATCTCTTATGTTTAGGACCATGCTATTGGTTGATTACAAAGAATGAAATGACTATAATTGAAGAAGACAATCTTGAATCAAGTTCTAAAGATGAGGTAGATCTATTCATCTGTAACATACTTGCAAGAGAAGCATTTTTATCAGCACTTCCGAAGAATGAATACAGTTAGGTAAAAGGTTTAACTAGATCTTATGATATTTGGAAAGCTTTAAATTCTACTTTTGAAGGTGATGAATGTGCAAAGAAAGCTAGGTTACATAATTGGATTTGTGCATTTAAAGACATAAGAATGATAGAAGATGAATCTCTTGGAAGCTATATTGGTAGGATGTTAGAAATTGTTGCAGGAATAAAGTCAAGTGGAGGTGAAAAGACAAAAAATGAAGTAATATGGAAGATTTTGAGAATATTGACACCGGTATTCCGGCAGACTACACAAATGACTCAACAAGTGATACCTTGTACTCCAAACTTTTCAAGAGAGACTCTTCTTGGAAGATTGGAAGAAGCAGAGATGAATTTGAGATTATTAGGAGAACTCCCTAGAATGGAGGTAGCATTCACTGCTCTTAGCGTCAGACCTACTTTGTCTAGAAGTAAAAGTGTGAATGGAGATTATGCCAGCAGTAGCAGATCCAAATCTGATGAAGATAAGAAGATTGAAGAAGGTATTGCCTTGCTTGTGAAAAGAGAATCAGATGGTAAGAAAATCTTTAAATGTTGGACATGTCAAGAATATGGTCATTTTGCGTCTAAGTGTCCTAAGAGAGTTAAGAAGTATAGAAATAATTTCAAGCCTAGAAGATCTAAAGAATGTTATTATGCAAATGATGAAGAAATTGAAGTAGGAATTGAAAGACATTTGAGTGACTGTGATAATGATAACTTTGATGACATAGGATTTGTAGCAATTAAGGAAGAAAATTCTGAATCTAATGTTAAGGAAGAGAAAGCCTTAGTTTCCCAAGTTGAAAAGAAAGCTGATTGGATTATAGACAATGGTTGTTCACATCATATGATTGGTGATAAAGGAAAGCTCATAAAGTTTAACAATTATGATGGAGGAGTTGTTAGAGTTGGTAACAATGCACCTTGTTTGATTAAAGGTATAGGATCTATTACTCTTGATGGAAAGACTAATACTGATGAAGTTTACTTTGTTGATGGATTGAAACATAATATTTTGAGTGTTGGATAGTTAGTGGATAAAGGATATCAAGTTTGGTTTACTGAGAAAACTTGTGTGATAAAGGATAAAGATGGAAATCTGATTGGAATAGGATCTAGAACCAGAGGTAATGTATTTTAGTTGAACCCTACTAAAATGACATGTTTGATGACTAAGATTGATGATAGTTGGTTATGGCATAGAAGGTTCTATCATATAAACTTTGATAATATTGTGAAAGTAAGTTCTACACTTGCAGTAAGAGATTTACCTAAGATTATGAAGCCTACTAACATGATGTGCAAGGAATGTGTGATGGCTAAGTAGAAAAGGAGTTCATTTCCTACCAAGAAGTTCACATCTACAGAAAAGTTGGAGATTGTTCATATAGACTTGAGTAGTCCTACTAGGACCAGAGGATTCTATGGAGAAAGGTATTTTATAATTCTTGTTGATGATTTTACAAGAATGATGTGGATTGCATTTTTGAAAGAAAAATCTGAAGCATTTGATAAGTTTAAGGTCATGAAGAATAAAGTTGAGAATGAATCAAGAATGACGATTAAATTTTTGAGATCTGATAGAGGTGGAGAATTTAAATCTAAAGAGTTTAACACTTTTTGTGAAGTAAATGGTATTAAGAGATAGTTTTCAGCCCCTAGAACACCTAAACAAAATGGTATTATAGAAAGAAGTTACAGATCAGTGACTAAAGCAGCTAGAGCTATGTTGTTTGAAGGTGATTTGGCAAAGCCATTTTGGAGAGAAGTAGTGAATACAATAGTATATATAATGAACATAGTACAAATCAAAGCAGACACAAACAAGACACCTTATGAATTATGGTTTGGACATGCACCCTCAGTTAAGTATTTAAGGATTTTTGCAAGCAAATTTTATATTAAGAGAGATGATGATATAGGAAAGTTTGATCCTAGAAGTGATGAAGGAATTTTTCTTGGATATTCTTTGAAAAGAAAAGCATATAGATGTTACAATAAGAGAAATTAGACTATTTTTGAAAGTGCAAATGTAAAAGTTGATGAGAAGTTTAAAATTCAAGAAAGAATGCTTGATTATGAATCTGATGAAGGAACTAACCCTCAGCCTAACATTGAAACTACTGAACAATTTTTTGAGACTAATAGTAAATTGTTGAATGAAAGTCATGTTGAAGAAAATAGAGAAGAATCTACAGTCGAAGAAAGATATGTGACTATGACACCTAACAGGTATATATCAAGACATCATCCTATTGATCAAGTGATTGGAAGTTTGGATAGAGGAGTTATGACTAGAAAGAAGGTACATTTATGTTTGATTTCTCAAATTGAACCTAAGTCTACTAATGAAGCTTGTGAAGATGAACTTTGGATTAAAGCTATGAAAGAAGAATTGGATCAGATTGAAAAGAACAAGACATGGGAATTGGTCCCTAGACCTAAAGACAAAAATGTGATTGGAACTAAATGGGTATTTAGGAACAAGATGAATGAACAAGGAGAAGTAATTAGAAACAAAGAAAGATTGGTATGTAAGGGATACTCACAGCAAGAAGCAATTGACTATGAAGAGACTTGAAGTAGTAAGAATATTTTTGGCTTATGCAACATTTAAGAAATTCAAAGTGTATCAGATGGATGTGAAGTCAACATTTCTGAATGGTGAATTAGAAGAAGAAGTCTACATTGAGCAGCCTGAAGCTTTTCCTTTGACTTAAGAAGGAGAAATGGTATGTAAACTAAAGAAAGCATTGTATGGACCAAAGCAAGCACCTAGAACTTGGTATGCTAGATTGGATAAGTATTTGTTAAAATTGGGATTTACAAAAGGAACTATTGATAGTAACTTATTCACAAAAGAAATTAGGAATAGATTGTCAGTTTTGGTTATTTTTGTTGATGACATTATTTTTGGAGGAGAAGATGAAGCTAGTGACAAATTTGCTAAGGAAATGAAGACAAAATTTGAAATGAGTATGATTGGAGAAATGAAATACTTTTTGGGATTATAGATAACACAAAATAAAGATGGTATCTTTGTAAGTTAGACAAAGTACTTGAATGATTTGTTGAAAAGATTTGGTATGGAGAATTGTAAACTAGTTGGAACACCTATGGTTACAGGACATAAACTATCTAGTAAAGATGAGACACCAGCAGTTGAGAAAAAGAAGTACAGATCTATGATTGGTGGATTGCAGTACTTGACACACACTAGACTAGATATACAACATTCAGTTGGAATGGTAGCAAGATTTTAAGTTGAACCTAGAGAGTCACATTATGCAGCAGTAAAGAGGATATTGAGATATCTTAGAGGCACAATGGACTATGGATTGTGGTATGAAACTTATGATGATTTTACCCTATGTGTATATACTGATGCTGATTGGGGAGGCGGCACTGATGATAAGAAAAGAACCAATGGTGGAGCCTTTTTTCTTGGAGGAAGATTAGTTTCTTGGTTGAGCAAAAAGTAGAATTATATCTCATAGAGTACAACAGAAGTAGAATATGTAGTAGCAGCAAACAATTATAATCAGATAATTTGGATGAAGTAGATGTTGATGGACATTGGAATCAAGTTTGATGAGCCTATTGTCATACATTGTGACAATACAAGTACAGTTAGTATGTCAAGAAATCCAATTTTACATTCTAAAACTAAGCATATAGAGATCAAGTATCATGTTGTAAGAGAGAGAGTTGTTGAGAAAGAAGTCAAACTAGAGTACATAAGCACAAAGGAGTAGATAGAAGATATATTTACAAAGCCTTTTCCTAAGGATAAATTTGAGTATCTATTACCCAAATTTCCAAGTCTCATACAAATTTGGCCAGATCTATCTCAAGGTCTCTATTTTTGCCTTGCCAATCTTCCCTAAAATTTTCATGGTTTTAGGTCTTGTTTCCTAGCCTCTACAAATTGTTTTGTTCCCTCGTCTGCAACTAAAAGATTTGAAAAAGTAGTCGTTGGAGGCAATAAACCCTAAAAAACCCTAGGCCAGTTCTATTTTCATGTTACCTTTTCAGGCCACTTAAATCCCCAAAAATGCACATGCCCTTAAGAATGACCACTTCATGTGTTAAGTCTCTAGGTTGTCAAGCAAGGTCCCTTTTAATATTTCCTTCAAAGCCTAAGTCTTCTCGGTAATTATTTCCTCTTGACCTTCCCTTTTAAACTTGTGGTTGTTGCATGTTCACAAGGAATATTATTTGCCCTTGCGATCATGCGACAGGATGACACCTATCTCAGTGGGCCCGTTCTTTGTCTTCAAAGGGTCCCAATTCTAAAAGAATCTATGGCTGTCATAACTTTGCAAGGGTGGTGTCAGAGGTATAAGGTCTTGTGATGACCATAGATTTCCTTTCCCTACAGCACTTCAAAGTCAAGTGGGTCCACTGCCACGTTGTCCTACATGGAGGTTTCCTATTGGTCAAGAGGTGGTGACTTGTCCAATTTTTAGAGCGGGCCCGATAGACTATGTCCCTTTTAGATCAATGGCTGGCATATAATCCCATGGGGTTTCTTTGACACATGAGATTATGTGCTGACGGTCACTCTTACTTTATTGTTGAGGCTTTGATGATGGGTCCTTTCTTGCTGATGTACTCACATTTGATTGGTCCACGTAGTGGTGACTAGTGTTGCAATGGGTCTGTTTGTCAGAGGATCCCAATTAAGAAAGATCTATGGTTGTCACTTGATTGCAAGGGATCTTCCAAGCCCTTGTGATCTTGCAACAACTGTCCAATGTTATCTTAGTCTTTCGTGGGTCCTGTTGTCAGAAGGGTCTGCAACATTTCTCATTTGGAAGCTTGTGATTGGCAGGTTGGTATGCTATGTGGCGGTTGTCAGTGGGTCAGTGGGGTCAAGGATTTCTAAAGAGCTTAACATCCAATTTGATCTAGTAGTTGTCATTATACTGGGGATCCAAGATGCTCAACTTTTAGCATCACAGTATAGCAAAAACCGTCTGATGCTCTTTCTGTAGGTCGTGGGTCCAAGTCTGTCAGTCATGCTAATTTTCTCCTATTTCATTGGTTGCTAACTTCCAGGTGGCATTTGACTTGTTAGAGATAGGTTTTCAAGTTGTTTTCAAGTGCATCATAGTTTTTCATCTGCCGGGAAGGGTTTCTCATCAACGGTTAAGTTTTAAAATTTGCCGCTAGCCATTATATTTCAAAATTCAAATGTCTTTGCAAGGGTTTTGCATTCTTTCGGCCATGCATGATGTTAGGTAGCTTGATAATTGATTTCTCAAGATAATTATGGTTGTCAAGTTGATGGAGATGACTGTTGGCCGGTGTTGCAAGGTACTGTGCCACATTTTCAAGCCAGGAGATGCTAGAAAGAGTTGGTGCCACCTTTTGAATGGTACTGTTACCTAAGGAAATATGATCAGACTTGGAGCCTTAATGGCTTAGTGGAGTTGTAGGTGGGTTGGTAGGTCAAGGTTGTTGTGTTTGTGAGTGATTTCAGTTTAGAAAGATCAATATGCAAAGAAAGATATGATTTGATCACCAGTGTTCTCAGAGATTTTCATAATAGGTGATCAGTACCCTAGGGTTTGATATCATTGTTTAATCTTGTAACCCTAGTTAGGTTTTGACTCTTGCCTACATGCAAGATAGGATGTATATAATGTTTTTTGGGAGCTTTAGAGCTCAGAATTGACATTTTGTAAAAGAAGAGTTGGACAATTGTAAAGAGAAAAATATATCTTTTCTTAGAAATCTATTTGTGGCATTCTTCTTGCCCTCTGGTTTTCTATAGTTGTAAATTCCCATTGATAATTCAGATATTGAAGATATTTTGTGACATTTCTCATGTCCCTATGCCTTCTTGTGTGAGTTATCTCTTAATGAATTTAGTATTTACATGCTTCTCAGTGATATCTTAGGGTTCTAGATGCCTCTTTCTTTCTACAATTTTGTGTATCATTATGGATGATTTGATGTGAGTGCTTTTGTGGGTATACTACAACCCCTTAAAAACCTTGTCTCATTCCTATACCTAGTTGCAGAGGTGAATGTTTTTTTGCAGGTCATAGATTGTTGTCTAATCCTAAGAGTGTTATTGTTTGTGAAAGAATCTCTCTCTTTCCCTAAATACCCTCTTTTATTTGCAGACCCTTCTATGAAATATTTATTGATGCAGGAGCATCCTGGGTGTAAGAGCAATCTTGCATCACCCAAAAATATTTCTGTTTTTGTTTTCAATAAGGGCTATTTTGTGCAGAGCTGCTATTTATGAAAAGTTACTATTTTTGGCAATTTTTGTATGTGCTCAGAATGATCTGATTTCTTTCTTGGAGGTTCATTTTGGTCATATAAGTCTGCCAGTAAAGTTTCATTGCCAGATCAAGTGTATATTGGAAGATATTGAAGATTTTTGGTATTGGCAGCAGGGTACAGAAACTTTGAACTCAGTTTTGAAGGCTTTAGAGGCCCCGGATGAGGTCTAAAATTTGGGTGATGGGGGCTTGCGCTGGTCAAGCCTGTAGAGCACTTCGTGGCATTTCCGAAATGGGGTTATAATAGTCGAACGGGTCAACGGGTGATGACTTATGGTCTTCGGAAGTTGGGCCACCCGAAATGGCGGAAAATAATTTTCTTCAAAATTTCTGTTCGGGTTTCAAAGGTTATCTTGAGCCGACTATGATGTAATAAAATGTAAAATAAAATAATTCTAAGTTGGTCGGCCTTATTGGCTAAAATTCTGGAACCTTCCCAGGCGGTGGATAATTGCCTATATAAGGAAGGCTGTATTATTGTCTTAGGTAGTTCAGAATAGTTCTGGGTAGTAGATCTGGGTAATAGTTCGAGGCTTTGTCCTACAGAATATTGTAAGGGAATGCCCATGTGGCTTTGCATATTGTAATTCTAAAAGTTTGTAATTCCACATTTGTGGAGATAATAAGAAGCCAATTTTCTGTTATTGCATATTGTTGTGGTTTCTCTATTTCTGTTATGCGTTTGTGGTATTAAGGGGAGCACCCTTCATCAAGTGGTATCAGAGCAGGAGTTCTTGAGTGTGTAAACAGATCGCCGACTGTGAGGCAGTTTGCACCAGGACCGTGGTTAGGGTTTCAGCGCGCATCGCGAAAATGCCTCCACGAAGAGAACGTGGCGGAAGACCTGGTGTTGTGACACCTGAGGTTAGAGAGTTGCAGAGACAAGTGCGAGCATTGCAAGAAGAGATTCGTAGAGGAATGAATCTTAATGTCAGAGACGAAAGTGAGGATGAAGCCGAAGAAGAATATCAAGAAGGAGAAGTTGAAATTGTGAACCAGGAGGAAGAAAGACTTTTTCGGGCCATTTCCAAGATTGGGAAAAGACCTAAGATTGAGGTTCCTACATTTTCTGGAAATCTTAACCCAGAGGAATTGATCGACTGGATCAATGAATGTGAGGAATATTTTGAGTATGAAGATGTTGAAGATCCTGATAGGGTCAAATTTGCGAAGGCCAGACTGAAAGGTCATGCGAAAATCTGGTGGCAAGAAATTCAATTGGAGCAAAATAGAAGAGGGAAAGATAAAATCACAAGATGGGATCGGATGGTGGACAAATTGAAGCGACAGTTCATTCCTGTTGATTATGAGCTTGACCTACTAAAGAAAATGCAAAGTTTGAAGCAAGCAGGAAGATCTGTTCAGGAGTATACAGAGGAGTTCTATCGACTTCTCATCAGAACAGGCCATGCAGAAGCTGATAAGGAGAAAGTTGCCCGATACCTTAATGGGTTAAGGCCAAGCATTCAGGAGGAGCTGAATCTGGTTCGAATGAACAGTATTGAGGAGGCATACCAATTTGCCCTAAAAGTAGAGGAAAAGCTGAACAAGAAGTTTGAGAGCAGACAAAATGGAAGAGGTCGCGGTGGACAATCTGGTGGATGGTCATATGGTGGCCGAAATGAAGATCCGAAAAAGAAGGATGAGGCCAGTAGCAGTCAGAATCAGCGCGGAAATAATTCCAATCGCTTCCAGGATCAGAATAATAGAGATCAGAGAGGAAGAGGAAGAGGACAAGGATCTGGAAGAGGTTGCTTCTGTGGAACATGTTTTCACTGTGGAGAAGAAGGTCATAGGGCATTTGAATGTCCTCAGCGCCAAGACAGAATGGACAGAAGAAATGAAGGCCAGGCCAGAGTTGCAAATGTAGATGAAGATGCCAGATCATCAAATTCTGAAGATGCTGAAAGAGGAGAAATGTTGATTAACAGAAGAGTCCTGTTGAGTGGTGAGAATGAACCTGAGCAAAGGAGGAGCCTGTTTCGCACCAGGTGCAAGTGTGAAGGTAAATGTTGTGACGTGATTATTGATAGTGGAAGCACTGACAATTTGGTGTCAGAAGAGATGGTGACAAAGTTGAAGCTCAAGAGACAGAAACACCCACATCCATATCGGATTTCCTGGGTACAGGATGACCACAAGGTCATGGTCAATGAACAATGCCTGGTGAAGTTCAAGATTGGCGGATACCAAGATGAGGTATTGTGTGATATCATATCTATGGATGCATGTCATATGTTGTTGGGTAGACCATGGCAGTTTGACAGATGTGTTGTACACGATGGTCATGCGAATACCTATTCCCTGACAAAGGATGGAGTGCGACATAAGCTAAAGCCATTGAAGGAGACCGAAGAAAAGGTATGTGGTAATGCAAGAATAACATTTGTTGATGGAAAGAAATTCCTAGATGGTATGAGGCATGAGCGTGTATGTTTTGCTTTAATTCCAAAAGCTGGTAAAGAGGAACTAGAAGATGTTCCTGTAGAAGTTGTAGATTTATTGAATGAGTTTCAGGATATTGTATCCGATAACGTGCCTGATGGATTACCACCAGTCAGGAAGATCAGTCATTAGATGGACTTGATCCCAGGAGCGAGTTTGCCGAACAAGGCAGCACATAGAATGACACCTGCAGAAAGTGAGGAGTTGAACAGACAAGTACATGAGTTGTTACAGAAAGGATTGATTCGTGAGAGTCTAAGTCCCTGTGCTGTACCAGCGGTATTAGCACCAAAGAAGAATGGAGAATGAAGGATGTGTACAGATTCCAGAGCAATAAACAAGATCACAATCAAGTATAGGTTTCCATTGCCACGAATGGATGATATTATGGACTGTTTGAGTGGAGCTGTGTATTTCTCAAAGATAGATCTGAAGAGTGGATATCATCAGATTCGGATCAGAGAAGGAGATGAATGGAAGACTGCCTTCAAGATAAGGGAAGGACTGTATGAGTGGTTAGTCATGCCTTTTGGGCTAACCAATGCACCGAGCACTTTCATGCGGCTCATGAACGAGGTTCTGAAAGAATTTCTGGGTAAGTTTGTCATTGTTTACCTAGATGATATTTTGATCTTTAGTAAGACATTGGAGGAGCATATGATGCATATTCGTATGGTATTTGAGAAGCTGAGAGAAGAGAAATTGTTGATTAATTTGAAGAAGTGCAGTTTTGTGAAGAAAGAGTTAGTGTATTTGGGATTTGTAGTTTTAGCAGAAGGTCTAAAAATGGACCCAGAGAAGGTACAGGCTATCCTTGAATGGCCTACTCCAAGGAGTGCTACTGAGGTAAGATCTTTTCACGGTCTAGCTAGCTTTTACAGAAAGTTTATCAAAAATTTTAGCAGTATTTGTGGACCCTTGACTGAAACAATGAGAGGGGATAGAAAAGAGTTTAAGTGGACTAATGGGGCAGAAAGGAGTTTTCAATTGTTGAAACAAAAAGTTATAGAACAACCTGTTTTAGCACTTCCAGATTTCAATAAGGTGTTTCAAGTAGATTGTGATGCTAGTGGTACTGCAATAGGAGCTGTTATGAGCCAAGAAGGTAAACCTGTTGCTTATTTCAGTGAGAAGTTAAATGATGCCAAGAGGAAGTATTCTGTTTATGATCAAGAATTTTATGCTATAGTTCAGGCATTAAAGAAGTGGAGACATTATCTGCTTCCTAAAGAGTTTGTTTTGTATACTGATCATCAAGCTTTGCAATATTTGAATAGTCAAGGAAAATTGAATCAAAGGCATTTGAAATGGGTTGAGTTTTTGCAGAGTTATACATTTGTTTTGAAACACAGGAGTGGAAAGTCTAATAGGGTTGCAGATGCTCTTAGCAGAAGGCAACTATTGCTGACAGAGATGCAGATTGAGGTGGTTGGGTTCAAGGAACTCAAGAATTTGTATCCAGAGGATCCTGATTTTGGTGAAGCTTGGAAAGCTTGTTTAGAACCTGTTACTCTAGACAGGACAAAATGGTTGGATTTCATCATCCAGGATGATATGCTATTCAGAGGGAGTCAGTTGTGCATTCCACGAAGTTCTATGAGGGAGAATCTCATCAAGGAGAAGCATAGCGGAGGATTGGCTGGACATTTTGGTCGTGACAAAACCCTTGGTTTGGTTAGTGAGAATTATTATTGGCCACAATTGCAGCAAGATGTGAAGAAGTTTGTACAGAGTTGCAGAGTATGTCAGATGGTGAAAGGAGTGACGCAGAATACAGGGTTGTATCAGCCATTACCTGTACCAGAGAAGCCTTGGGAGGATATCAGCATGGACTTTGTTCTGGGTTTACCGAGGACTCAGCGGGGACATGATTCAATTTTTGTGGTGGTTGACAGATTTTCAAAGATGGCACATTTCATTCCCTGCAAGAAGACTAATGATGCTATTCATGTAGCCGAATTGTTTTTCAGAGAAGTAGTGAGACTTCATGGTTTGCCAAAGACCATAGTTTCAGATCGGGACACTAAGTTTGTTGGATATTTCTGGCGTACATTGTGGAAGAAGTTGAAGACAGATTTGAAGTTCAGTTCATCACATCATCCACAGACTGATGGACAGACAGAGGTGGTGAATAGGAGTTTGGGAAATTTGCTGAGATGTTTGGTTGGAGATAAGCCAACAGGATGGGATTTGATTTTACCACAGGCAGAATTTGCATACAATAATTCTGTCAATAGGAGCACTGGTAAATCACCATTCCAGATTGTATTTGGAAGTAGCCCGAGAAATGCATCTGAATTAAGGAATATAGATAAAGGAGAAATAAGTAGTGCTGAAGCTGAGGATTTTGCAGAACATTTGAAGAACATCCATGAGGAGGTGAGGAAACATATTAACAAGATGAATGCACAGTATAAGGCTAAGGCAGATGAGAAAAGGAGGCATAAGGAATTTCAGGTTGGCGATGAAGTCATGGTTCATTTGCGGAAGGAGCGGTTTCCAGTTGGTACATATAACAAGCTGAAAATGAAGAAGTTTGGACCATGCAGGATATTGAAGAAACATGATTCAGGAAACGCATATGAGGTAGAATTGCCTACTGAGCTAAATATTTCACCAGTGTTTAACATTTCAGATTTGACAGAGTATCATGAAGGAGGTGTTGAAGATGAGATCACAGCAGCACAGTGGAGTATTCCAGCAACTAGTTCAGACACTAAGGAGATCGAAGATATACTGGACAGTCGTGTTGGTAGAAGCACAAGGAACAGGACATATGAAGAATATCTGGTCAAGTGGAAAGGACGCCCTATTGAAGATTCATCATGGCTAACAAGGGTGGAGGTTAACCGTCTTGGTTTTCCTCTGCACACCTGAGTCGTGACAGGGTCACTTCTCAAATTACCCCGGGTGTCTGATGCAGGAGCATCCTGGGTGTAAGAGCAATCTTGCATCACCCAAAAATATTTCTGTTTTTGTTTTCAATAAGGGCTATTTTGTGCAGAGCTGCTATTTATGGAAAGTTACTATTTTTGGTAATTTTCGTATGTGCTCAGAATGATCTGATTTCTTTCTTGGAGGTTCATTTTGGTCATATAAGTCTGCCAGTAAAGTTTCATTTCCAGATCAAGTGTATATTGGAAGATATTGAAGATTTTCGGTATTGGCAGCAGGGTACAGAAACTTTGAACTCAGTTTTGAAGGCTTTAGAGGCCCCGGATGAGGTCAAAAATTTGGGGGACAAGCGCTTGCGCCGGTCAAGCCTGTAGAGCGCTTCGTGATGTTTCCGAAATGGGGTTATAATAGTCGAACGGGTCAACGGGTGATGACTTATGGTCTTCGGAAGTTGGGCCACCCGAAATGGCGGAAAATAATTTTCTTCAAAATTTCTGTTCGGGTTTCAAAGGTTATCTTGAGCCGACTATGATGTAATAAAATGTAAAATAAAATAATTCTAAGTTGGTCGGCCTTATTGGCTAAAATTCTGGAACCTTCCCAGGCAGTGGATAATTGCCTATATAAGGAAGGCTGTATTATTGTCTTAGGTAGTTCAGAATAGTTCTGGGTAGTAGATCTGGGTAATAGTTCGAGGCTTTGTCCTACAGAATATTGTAAGGGAATTCCCATGTGGCTTTGCATATTGTAATTCTAAAAGTTTGTAATTCCACATTTGTGGAGATAATAAGAAGCCAATTTTCTGTTATTGCATATTGTTGTGGTTTCTCTATTTCTGTTATGCGTTTGTGGTATTAAGGGGAGCACCCTTCATCATTTATGTAATCCTATTCAATGAGTTGTGATCTCCTAGACTTAAGTTTATTCATTGAGTCCATCTTTTATACTATAATTCATACCTTCATTTCGGTGCATCACCTAGTAGGTAGTTTTCTTTCCAGTCATTTCCCTTTCTGCATTCCTTCTATCCCTTTCCCTCAAAAGATTTACTTTTCATGTCTAGAAATAAATTAAGGTGATTATCCAAGAGGAAACAACCTAGAACCTGGAGGTCTCATGTCAGTTAGCATAGGTCCCACAACCTGGAGATGATTCCCATGTTATACTAGGTTATCAAGACTATGAGAGCTTGAAACAAGGGTGCAAACTTAGTGTATACTAATTCTGGCACAGCTAGTGGGACAATAAAAGATCAGATTAATGTTAAAATGTGTTCCTATTGGTTCATCTACAAAAGGATCAAAAAATTTCAATACACAAGGACTATTAGTATAGACTTAAGCTCAAGGATACCCCGCCTTGGTGCTAGTGTATAACAATTCTGGCATGCCCGGTGGGACTACAAAGAAGTTCATTGTTTCAAGATTATGTTATCTTTCATATATTGATAGCATAATATAGACTTGAAGAAGTTGTTTTATCAAGTATATCTGGTTACTCCACTAATTTCAGAGATCTAGACCAACCTTGTTTAAGGTTTATGAGAAAGATTGAGACTAGAAGCTCAAAGCCTGCTCAATTTTCAGAGTTGCCCTCAAAAAGAAGTTACAAATGTAGGTCAACTCAAAGAACATCCCCTGCAAGGAGAGTTTAGTCTACACCTCCTGATACCTCAGAAAGGAGACCTTTTCCCTTTCATTCCATAAGAAGAGGAAGATCTCTAACCAGAGATCTAGAAGAAGATTCAAACCCAGCAGCAAATACAACTCACATAGTAGTTATGATGAAGGGTGCTCCCCTTAATACCACAAACACATAACAAAAATAGAGAAACAACAACAATAATATGCAAGAATAGAAAATTGGCTTCTTATTATCTCCACAAATGTGGAATTACAAACTTTCAGAATTACAATATACAAAGCCACATGGGCATTCCCTTACAATATTCTGTAGGACAAAGCCTTGGATCAATACCTAGATCTACTAACTAGAACTCCCCTAGACAACACTACGGGCCTTCTTTATATAGGGATTTTCCACCACCCAAGAAGGTTCCAAAAATTTAGCCCTAAGGGCCGACCAAACTTAGAATTATTTTATTTTCAATTTATTACATCAAAGTCAACTCAAAATAACTTTTGAAACCCGAACAAAAATTTTGAAGGAAAATTAATTTCTTCCATTTTAGGTGGCCTGACTTTTGGAGACTAGAAGTCATCACGAATTGACCTGATTGACTATTATAACCCCATTTTGAAAACTCCATGAAGCGCTCTACAGACTTGACCAATGCAAGCACCCGTCACCCAAATTTTTGACCTCATTCGGGGCCTCTAAAGCCTTCAAAATTGAGTTCAAAGTTTCTGTACCCTGTTGCCAATATTGAAAATCTTCAATATCTTCAAAACTAGACCTAATCTAGCCATGAAACTTTGCTAGCAGGCTGATATGACTGAGATGAACCTCCACATGTAAAATCAGAACATTCCGAGATCATAAGACCAACTTACTAAAAATAGAAAGTTTCCATAAATAGCAGCTCTGTACAAGATAGCCCTTATTGAATACAAAAATAGAAATATTTTTGGGTGATGCAAGATTGCTCTTACACCCAAGATCCTCCTACATCTATTGGAAATATTCAAGACTATCTAGGTTATTGAGAGGGGAGGGGTGAATCAGTAACTTCAAAAATTTTAACAAATTCAGATCTTAATAATATTAGATTGATAATCTGACTGCATGCATGAGTAACAGAAAGAATAAAACATTCATAACACTTAGAACATAGAGATTTGGTGACCCAGAAACCTTCCAAGTAGAAAATAAAACTGGGGTGGGGATGATACCCACAAAACTTCAATACTGTAGTATAAAGTTTGCCTGTTAAGGCTTACAATGATCACTTTTGATGATCTACCCTGTTAGGAGCAATAAGGACTGCTAGGTCCACCTTGTTAGAGGTTTTACAAACATACAATGAAGTATGCACTTGGTTAAGATATTTTTACAAAGACTGCTAAGTCTACCTGATTAAAGGATTTCAAGCTGATTTACCTGTTAGGATGAAACAGTAGATCTCTTACTTGCAACTGTACTTGCTGATTGAGATTCTCTGATGTACTAATCACCTTCTGTGATAGATAGATCTTTGCTACTTCTTATACTATTGTAGCCCTTTGTAATTCACTTATCTCTGCCTTTCTCTCTTTTTCATACTTCTCTATATCATCATTCTTGGATATGACATAAAACATTGTTTATATATCAATCTAAGTCAATTCCAAAACAATTACAAAGTCAGCTCTTAAACAAGTAAGCACAAATATTACTGAGTTGGCCCAAATATAGTTACACAGTTACTACAAACTAACTTGGTGACTTTCTGATACTCAACATCCACTGCGTTACTCAGCATTATCATGCACTCAGTAAAAGTGGAAACTCGGTCCATACTAACCACTCGGTCATAGTTTCAAACTTAGTAAATACTGGAGACTCGGTAGATAAAGTGTTACTTGGTAGAAACTAAATTTCCTGTTTAACCATGCAGCACTCGGTAAACACTATGAAACTTTGCGAGCTCAGTATGCACTATTCTACTCAGTAAGCTCTGCTCGGCTTGGTAAGCTCTACTCTACTCGGTAAGCTCTGCTCTACTCGGTATGTACTATTCTGCTCGGTAAGCTCTATTCTGCTCAGTATGTATTGTTCTGCTCGGTATGCACTATTCAGAATAAGTGTTGTCACTAATGACAATCATGCTTAATGCCAACAGCATCAAGTTAACCTTTAGATTCCAACTCCTACAATGGCTAGGTAGTCTGCCTTTGCACCTTTCAACCAAGGGAGTCCATTAGCATTTTCTCAACATCATGATGTCCCCTTGGTGGCACTTAAGAGTATACATAATTTCATAGGTGAAGGGTAGATAACTACTTTTGAGCACATAAGAGATGTGAACACCATCTGCAACATACACAACATAACTCAAGAGGATGTGGCCACAAAATTATTAGCAGCCTCTCTAAAAGGTAAGGCTCTTGAATGGTTTAGAACTTTAACTGTTGATTCTATTACTTCATGGGATGAATTAGGAGATGCATTAAGTAAGCATTTTGAGGATAAATCAGACAACTTGTCTATAGTAGAATAGTTGACAACCATAAAAAGAGACCCTCAAGAACAAATGATAGATTACAATAGTAGATTCTTCAAAACATGGAATAGAATTCCAGTATCAGTAAGACCATCAGTTGACCATGCTTTCCTATACTACTTGCAAAGCTTGAATGGTCAAATTTCTATCATGATCCAGTCTATGGGTGGTACTTCCTTACCCCAAGCCTTTGACATAGTTGTCAAGGCTAAAAATTGTTTAATCCAAGCAGGCGTGATACAAAGAAGGCCTCCCATGCCCATTTTTCCTAGCCTTCAGCCCATTGCACCTACACAAGTACCCCCATTTACTCCTATTCCCACCATATTGGCACCTCAAGCTAGTACCAGTGGTCAAGAGCTAACAGCTAGTTTCTCTCAAGAGCTGCAAGAGATAAAGAATAGTCAAGAAAGTAGTAAGCAAGAAATGGAAAACTTGTTGCAGACTTTGACTAAAGAAGTCACAAATCTAAAGAAGCAAGGTTAAGGAATCAGACCACCCTTTCAGCCACAAGGCCAAGGTCCTAATCAAGAATATTAGAATCAAGGACAAACTTACCAACAAAATAGGCCACCATACCAAGGAGGCTATCAAGGACAAAGACAAAATTTTAATCAAAGACCATTCCAACCTTATAACTCGGAACCTCTTAATTTTGCAAATCCAGTTAGGGATATGGTTCCTATTCAAAATAATATGGCTATGGAGAATGAATGGTGCTTTCCTTGTAATCAGCCTCATAACTAGTCTACACGTTCAAATGGATGGATGAACCAAGCTCTAATGGTTCAGAATGCCTCCCAAGCTCAATCAAAGGCTCCATCCAGTGGCTTAGTGCCTCGACAAGAATCACAAGAGAATGAGACTGCCATTTTCAATTGGGAGCAACCAGACTTCAATGGAGTCAATGATGAAGTTGCTTTTGTTCCCTATACAAGAGCAAAAAGGAGAGCTCAAGACATGGAGAGAGAAGATTCCAATGCCAAATCCACTACATCTGCGGAGCCACTGTAGCAAGCCACTCCCATCACACCTAAGGAGGCTCCTGTCATTACAAGCAAGGAAGGCCAACATTTTAAAGAAGTGGAGCCCATCATAGTGAAAGCACAACAAAGAGTACACACTATAACACCTTTCAATATTATAGACAACATGAAGAAGGTGAATGTCACCATGTCCATGTGGGACTCTTTGGCTCTTCTGGGGCAATCTGAAATTTTGAAGAAGGCCATGACAGAAGTGGGAACTCCTCAACCTGCAAAAGAAGCTGTAAAGCTAGTGTTGGTTAACATTGATCAAGAAAAGGAGGCTCCAAGTAGCAACTCCAAGGCAAATGCCATGCAAGGTAGGAATTCAAAGCCCCCTCCCTTTTATGTATCTCTAATTATTGAAAAATCTCTAGTGCATAATTGTATGGTAGATATTGGAGCTACTAGCATTGTAATGCCAAAGAGGGTGGCTAACCAATTAGGACTTAAATATGAGCCCTTAAAAAAGAAGGTTACACAACTTGATGGATCCTCAGTCAATACTATAGGTGTGGCCAAGGATACCAGTCTGATCCTTCATGCTAGTCCTAATTTTTCCATCCTCCTTGATATATACATCATAGATCTCCCTGCATTATTTGTTATATGTCTTTCAAGGGAGTTCACAGCTAAGATAGGAGGTTACCTATCTTCTAATTGGTCTCACATTATTTTTCATACAAGATATGGTACCAAGGTTACCATTAAGTCAGAACCATTGACAACACACCATATAGAACCATATGTGTCTAGTACCATCAATGTAAATTGCCCTATATTTGATGACAGTGACTTCCAAACCATTAGTGAAGCAAGAAAAAAGATAGAGAGTATCCCTGATATTATACTAGATGAAAGAGCTTCAGAGGCCCAAGAAAATCTAATCTTGGATTTTGGTTTGGGAAGTTATTTGATACAAGAAAGTGGATCCATAGAGCCAAGCCTTCTCAAAGAAGATACTGATTTAGAGGATCAGAATAATCAGGTTTGGGAAGTATTTTTTTATGGAGCTAGAAGTAGACATGGGTCTAGAGGTGGTGCTATGATAGTGTCCCCAAAAGGAGAAAGGTATTATACTACCTTTAGATTCAGTTTCTCCTGTACTAGCAATATTGCAAAGTATGAAAGTCTAGTCAATGGACTAGAGTGGGCTAGAAAAAGAGGGCTTAAGGCCCTAAAAGTTTATGGTGACAGTGAGTTAGTTGTCAACCAAGTAAGAGGGATAAGTGTGACCAAAAATGACACTTTGAAAGCATACAAACATAGAGTTTGGGATGCAATTGAAGATTTTTATGCTTTCAACATTGTTGCTATCCCTAGAAAGCTAAATCAGAATGCAGATAGGTTAGCTACTATTGGATCTCCGTATGATATTCCAAATAGCATTTCAAAAGAAATGGATCAACATCATATCAAAGTGATTGTCAGACCCTCTATTCCTGATAACAATGTCAATTGGCAGGTATTTGACAATGATGAACAAATTCTGCAATTCTTGTTTGAAGAGGATGTCTTTTCAAGGCATAATCAAGAGAGATTATCACAAAATTATGGTGATCAAGTGATACAACTGAAGTCCAATAAGATTCCTAGAGGTCTTGTTACCTTAGAGACTATCTTCAACAAGGATGATGAAGTTAAGAAAAACAAAGTTGGCTTGGTAGTCCAACAAGAACATTGTGTTGAATTAGAGTTGGAACCAGGTAAGAGCTTACAATTTGGAAAAGTGAACACTGAATTGGAGAAGCAAGCTTATACACAACTTTTCAAAGAATTCAATGATGTTTTCATATGGAAATATGAAGACCTTAAAGGTTTTGATCCTACTCTTGCTCAGCACACTATTGAATTGGAACCAAATGCCAAACAAGTGAGGTAGAAGCAAAGGCTTGTTAATCCCAAACTTGAGCCACTTATGCATAAGGAAGTGCTCAAAAGATGCCCTTTGGTTTGTCAAATGTAGGTGCTACATTTCAAAAGAAAATGGATATGGCCTTTAAAAGCCTCATGTACAAGTTTGTACTGGTCTACTTGGATGACATAACTATCTATTCAAAGCATGCAGTAGATCACATCAAACATTTGAGGAAGATCTTTGAAAGGTGTAGAGAGTTTGGGATATCTCTTAATCCCAAGAAATGTGTTTTTGTAGTTCATGAAGGAAAATTGTTGGGATATGTAGTATCCAAGGAAGTAATTACAGTGGATCCTAAGAGAATTGCATCTATCTTAGAGCTACCCCTGCCACATCATATAAAAAGTCTTCAATCCTTCATAGGAAGGATAAATTTTGTTAGGAGGTTCTTGCCTAACATTGCAGATTTACTAAAGCCTTTGACAGCCATGTTAAAGAAGAGTTCAGCTTTTAGTTGGACCAAAGAAAGAAAAGCTAATTTATAGGCTATCAAAGAAGCCTTGATAGAGGCTCCTACCCTGTTAAACCCAAATTTCAATAAGGATTTTATACTTTATGATTATGGAGGTCATGATGCTATATCTACAATGCTGACCCAATAAAATTCAAATGGATTGGAGCAGCCTATTACTTTATTTAGCAAAGGTTTAGAGGAGTATGAATAGAGATACTCTTTTGTAGAGAAACATGTACTTGCTATAGTGAAGAGCCTTAATAAATTCAAATATTTGTTGACCCATAGTAGGGTACATTTGAAGGTTACTCATCCAAGTGTCAAAGAATTTTTTCTTTTCAAGGACCTGAATGAGAAAAGAGCTGGTTGGATCACCAAGGTGATGGAATATGACATAGATATTCAAACTACCAAGCTAGTTAGAGGAAGAGGTCTTTGTGAGCATTTGGCATCAGATGAGAGTTCAAATAAATTAGAGCAAATGAATGCATCTCTAGTGGTGCATTCTATAGAAGAACAAGCCAAGGCAACAAGCTGGTTGCCTAATATGATCAATTATTTGAAGATAGGACAATAACCTGCAGGTTTGGATTCAGTAAAAAGGAGGTATTATAGATTACAATCTATTCCTTTTGTGCTAATAGATGAGGTTCTTTTTAGAAAGGATCACAATGGTGTCCTTTTGAGATGCATAGATTCAAAAAAGATAGCTGATGTCCTATTTGAGTTTCATGATGGACCTTCTAGTGGTCATTTTTCTCCTAGGACTACTACTTTTAAAATCATGAGGGTCAGGTACTATTGGCCATCTATCTTTAAGGATAGCCATGATTATGTGAGAAAATGCATCAAGTGTGCCATGTTTGCAGGAAAAGAAAGGCTTGCAACCTTGCCCCTATAGCTAGTCACAATAGAGAAACCCTTCATGAAGTGGGGCATAGATTTCATTGGAATGATCAATCCTCCATCTAGTGTAGGACACAAATGGATAATCACTACAACAGATTATTTCACTAGGTGGATAAAAGAAATTTCATTAAAAGAGGCCAATGAGAGTGTTGTATTAAGTTTTTATGATGATTTAATTCATAGATTTGGCACTCTAGATTCCATAATATCAGATAATGCCTTAGCATTCATAGGCCTCAAAGTCTCAGACTGGGTCATCAAGCATGGCATCTATTTGAATACTAGTTCCAATTACTACCCCTAAGGCAATGGCTTAGGTGAATCTACAAATAAGAACTTGATAGGATAATCAAGAAGACTCTGCAAGACAACCAAAGGGATTGGCATACCAAACTGAGGTCTACCTTATGGCTAGATAGAATTACTCCAAAGAATATCATTGGGAATTCCCCTTATGTGCTAGTGTATGGTAGAGAGGCTAAGTTGTCCATTTCAACTCAATTACCAGCTCTGGACTTGGCCACTCAATATGCTCTATTTGAAGAAAGAGATCCCTTATAGATCAGAAATTCTCAGCTCATGGAGTTGGAAGAACTCAGAGACAAATCTATGAAAGATATGGAGTTCCATCAGATTCAGATAAAGAAAAGTTTTGATAAGAGAGCCAGGGCTAGAAATTTCAAGGTTGGGGATGTAGTCCTCAAGTGGGATGAGTTCAGATCCAAGCCTGGTAGACATACCAAATTTAATTCATTTTGGGGTGGACCATTTGTTATAATAGAGTGCAAGGGATCCAATGCTTTCCATCTATCAAATCTTGAAGGAGTTCCCTTTCCTATCTCAGTAAATGGATTCCACTTGAGGCCCTACTTTGAGGTTAATCCCTCTCTGTAAATTTTGTAAATACATTTTCCGCTTTGTTTCCATATTTTCTAGGTTAGTTTCTTGCTTTTCAAGAAGTGCCTGTGCACAGGTTCATCCTTCTATTTCAGTTTTGTCTTTCTGTCAAAATTTTGTGCTTAGTATGACTCCATGCCCAATGGACTTCTTTTAGGCCACTGATCCATGTCTAGCAGGCTGACATCCAATAGAAATCACCAAAATGTTACCCAAATTTCCAAGTCTCATACAAATTTGGCCAGATCTATCTCAAGGTCTCTATTTTTGCCTTGCCAATCTTCCCTAAAATTTTCATGGTTTTAGGTCTTGTTTCCAAGCCTCTACAAATTGTTTTGTTCCATAGTCTGTAGCTAAAAGATTTGAAAAAGTAGCCATTGGAGGTAATAAACCCTAAAAAACCCTAGGCCGGTTCATTTTTCATGTTACCTTTTCAGGCCACTTAAATCCCCAAAAATGCACGTGCCCTTAAGAATGACCACTTCATGTATTAAGTCTCTAGGTTGTCGGGCGAGGTCCCTTTTAATATTTCCTTCAAAGCCTAAGTCTTCCCAGCAATTATTTCCTCCTGAACTTCCCTTTTAAACTTGTGGTTGTCACATATTCGCAAGGAATATTCTTTTCCCTTGCAATCATGCGATAGGATGACACCTGTCTCGGCGGGCCCATTCTTTGACTTCAAAGGGTCCCAGTTCTAAAAGAATGTACGGCTGTCGTAACTTCACAAGGGTGGTGTCAGAGGTATAAGGTTTTGCAATGACTGTAGATTTCCTTTCCCTATAGAGCTTCAAAGTCAAGTGGGTCCACTACCATGTTGTCCTACATGGAGGCTTCCTATTGGTCGAGAGGTGGTGACTTGTCCAATTTTCAAAGAGGGCCTGGCAGACTGTGTCCCTTTTACATCAATAGCTGGTATATAATCTCATGGGGTTTCTCTGACACATGAGATTATGTGCCGATCATCGATCTTTCTTTATTGTTGAGGCTCTAATGGTGGGTCCTTTCTTGCTGATGTGCTCATGTTTGATTGGTCCATGCAGTGGTGACTAGTGTTGCAATGGGTCTATTTGTCAGAGGGTCCCGGTTAAGAAAGATCTATAGTTGTCTCTTGATTGCAAGGGATCTTCCAAACCCTTGCAATCTTGTAATAACTATCTGATGTGATTTTAGTCTGCTATGGGTCCTATTGTCAAAAGGGTCTGCAACATGTCTTGTTTGGAAGCTTGTGATTGGCTGGTTGGTATGCTACATGGTGGTTGTCAGTGGGTCTGTGGGGTCAGGGATTACTAAAGAGCTTAATGTCCACTTTGATCTAGTAGTTGTCATTATATCGGGGATCCAAGATGCTTGACTTTTAGCATCATGGTATAGCGACAACCGTCTGATGCTCTTTCTACAGGTCATGGGTCCATGTCTATCAGTCGTGCTGATTTGCTTGTATTTCATTGGTTACTGACTTCCAGGTGGCATTTGACTTGTTAGAGATAGGTTTTCAAGCTTTTTTCAAGTGCATCATATTCGTTCATTTGCTAGGAAGGTTTTCTCATTGACGGTTACGTTTTAAAATTTGCCGCTAGCCCTTATATTTCAAAATTCAAATGTCTCTACAAGGGTTTTGCATTCTTTCAGCCATGCATGACATCAAGTAGCTCATGAATTGATTTCTCAGGATGGTTATGGTTGTGAAGTTGATGGAGATGATTGTTGGCTATCATTGCAGGGTACTGTGCCACGTTTTTCATGCCAGGAGATGCTAGAAAGAGTTGGCGCCACCTTTTGAACGGTACTGTTACCCAGGGAAATATGATCAGACTTGAAGCCTTCATGGCTTAGTGGAGTTACAGGTGGGTTGGTAGGTCAAGGTTGTTGTGTCTGTAGGTGATTTCAGTTTAGAAGGATCAACACGCAAAGAAAGATATGATTTGATCACCAGTGTTCTCAGAGATTTTCATAATAGGTGATCAATACCCTAGGGTTTGATATCTTTATTTAATCTTGTAACCCTAGTTAGGTTTTGACTCTTGCCTACATGCAAGAGGGGATGTATATAATGTTTTTTGGGAGCTTTAGAGCTTAGAATTGACTTTTTTTAAAAGAAGAGTTGGACAATTGTAAAGAGAAAAATATATCTTTTCTTAGAAATCTATTTGTGGCATTCTTCTTGCCCTCTGGTTTTCTACAGTTGTAAATTCCCATTGATAATTTAGATATTGAAGATATTTTGTGACATTTCTCATGTCCCTATGCCTTCTTGTGTGAGTTATCTCTTAATGAATTCAGTATTTACATGCTTCTTAGTGATATCTTAGGGTTCTAGATCCCTCTTTCTTTCTACAATTTTGTGTATCATTGTGGATGATTTGATGTGAGTGCTTTTGTGGGTATACTACAACCCCTTAACAATCTCCTCTCATTCCTATACCTAGTTGCAGAGGTGAATGTTTGTTTGCAGGTCATAGATTGTTGTCTAATCCTAAGAGTGTTATTGTTTGTGAAAGAATCTCTCTCTTTCCCTGAATACCCTCTTTTATTTGCAGACCCTTCTATGAAATACTTATGCAAGCCTATTCCGTGAGTTGTGATCTCCTAGATTAAGGTTATTTATTGAGTCCATCTTTTATACTATAATTCATACCTTCATTTCGGTGCATCACCTAGTAGGTAGTTTGATTTCTAGTCATTTCCCTTTCTGCATTCCTTCTATCCCTTTCCCTCAAAAGATTTACTTTTCATGTCTAGAAGAAAATTAAGGTGATTATCCAAGAGGAACTAGCCTAGAACCTAGAGGTCTCATCTTAGTTAGCATAAGTCCCACAACCTGGAGATGATTCCCATGTTATACTAGGTTATCAAGACTACGAGACCTTGAAACAAGGGTGAAAACTTAGTGTATAACAATATCTAAGAGGTATGCTTGGGGTTATGCCCCAATCTACTCTTGAGTAAAGATGCAGATGGTTGCATCTGTCCAGTGGTTTATGGCCCTATCTATTTTCTAGATTGGATGTTGGTACTTCCTCTATGGGGGAGTATGTGTATTTGAGCTGAGTCATTGAGGACTCTAGTGAATGTTTTTTTTCTGAACAGTGTCTTTTGACATTGAGCTATTGTTTGACATAGTGATGGAATTTCTATCATTGATGTCAATGGGGGAGAGAATCATGAAAAAAATTGAGGAACTACATTTGTTGGAGAGATTGAATAGGAAAACGAAGCAAGATTTGATTGATGAAGAGCAGCAGAGCAGTTGACCAGCAGTGATTGGATTTTTGGAACATTGGATGTTTTTCATCTATGTTGCCATTAATACCAATTAGGGAGATTGTTAGGAATGAATGTTGAAGCCTTTGGCAGTCATTCTGTAGCAGTGGTTGTTGCATTCATGACTATGATTGTCATTGATGTCAACATAGTGTTATTCTAGAGTTTAGTAGAGAAGCAGGCACAATTTTGTTTTGCGCACATGTTATATTGCAAATTGAGTTATGTGTAGTTAATGGTATGTTCTTTGGTGTGTTAGTAGCCTATGGTTAAGAGTGAAAAAACAAATTCATTTATTCATGAAAGTTATAAGCATTTTGGAGGAAGCACTATTCTGGCAGTGTTCCTGAGCAGCGGTTTTTGGTAATCGGAGGATATCTCCTAATCAGTATGGAATCTGATTCTACATAGTTAAAGGGAATTTTAACACTCATTGGTGGTGATGTGGTTCATAGTGCAAACTTTGAGGTCACATGATTGGAAAGTTATTGTATCTGGGAGCTGACAGTTTTTATGTAATTTTGATGTAGCGTGTTGAAATTATTATTTTGTATTTGGATGCCGAATCATTTGTAATTATTTGAGTGTGGTATAAAGGAAGGAATTTTTTCCTTATTATGATGTGATTTTAATAGTTGTGATATGAAATTGTGAAAGTTGTGATGCGAATATATGCATGAGGTGAAGAATAGAGCTAATTCAGTGGTGAAGGAAGACTTGTGAAGTACAGACATCTAGATTTATGATCTTGTGTAGCAGAGAGTGCGGTTTTGGCATAGTGTGAAGGAGGTAACATATTTCATATTATTCTATTGAATAATCCTAAGATCTATTGGACAGTGAGTTCAAACATATTTCCTTGAAGCTGTTTGGGCAGTGGGTCCTTCTGTCTTCCATAACTCCTAACAGGGTTAGAATCTTTTAACAGGGATTCAAAATCTCCTAACAGAGATTCATATGTACTAAATGTATTTCATAAGACTCCTAACAGGGTCCATCCTCTCACAAGTAACTTTCATATTAGTGCATCATTTTGTGAGCATCATTCCCACTGGGGTTTACTCTTTGATCAAGAGGTTCCCTAGTTAACATATCTTGTGTTATTGTGTCATTGTGTATGATTATCTTTCTATGGCTGATTACTGCATTGATTATATGGTTTAATATCTATTGAAGTTGATATTGAAGTTGATAAAAGGTTTAATTATTAGATAACTGATCCACATCCCCCGCTCTCAGTTATCTTGGGGATCTTTGCTTTCTAACAAATGTAATGGGCATGTATGTCTTGAATTAATATGTTTATTTTATTATTGTAAATTTTTATGTGAGTGGTCAAGTAGACATGTCACATGGCTTGTGATGTGTTATTTATGTTGTGTCACTTGACACTTGAAAGTGTACTTATGGCCATGACATGTGCACTTGAGGATTGGATGCCCATCAACCTAGGATAATACCCTTGAGGATCCCCATGTGAATCTCTTGGTTAGGGAGCTTGAGGTAGTGTCATTTCATGGATTTCGAATTTGAACTTATCATGAGCTTTTGGGGGGTTAAAATGGTGCCTAGGAGAGTGCTTATTCCATTTTTGGATAGCCCACTTAGTATACCTATGGATAAGGGTCATTTTTCACCATAGGACAACCAATAGTTGACCAAAAGAGCCATTCAAAAGTTGGATTTCCTAGATGGTGGAAAATCAAATTTTGGGACCAAGTTTTGGAAAGAACACCATCCATTAGAATGGTAGTCCTATTCCCACCTTTTTAGCTTACCTTTGTAAGAGGCCACTTTTAGTAACCTTGTAAGGATCTTAGGGAAGACCACCCAATGGGAGAACAACCTTATCCCTAGGAGTTTGTGGGAAGATGTGTGGAAGCCTTTTTAGAGGGGACTCTTCTTTTGGAAGAGTTTGAGCACCCACTCTCTAACTTAGAGACTTGACGAATTTGGAGAAGGTTGGTTAGGAGAAAGCTTAGAGAAAAAGGGAAGTCATCTTCAACACTCACCATATTTTCTTTGGATCTAGGTTGGTGGCTCTAACTTGTTATGATGTTCTTGTTGTATGAGAGAATTTATTTTGTGAGTTGAAAGAATTGGAACAATCTTTATGTTCTTCTTTGTTTTTTCTTTGTGTTGAGTAGTTGTGCAATGTAAATCTTAATTCTCTTCTAGATTTTGTGAAGATCTTGTTTTGTTGTTGTAATCCTTTCAATGTTTTGAGTTGTTATTGGGAAGTCTCAAGGCCACACTCACCCTTGGGAATGAAAAGTAGCCTTGGGGGTGAAGGGTTTTCTTTGGACAACCATTGGTGTAGAGTCTCTCCTTGGGAAGGAGAAGGAAGAAAACATGGAAGTATGGGCTCCATGTAGCCATTTTTCTTTTTGTTATTTTGGGGGTCATAAGGGATTTGTAAGGCTTGAAGCCTTGGGGGACATAAGTGATTTTGTTGGGCTTGTCAGAATGTGTTCAAGATGTGTATTTGGAAAAGCCATGTGTAGGCTTGTCTCATGTTAGAAATGAGCTTTCTCCCCTTGGTATTTAGTCCACCTTCATCCTAAAATTTGAGTCATTATGAGACCCATTGTTCATAACCTTGGTTGGGAGTTTATGTGCTTGTTGTGTTGTTGTTTTTGATTGGTTATGCATGTGTGTTATCCCATCTATGTGATGGTTCCCCTAGCTTGGGGGTGGCCTCTTAGAGGCCTTGGTTGGGAGGTGAGCTTCCCATGGTCAAGCTCTATATTTTCTTCTTATTTGCAGGTTTGCATGGATGTAGTGTTCGAGGAAGTACCAAGTTGAAGTTTTTATGGATCATAAGAAATATTTGAAGCATATGAAAGAATGAAAGATTTTAGCATATAGTCTTTATCATTTGAAGAGCCCATTTGTAAAAAGGATTAAAATGTATTTAGCATTTTACACTAGGGATTATTCTAAAGAAAAATATCGTATCACTTTAAGGTTCACTCCATAGCTTGATTGAGATCTGAATATAAATTTCAAGAAGAAAGAAAGTTGTTGGTTCTATTTTTCTTTGATTCCTCTATTGCAAGAAAGATTCTTTCCTTAGATTAAATTTCATCCTTAGTTGAAGCTTATAGTATAGTTTTATTTTCTCTAAAAGAAAAAAAAGTATTTAATAGTTTTACTTGCAAAAGTACCCTCAAGGTTAGATTAAAGTTTTAAAAGAATTCACAAGGCTTATCTCTTCAAAAAGAAACAATAGGCAAAAATGAGTTGTAGAAATCTCAAACTATATTTGCCTAACATTATTAGACTAATATGGTTAGTTGTAAAACTTTTACCCACTACCCTATTATGCGTTGGCATAAGAATATATTTCCTTTTGAGTATATTTGTATGGATGTCTTTAAATTTACCTTTATGCATCTAGAATGACCTTTTTAAATTTAAATACAAAAAAAATTGCAAACACATTCTTTTACATTTATTCAGTTGCATAATGTAAGGCTAAATTATAATGTGATAAATAAATATACTATTTTGTTTAAAAAGGAAATAAATATATATGTTAGACTTGATGTTTGAAGAAAAAAAAAAGATTTCAATGTTGCTATTTTGTTTTCAATTAAAAATCTTATTTTTTTTTACATAGTTAATATTAATAAATATATATATATATATATTTATATATGTTATGTTGTAGTAATAGTTGTCTTTTTCTATTATTTCTATTATTAAATAAATAAATTAAAAAATATACTGATATTTATGCATGTGCATTTTTTTTTCCCTATTTAGTTTATTGAAAAATACATATATTTATGTATTAGAGAATTCTACAAAAAAATAAACTAAGTTTTTTTTTAATTAAAAAACAACAACATGGTATTCTATTTTAAAAGAAATGCATTTTTTTTCATTTTTTTGTATTAAGGAATAATTTATTTTTTAAAAACTATAAAAAATTAAATAAATTTTAAAATAAAATATAATGGTTGGGGGCCGGTAATGCCGAACCCCCTCCCATCCATGCACTGTTAGGTTGTGGTTCTACCATTCTTATGGCAGCACAACCGCGGGCCAAGGCCTGCGACTGTGCTACCACCGCTGTGGTAGAGAGCCCACGGCTGGGGCTGTACGGTGCCGAGGGAAGACGTTGTTGGGGTTTGGGGTAAAGCCTCAACTCCCCCTCCCTGAATTAAATATTATTATTTTTAATTAAAAAATGAAAGAAACAAAGAAAAAATAGGGGCAACACTATTAGAATAACTGAGAGGGGGTGAATCAGTTATCCACAGTCCCAATCATAAAATGTATATCTAAAACAATTTACTAAAAATTATGTAGCTCAGTAAAATAAAATAGTATTCTATCTGTGCTTTTACCGATTACAAGTTAATAACATATAGTGATTACCGATCAAATCCACTATGCAACATGTAAAGTATGACAACAAACAATCATCACAGTCAACACATAACCCAAGAGATTTAACATGGAAACCCTATAAAGGGAAAAACCACCTGGGATTGGCAACCCAAAAATTGTTCACTCTTCTGAAGTGAGGTCGGTGAAGACCCAACCCTATTAAAGGTTACAAACACACTGTGAGGTGTGACCTTGTTAGAGGATTTTAGACCAACCGTTATCATCCAACCAACATTCACTATGGGGTTGACAGGATAACAAATGTACACTCTATGAATGATATTACAAGATTTTCTAGTCCACTTTGTTAAGAGATTTATCTATTTACAATGGTTAAAATGTAACAAAATTAATCTGATTACAACACAACTTCAATTACAGATTATCAGATCTATATTAAGCTCATTCAAATCCTCTGATCAATATATCAATTCTATTTCAATCAATATTCGGTAACTTACTATCTCTCAGTTATAGATTTCTGACGCTCAGTAATCTTTATAGTTTGATTCTCCTTAACTAGTCTGATTAGGCTTGCATGAAGCTTGTTCATGTGATATCTCTACAATCTCCTTCTTCCATAATGGTTTCATCATGAAATCCTAGTCTCTTAAATAGACAAGTAAACCATTTTAATTCCATCCATTAGATTTTGCCGCTTAATCTCCTTTGTTGATTTTGTCACTTTAACCTTCCTCGACTGATGTGTTTCAATTCCGTAGATCTTCTTTGAATTATGTTAGCTGTTGATATTTGTAACAAACATTATCTTCAACTCTAATTACGAGGTACTTTATAGCTCATCAACTTCCATCAGCTAAACTAGTCATTGAGTTCTTTTCTCCTGCTCGATTAACAAAGAAATGTGTCGATGAACACAAGCTCGATTTATACTATTCTTGGTATATGCTACACTATGTCGGTGTATACTAGAATGCTTCTTTAACTGACCACATTGCTTTGTGCATTTTTCTCTATCCTTCTTCATAGATGAATGCAACATAATCAAGTTAATAACATAAGGTCATAGACTCATTCATAAGTTACCCAATGTGTTCCTTATCCTCATCTATCATATCCATCTTCCTCATGTAGACATATTTGTTCTTCATCTCTTTTCTTCTTCTTTATATAGATGTTTGGGTATAGTAACTTACAAGATAAGTACTGTCAAAACTAGTTGACATCAATGACAACATATTACTGATTTAATCATCTTACATATCTAATCAATATCTTAGTGATCTAAAATCATAGATCTTCAAGTCATACAGTTTATTCAAATTATTTGTAGTTCATCAATCTCTCCTTTTGGGATTGATGGCAACACAAGCAATATGAAATTTTCCATACACATACCAAACATGTATTCTACAACTCTATCAAAAAATGTTGTAACTCGGTACAAGCTCTCCCTAGCTTAATATGTTTAATCACTATGTTACACAAAAGCATTTGCAAGTGCAAACTAACTTCTATAGATATGATCTTTTCAACTCATGGGTTTTCTTTGATTCTTATTAACTGATCTTCAATGCTCTCCCTTTTTTGTATCTCTCCCTTTGTCTTTGGCTTCATATTCTTCATATTGATCTCTCTCCCTTTGACAGCAATGCCAAAGAGAAATAAAAACATACAAATCTATAGTAGCCATGTAACTCTCTATTGTCCAGTGCATTCTTTGTATCTCAGTATATTAATGTGCAAATCTATTCCAGTACTTCAACCTTTCACAACCTTAGACAAAAGTCCAAAGTGTGAACTATGCTGCATCAACATGTATGATCTTTTGATAAGATTAGGCTGATGCAACCTCCAGATCACCTTAGTGACTGATAGATAGGGGACGAACCCAAGTCTAGTCCTCAAGTATTCATATGTATCATTTGGTAGAGGCTTTCTAAATATGTCAGCAAGCTGTTCTTTTGATGTAACAAATTCTAGCTTCACTTGCTTCTCCTATACTTGTTCCCTTAAGTAGTGATACTTAATAGATATATGCTTTGTTTTAGAATGCATCACTGGATTCTTTGAAATATTAATAGGACTAGTGTTATCACAATATATAATCACCGGCTCAATGATTACCTCATTCATACCTTCTAACACTTTCTTGATATATGTAATATTTGAACAGTTAGTAGCAGTAACAACATACTCTACTTCAGTTGTAGACTAGGAAATGCAAGCCTATTTCTTACTTGTCCAAGTAACAAGTCTTTCACCAAAGAAGAATGCTCCTCCGGTGGTACTCTTTCTATCATCCATATTTCCAGCCCAATCAGCATCAATGTATACCTTAAGTTCAAACTTTCCTTTCTTAGGATACCATAGTCCATAATCTTCAGTTTTCTTCAGGTATCTTAAGATTCTCTTTGTAGCAACCATGTGTGACTCTCTAGGGTTTGCAAAAAATCTAGCAACTATTCCAACAACATGTTCTATATCTAGTCTACTGTGAACTACATACATTAACTTACCAATCATGGATCGGTATAGTGTCGGGTTTACCTCAGTAGTTCCATCTTCTTTAGTCAGTTTACATCTAGTAGCCATTGGTGTTCCCATAGGTTTAGCATCTTCCATGCCAATTTTCTTCAATAATTCCTTTATATATTTAGATTATGTGATGAATATACCATCATTCTGCTAAATCACTTGTAAGCTTAGAAAGAACTTAATCTCTCCAAACATAGAAATTTCAAATTCACTTTTTATTTCATCAAAAAATAACTTACAGATATGATCTTGTCCTCCAAATATTATGTCATCCACAAATATCTCAGCAATCAAGATAGTATCATCAAAATTTCCTTTCATGTAAAAATTACTATTCTCACTTGTTCTAACAATTTCAATACTCGGCAAATAGTTATGCAGCCTCTCATACCAGGCTCTCAGGTGCTTGCTTTAAACCATATAAAGCTTTATATAATCTACATACCATATCTTTTTTTTCTAGATCAATAAACCCTTCAGGTTGTTCTATGTAGACTTCTTCTTCAAGTATCCCATTCAGAAAAGAAGATTTAACATCCATTTGGTAAACTTTGAACTTTTTTTGTGTAGCATATGCAAGTAACATTTTGACTCCTAATCTAGCAATAGGTGAAAAAGTCTCACCATAATCTATTCCTTCCTCTTGTGCATATCCCTTGCATACTAACCTAGCTTTGTTCCTTGTTACCTCTCCATTATCATTAATCTTATTTCTAAATATACACTTAGTACTGATAACATTCTTGTCCTTAGGTCTAGGTACTAAACTCAAAGTTTTTTTCTTCTCTATCTATTCTATTTCCTCTTTCATTGCATTAACCCATTCATCATTTTCTAATGCAACTTTTATATTCTTCGATTCATATTCACAAACTAGACATGTACCTTGTCTTGCTTTACTTCTTGTTTGCATGCCAACTTGTCCGTCTCTAATGATTTGTGTCTCGAGATGATGTCTTCTGACAAATCTTGCCAGTATCTGATCTCTTCTTTATTGTTCATCCTATGTAGGTTCATTTGCTTTCTTGTCAGTTTCTTTTTCTTGTTCCTTGGTATTTTTTCCTATTGACCGGTTGTCATTGTCTGCGGCATCGGTAGGTACTTTGGTTGTTCAATGTAACTAAATCTACCGTAGTATTTTGGTTCTTTTGTTCTTTCCTTTGCATTCTTATCATCAAACTCATCAACCCAAACATTAGTACTTTCAATCATTTTATTAGTTACTTTGTTAAGACACTTGTATAGTTTACTTTTAGTGGAATATCCCAAAAATATCCCTTCATTACCTTTTGAGTCAAACTTCCCATTTCTTTCATCTTTCAGAATAAAGCATTTACTTCCAAAAATCCTAAAGTAACTTATAGTGGGTTTGTGACCAAACCATAACTCATATGGTGTCTTATTAGTGTCCTTCAATTGTACTCAATTCAAAACATAAACAACTGTGCTAACTGCTTCTCTCTAGTATGTTTGAGCAACATTCTTTTGTAACATCAGTGTTCTCTCACAGTCAACTATTGACCTATTCCTCCTTTCAGCTATTCCATTTTGTTGAGGTGTCCTTGATGCAAAGACCTATCTTTTAATACCATGCTCATTACAAAATTTAGTAAATTCATCAGAAATAAATTCACCACCTCAGTCAGATCTTAAGCATTTAAATTCTTTACCAGTCTCTTTCTCAACTTTTTCTTTATACCACTTGAACATCTTAAATGCCTTTGATTTTTTCTTCAATAACATGAGTGCTATTAATCTATTATAATCATCAACAATAGGAATAAAATATCTATCTCCATAGTAACTTTCAGTTCTCATAGGACCACATAGGTTGGTATGCACTAACTCAAGTAATTTCTTTGTTGAATAATATTTTCTTTTGAAACTAGATTTTGTCATTTTACCTTTCTGACATTCATGGCACATAACATGATTAGGCTTAGATAAGTTAGGAAGACCTCTAACCTTTTTCTTTTTACTAATCATAATCATGTTATCAAAATTCACATGACATAGCCTCTTATGCCACAACCATGCATCTTCATCTTTCGTCATTAAACAAGAAGACTGATCATTATCAAGATAAAACAAATTACCTCTTGATTGTGTTCCAGTTCCAATAACACTTCCTCCATCATTAAATATCTTCACTTTCTTTCTCTCAAAAGAAACTCGGTGGCCTGAATTGTCTAGTTGTGCCACACTTAGAAAATTATAGTTTAGGCCTTTTACCCAATAAGCATTGTCACATCTAATTTTATCATTTATCATCAGGGATCCTTTTCCTCTAACCATACAAGGTGCATCACTACCCATTTTAACAGATCCTCCACTGTGTTCTTCAAGATGATCAAATTTTTCTTCATCACCAGTCATGTGATGTGTACAACCACTATCTATGATCCATGTATCATTTGTATTAACCTTAGAGATAAGTGTTATCTCTACATACCTTTCATCTTCCTCTGAGTCATCCTTCATTGCAAAAAATACTACCTCCACATCTTCATCAATATCAGTATTGGTGACATCTTCTTTTGCAATGTAGCACACCTTCTTTCCTTTATCATTATTGTCTCAGTTGTCTCTGTTGTAGTGTTGGTAACTTCTATTGCCTCTTCTCCCATAGCTTCATTCACCATATCGGTGTTTGTTTCTATCATCATCTTTCCCATGTGGACATCTAGCAACAATATGACCAACCTCTTTACAATTAAAGTATGCTAAAGGTAATTTACCTCTATATCTTCCTTTACCTTTAGGTAACCTTCTGGCCATAAGAGCATCAAGTTCATCATTAGTATTTCTATCACTATCATCATTCTCATTTCTGCTACTAGACTTACCAATCTTTAGAGAAGACATAAAATCAGATTCAATAGATGATACAACACTATTATCAAAGTTATTTAGTTCAAAGGTTGTAATCTTACCAATCATATTATCAAGAGTAAGGTTGTTACCAAATGTATACCTAGTTTCATGAATTGTAGATATTCTAATTGCATAAACCAGTAATAAGGTTTTGAGAACTTTTCTTACCACTGTCTCTTTGTCAATAACACCATTGAATGTTCTAATAGCATGTACTACCTCTTTTAGTTTGTTTGTGTACTGCACAATATTTTCTCCTTCCTTCATCTTCATATCATCAAATCTTCCCCTTAAGCTTTCAGCTCTGGCTCTTTTGACATTCACATTACCACTATAAACTTGAGAAATTTTATCCCACATATCTTTAGTAGTAGTGTAGTTTTTAATATCTTCAAATTCGGCATCTGTATAGGCAGCAACAATCTCCATCATAGTAACATTATGTTCATGCCTATCTCTTAGTTGATCAAGGGTCAAGGGACTAGTGGGCGGTGCAATGTAGCCATTCTCCATTAGTGTAAGGGTAGAATTCCCAATTCTAGATACATGCAGCTTCATTCAGCTTTGCCATACTGTGAAGTTATCCTTTTTTAGCTTTGTCACTTCCCTCTTATATATTTTGAGATCTTTGTGATGAAGTCCTTAAAAATATATTCCAAGCAACCAAGGTTCTGATACCAATTGTTAGAATAACTGAGAGAGGGGTGAATTAGTTATCCATAGTCCCAATCACAAAATGTATATCCAAAAACAATTTACTAAAAATTTTGTAACTCGGTAACATAAAATAGTATTATGTCTGTGCTTTTACTGATTATGAGTTAATAACATATAGTGATTACCGATCAAATCCAATATGAAACATGTAAAGTATGACAACAAACAATCATCATAGTCAACACATAACACAAGAGATTTAACATGGAAACCCTGTAAAGGGAAAAACCACTTGGGACCGGCAACCCAAAAAAATTTCACTTTTCTGAAGTGAGGTCGGTGAAGACCCAAACCTGTTAAAGGTTACAAACACACTGTCAAGTGTGACCTTGTTAGAGGATTTTAGACCAACCATTATCATCCAACCAGCATTGACTATGGGGTTGATAGGATAACAAATGTACACTCTATGAATGACATTACAAGAATTTCTAGTCCACTCTGTTAAGAGATTTATCTGTTTACACAGCAGTTGATCTGATTACAACATAACTTCAATTATAGATTATCATATCTATATTAAGCTCATTCAAATCCTTTGATCAATATATCAATTATTTTTCAATCAATATTCATTAACTTATTGTCACTCAATTATATCTTTCTGACGCTCGGTAATCTCTACAGTTTTGTTCTCCTTAACTAGTCTGATCAGGCATGCATGAAGCTTGTTCATGCAATATCTCTATAGTCTCCTTCTTCCAGCATGATTTCATCATGAAATCCTAGTCTCTTAAATAGACAAGTAAACCATTTTAATTCCATCCATCAAATTTTTCCTCTTAATCTCCTTTGTTGATTTTTTCGCTTTAACCTTCATCGATTGACATGTCAGTAACACATTTTGTTTCAATCCCTTAGATATTCTTCAAATTATGTTATCCATTAATCTTCATAACAAACATTATCTTCAACTCTGATTATGAGGTACTTTATAGCTCATCAACTTCCATCAGCTAAACTAGTCATTTAGTTCTTTTCTCCTGCTCGGTTAACAAAGAAATGCATCGGTGAATACAAGCTTGGTTTATACTATGCTCGGTATACACTACACTATGTCAGTGTATACTGGAATGCTTCTTTAAACAACCACACTACTTTGTGCATTTTTCTCTATCCTTCATCATAAATGAATGCAACATAATCAAGTCAATAACATAAGGTCATAGACTGATTCATAAGTTACCCAATGTATTCCTTATCCTCATCTGTAATATCCATCTTCCTCATGTAGATATATTTTTTCTTCATATATTTTCTTCTTCTTTCTATAGATGTTTGGGTATAGTAACTTACAAGATAAGTACTATCAAAACTAGTTGACATCAATGACAACATATTACTGATTTAATCATCTTTCATATCTAATCAGCAACTCAGTGATCTAAAATCACAGATCTTCAAGTCATACAGTTTATTCAAATTAGTTTTAGTTCATCAAATGACCCTTCACAAAATATTTTTTATATTAAAACAAGATAGAAAAATAAATTAATCTACTGCACATATCAAAGAGGTCAGGTCTAAAAATGACCAGACCAATGAACTTAAAGAGGAGTCATCTTCCTGGTTTCATATGTATATACACATTTTTAAATATATATTTTCATATATATAGTAATGTATATATGGACATATATATCTAAAAACATATTTTCCTTGAATCTACTCCCATGGATGCTCCAATAACTTGCAAGAATTAAACCAAGGAAGAAAAAAAAGAAGAAAACCTCTCACCAAGGGTTTGGTAGAGAAGTGGAGGAGAGAGAGGAAGAAGAGACTGAGAGTGGGGAGATTTTTTGGGGGCGTTGATATTTTCACCCTAACCCTAATTTCAGATTAGGGTTAGGGAAAAACTCAACCCACCTAGCTTTTTTTTTTTTTTTTAAATGGGGCTTTTTTCCCTCTTTCACTTAGTGGGATTTTTTTATAAAAAATTCTTGTTTATTTAGTTATTTTGTTTCATATAGTGGGTAGGCAATTATTTTTTAGTAAGATTATTTGGGTAAAATATTAAATCTCTTATAACCACTTACCACATAAATGTTAAGATTATCTACCTTTTTATGCTATTATTTTTGAGATGGTTAATTTATTTAATTAAATGATTAAGATAGGATTTTAATGTTAAGCCTATGAAAGTTTATTTTCAAACTATACCATTGGAAGATATTATTTAGTGGTTAATTTATATTTGAGATTAAAATTAAATATTTTTGTAACAATAGGAATTTGAGGAATTCTTATGGCATCTAGTAAACCAGAAATTTATATTTAGCATACTATAAAAAAAATAACACGACCTAGATGAAAATTGTTCTAGTCATCTAGTAAATTTTGATTTATTTAATTTAAGAAACCCTTGGAACACTTATGTTTCATATTGTATACCATAGCCAAGCTATGTTGCAAGCAAGGAATTATTACTCTTATTAGGGTCCTACCTTAATTGAGTTTTTATATAATTAAATTTGTTTAATATTTAATCAGAATAGGGTAGACTTGCTAGACAACCCTAGGCTGGGGTCATTTGTAATCATGCGAGGGATGTTGGTAGGTTCGATTTACCTCACCATGATTCCCCTTGAACAATCATTTGGTAGACTACCCTAGGATTTACCAAGATAACTGCATGTTACCCCTTTTAATACTTAATTCCTTAGAATTTTTCATCCTTGGAATTGAACCATATAAACCTTTAATCAACTATTAATTTAAGTCTTAAATAAAAAAAAATTGGTGTGTTTTTTCTTGTAGAAATATGGGCATGACAGTTATCTTGTTTATAGCTCTAGACTCAGTGCAGATTCTCCATTCTCCATTCTTTTTAGGTGCAAAGACAATAGGTACTGTACAAGGACTCAAACTTTCCCTAATCAAACCTCTCTCAAGCAATTCTTGTACTTGTTTGTTTAACTCAATCTTTTCATCAGGTGCCAACCTATGTGATGCTTTATTAGGAAAACTAGCTCTAGGTATCAAATCCATACAGTGAATTATACTTCTCATAGGTGGTAAACCATTGAGTACATTATCAGAAATGATGTCATAAAATTTAGTCAACAAAGGCTTAACATCAGGTGCATGTTCTAACTCATCTTGTTTCTTAGTTTTCCTTGGAATTAAAGAAAAAAAAATATTCTATTCTTTCATTTATCTTTCAAAATTTTTACCATCAACCAAGCATACTCTGACCATAGTATAGTGACCTTCATCAAACTTTTCTACCAAAGGCAATAATACTTGTTTCTTTCCATCCATCCAAATAATATATTGATTCAATCTACCATCATCCAAAGCTTTCCTATCATACTACCAAGGTCTACCCAAAATAATATGACAACAATCCATAGGCATAATATCACATAATACTATTAGGAATGAATGTTGAAGCCTTTGGAAATCATTCTGTAGCAGTGGTTGTTGCATTCATGACTATGATTGTCATTGATGTCAACATTGTGATATTCTGGAGTTTAGCAGAGAAGCAGGCATAGTTTTGTTTTGCGCACATGTTATATTGTAGATTGAGTTATGTGTAGTTGATGGTATGTTCTTTGGTGTGTTATTAGCCTATGGTTAAGAGCGCAAAAATAAATTCATTTATTCATAAAATTTATAAGCATTTTGGTGGAAGTAGTATTCTGGCAGTATTCCCGTGTAGCGGTTTTTGGTAATCGGAGGATATCTCCTAACCGGGATGGAATATAATTCTATGTAGTTAAAGGTGTTGGATACAATTGTCTAAAGGACATTGTTGGATTAGCTATGTGTTGTCTTTGATGTCACACAAATATCATATCAATTATCGCTCTGAGTATCTACCAAGCTCAGTCGGTCAGCTAGGTGGTTTTTAGTGTCTACCGAGTTCTCTTAGGTGTCTAAAGGAAACATGATAGGGTAACAGTGTTAACCGATCCTCCTTGGTTATCAAAGGAAAATTAGTGGTTACCGAGCTCTCTCGGTCTCCAAAGGATGTTGCAGAATTTGCTGTGGTTACTGATTTCTCTCGGTCACCGAAGGAAATCTTTTCAGGATTAATGTTTACCAAGCAAGGTCAGCCCTTTCAAATAATTTTGTTATTACAATTTGTTTATCCCAGCTGACTATTATAATAATTATTAGTTCCGACTTGACAATCTAAATGATTTTGAAATGGCATATATATATAGAAGGTCAAGTGGTGAATAAAAGATATACAGCATGTAGAAATCATTTTGAAGAAAGGTGTGTGCGAATTTTGAAGGATGGTTAGATATCCTTGAGGAGTAGAAAAGATTTAATTGATCAGTAAGGATCTAGTGAAATAGAACAGAGATCTATATTCAACAATTCAGTTGCAGGTCATTTCATTGTTACTCTCTAGTAATTGTAGTAGTGATATCAAAATCTCTTAACCAAGTTGGTTTAACAACCATTTTGTAAATCCTCTAACAAGGTAACAATTCTATTGAATTGTTTTCAAGACCTCTTACAAGGCCACTCCTAGCAGGCTGATTAAATCCTCTAACAAGGTCACACCTAACAATGTGTTTTGTAACCTTTTACCGGGTTGGCTTCTAACTGGGCATCACTTCAGAAGAGTGAAAAATAGTAACTAGTTACATTGGTGGTTTTTCCCATATTGGGTTTCCATGGTAAATCTAGTGTCTCTTGTGTTCATGTTATTTTCTTTATTCATGTAAGTTAATCAGTGATGAATGCTTAAGAATAGTTTAATTATTACACACTTCAAGGATCAAGTTTTCATCATTTCTCTGTATATTTATTGAGTGGCACAGTAAATAATTTGTTAAGATATTTAAGGGATCAGTGGTAATATTTTTGTGGTTAACTGATTCACCCCCCCCTCTCAGTTACTGCATCTATATTTCCAACAATTGGTATTAGAGTTTTTGGTGCTTGCAGGAAGGGTTTCAAGGACCTAAGCTAAAGATCAGGATGTCTTACAAAAGAGAAATTCCAAGGCTTAACAGAAATAACTTTTCAGCATGGTAAGGTCTCATGAGACTACATCTGGCTTCCATTGGTGATTCAGGATACAAATATATTGATCAAGAATATACAATTTCTACTAGCACATTAACTGTTGAAGACATTGCAGAGAAGAAGAACCATAACACTATGATGATAGACATTGCATTAGCTCTTAGCTATGAAGAATTTGATGAAATCAAAGACTGCACAACTGCACATGAAATGTGGAATAAGCTGAAGAAAATCTATGGTGGTGATGATGATGTGAAGAGAGCCAAAGCAGAGAGCCTAAGAGGATAGTTTGATCAAATGAAAATGAGAGAAGAAGAAAACATTGCAAAATATGTTGAAAGGATCAAGACAAGTGTTAGTGCAATTAGAGCTTTTGGAGGAAAAATTGATGATGAAACGGTTATAAGTAAGGTTCTTAGAAAATTACTCCCTATTTATGCAATAAGAGTTTCTGCTATTCAAGAAAGAAGATGTGAAAAAAAATCACAATATAACTTTGGATGCCTTAGTTGGAAGATTGACAGCCTTTGAACTAGATAACTATGACAACTATGTTCCAACTTCTAAAAATATTGAATCAACTTTTGAGGCCAAACTTCAACTCAAGAAAGGGAAGAAAATCCAATCAGAAAGTGAAGAAGAATCAGATGAAAGTTCTGATAGCGATCTTGAAGTAATGTTCTAAGAAAAATTGAGAAGAACATTATAGGGAGTAAAGCAAAGAAGTATTCAAGAGGCAGAGGAAAATACAAAGGTAAAACTCCCTTAATCTATTTTTCATGTGAAGAAACTGGTCATATTGCAGCTAGGTGTCCAAACAAGCAAAGCAAAGATGAGAAGAAAAATTACAAGTACAATGGCAAGAAAAATTTCAAATCATTCAAGGATAAAGGTAAGAAAACATATTTTTTAGCTAAAGATTCAGATGATAGTGAAGAAGAAATTGTTTTCATTGCTGTAAAAGATGAATCTGATAATGATGAAGATGAGATGGCACTTATCTCTCATATAAGCAAGAATGATACATGGATTATAGATAGTGGATGTTCACATCATATGACTGGTGACAGGACCAAGTTTGAACACTTTGAAAACTTTGATAGTGGTAATGTAAGGTTTGGAAACAATGAACCCTGCTGTATAAAAGGAAAGGGACAAATTTCATTAACCAAAGAACTTATATGTGATAATGCATATTGGGTCAAAGGACTAAAGCATAATCTTCTAAGTGTAGCACAGCTAATCAACATTGGATTCAAGGTTGAATTCATGAATGGCAAAGCAAGATTGCTGGATGACAAAGGAAAACTAATAGGATCAGGCAAACAAACCAAAGGTAACCTATTTTATCTTGATCTTGGTGATTACTCATATTTTATTGCTTAAATTGAAGAAAGTTGGTTATGGCACAAAAGGTTATGTCATGTAAATTTTGATAACATGATGAAAATAAGCAAATTCAAGAAAGTAAGAGGTATTCCTACTTTGAAGAAACCTGATGTTGGTCTATGCAAGAATTGTCAAATTGGTAAAATGGGAAAGTCTAGTTTCAAAAGTAAAAACTATTAGTCTGAAGATATTTTGGAAATTGTGCTTACTGATTTATGTGGACCTATTGGAATTGAGAGCTATACTGGAGAAAAATTCTTTATTCTCTTTGTTGATGATTATTCTAGAATGATGACTGTTATGTATTTAAGAGAAAAGTCTGAAGCATTTGAGAAGTTCAAATGGTATTTAGCAAGAGTAGAAAAGGAAATAGGAAAAAGAATAAAATGCTTGAGATCAGAAAGAGGTGGTGAATTCATCTCCCATGAATTCAATAATTTATGCATTGAAAGAGGAATCAAAAGACAGGTATCAGCCCCGAGAAATCCTGAGCAGAATGGAATAGCTGAAAGAAGGAATAGATCTATCATGGACTATGTAAGGACTCTAATGATTGAAAAGAACATTGCTATGAAATACTGGAAGGAAGCAATGAGCACTGCAGTTCATACCTTGAACCGAGTACAGCTGAGAAAAGACACATTCAAGACTCCATATGAGCTATGGTATGGCTAACAACCAAATGTAAGTTACCTGAAAGTATTTGGTAGTAAATGTTACATCTTAAAAGAATCTAGAAAAGGAAAATTTGATGTAAAAACTGATGAAGGAATATTTTTGGGATATTCTTGCAAAAGTAAGGCATATAGATGTCTAAATTTGTCTACTCACAAAATCATAGAAAGTGCACATGTGAGAATTGATGAGTTTGCAGAAAAGATTGAAGAAGAAAGCAAAAAGGAACCAGAGGACTACAAAAAATTTGTTTACATTGAACCTGATACATTTCCAGACACATGTAAGGAGACTACATCTATCGAGCTCAGTATAGTAACTGAGTCACAAGAAGAAGTTCAGACCGAATCACAAAGTACCAAGTCTCAATGTGAAGCTACCGAGCAAGTATCTACTGAGCCTGAGCAATCTAAACCTGAAAATGAAGAAGATGACAATGTAACTCATTCAGGAAGCAAGGAACCTGTATTAGCCAAGTACGTCAGAAAGCATCATAAACCAGATCAGATTATTGGAAACAAATCAGATGGTACTATGACAAGAAGTAAACTAAAAGGTACATGTTTATTTTCTGATTTTGAACCTAAAAATGTCAAAGATGCATTAGAAAATGAAAGTTGGATTGAGGCTATGAATGAAGAAATAGAGAAAATAGAGAAAAATAAGACATGGACTCTTGTACCTAGGCCTAAAGATAAAAATGTAATTGGGACAAAATGGGTATTCAGAAATAAGTTGAATGAAGATGGTCAAGTATCAAGAAACAAAGCAAGATTGGTATGTAAAGGATATTCTCAAGAAGAAGGAATAGATTATGGAGAGACTTTTTCTCCAATTGCAAGATTAGAAGGTGTGAGGACTTTACTTGCATATGCAGCACATAAAGGATTTAAGGTATATTAGATGGATATCAAATCTACTTTTCTCAATGGTATTCTTGAGGAAGAAGTCTACATTGAGCAACCTGAAGGTTTTATTGATCCAGACAAAAGGGATATGGTCTGCAAATTACACAAAGCATTGTATGGTCTGAAACAAGCTCCTAGAGCATGGTATGAAAGATTACATAACTATCTTACTTAGATTGATTTCAAAAGGGCTAATGACAATAGCAATTTATACATCAAAGAAGGATCAGATAACAAAATTATTTTGGCAGAAATATTTGTGGATGATACTGTGTTTACAGGAAATGATGATTAGTGCAAAGAATTTTCAGAGCTTATAAACAAAGAATTTGAAATGTCTATGTTTGGTCAGATAAAATTCTTTGTTGGACTTCAGATTCAGTAGAACAAAAATGGTATCTACATTACTCAGTCTAAATATATCAGGAAAATACTTAAGAAATTTGGTATGGAAGATTCAAAACTAGTTGGTACACCCATGTGTACTGGACTGAAGCTTACCAAAGATGATGATTCAAAAGAAGTAGATCAGACCTTATATAGATCAATGATTGGAAAATTACAGTATGTAGTACACACAAGGCCTGATATTGCCTTAGCAGTTGGAATAGTGGCAAGATTCTTGGCTAAACCCAGAGAAAATCACATGATGGCAATCAAAATAATCTTGAGGTATTTAAGGGGAACTAAAGATTATGGCTTGTGGTATAAATTTGGAGGCAATCTGGATTTAAAAGTGTATAATGATGCTGATTGGGTAGGAAACATTGATGACAGAAAGAGTACAAGTGGTGGAGCATTCTTTCTTGGCAAGAGGTTAGTATCTTGGACTAGTAAAAAGAAAAACTACACATCCCAATCCATAGCAGAAGCAGAATATGTTGCTGCAGCAGTAAACTGCTCTAATATTATATGGTTTAAACAGCTTTTGGAAGGCATGAAGGTTGAGATCAAAGAATGAGTTGTTATGTTTTATGATAATATAAGTGCAATAAATATTTCAAAGAATCCAATAATGCATTCCAAAACCAAGCACATTGCAATTAAATATCACTTTGTCAAAGAATTGGTGCAGGACAAGGAAATCAGATTGGAATATATTCATACAAAAGAACAAATTGCAAATATCTTCACCAAGCCACTACCTAAGGATGCATTCTTGTATCTAAGAGGCAAGTTAGGGGTCACTCTCCTGTCTGAGGTTCACTAAATAAAGTTTTAGTGATGCATCAACTAGAACATGTTGAAGATCAATCAGTTGATGCAGCATAGTCAAGGAATCATTGCATATGAATCAGTACATAAGGTACATTGATATTTACTAAAACTGTGTAAGTTGTCTTTGGCATGTGTTGTCAAAGAGGGAGAGTTTGTTGTCATTTCAAGAAATTTCTAAGAAGAATAATTTGAGAAGTTAAGAGGGAGAGTTCTCAGTTAGAGAAAGAAGTTTGAAGATGATGGGAATTAGAATGAAGCTAAGGATATGTTTCTTACTCTTGGTTTCTCTGTGAAATTTCATTGTGCTATGACATGTTGTGTTGCCATCAATGCCAAAGAGGGAGATTGTTGGATACAATTTTCTGAAGGGCATTATTGGATTAGCTATGTGTTGTCTTTGATGTCACACAAATGTCATATCAATTATCGCTCTCAGTATCTATCAAGCTCAGTCGGTCAGCTAGGCGGTTTTTAGTGTCTATCGAGTTCTCTCAGGTGTCTAAAGGAAACATGACAGGGTAACAGTGTTAACCAAGCCTCCTCAGTTATCAAAGGAAAATTAGTGGTTACCGAGCTCTCTTGGTCTCCAAAGGATGTTGCAGAATTTGCTGTGGTTACCGAGTTCTCTCGGTCACCGAACGAAATCTTTTTATGATTAATGTTTACCGAGCAAGGTTGACCCTTTCAAAGAATTTTGTTATTACAGTTTGTTTATCCCAGCCAACTGTTATAATAATTATTAGTCCCAACTTGACAATCTAAATGATTATGAAATGGCATATATATATAGAAGGTCAAGTGGTGAATAAAAGATATACAGCATGCAAAAATCATTTTGAAGAAAGGTGTGTGCGAATTTTGAAGGATGGTCAGATATCCTTGAGGAGTAGCAAAGATTTAATTGATCAGTAAGGATCTAGTGAAATAGAACAGAGATCTATATTCAGCAATTTAGTTGCAGGTCATTTCATTGTTACTCTCTAGAAATTGTAGCAGTGATATCAAAATCTCTTAACCGAGTTGGTTTAACAACCATTTTGTAAATCCTCTAACAAGGTAATAGTTCTATTGAATTATTTTCAAGACCTCTTACAAGGCCACTCCTAGCAGGCTGATTAAATCCTCTAACAAGGTCACACCTAATAGTGTGTTTTGTAACCTTTTATCGGGTTGGCTTCTAATCGGGCATCACTTCAGAAGAGTGAAAAATAGTAACTAGTTACATTGGTGGTTTTTCCCATATTGGGTTTCCACGGTAAATCTGGTGTCTCTTGTGTTCATGTTATTTTCTTTATTCATGTAAGTTAATCAGTGATGAATGCTTAAGAACAGTTTAATTATTACACACTTCAAGGATCAAGTTTTCAGCATTTCTCTGTATATTTACCGAGTGGTAGAGTAAATAATTTGTTAAGATATTTAAGGGATCAGTGGTAATATTTTTGTGGTTAACTGATTCACCCCCCCCCCCCCCCCCCCTCTTAGTTACTGCATCTATATTTCCAATAAAAGGGAAGATTGAGACTCATTGGTGATGACATGGTTCATAGCACAAACTTCAAGGTCACATGATTGGAAAGTTATTGTATCTAGAAGCCGACAGTTTTATGTAATTTTGTATTTGCATGCCGACTCATTTGTAATTATTTGAGTGTGGTATAAAGGAAGGAATTTTTTCCTTGTTATATAAGGATTGTAATATTTGTGATATGAAATTATGAAAGTTGTGATGCGAATGTATGCATGAAGTGAAGAAAAGAGCTAATTCAGTGATGAAGGAAGACTTGCGAAGTACAAAGATCTAGATTTGTGATCTTGTGTAGCAGAGAGTGTAGTTTTGGCACAATGTGAAGGAGGTAACATATTTCATATTATTCTATTGAATAATCCTAAGATCTATTGGACAGTGAGTTCAGAGATCTTTCCTTGAAGCTGTTTGGGCAGTGGGTCCTTTTGTCTTCCACAACTCCTAACAGGGTTAGAATCTTTTAACAGGGATTCAAAATCTCCTAACAAAGATTCATATGTGCTGAATGTATTTCATAAGACTCCTAACAAGGTCCATCCTCTAACAAGGAACTTTCATATTAGTACATCATTTTGTTGGCATCATTCCCATCGAGGTTTACTCTTTGATCAAAAGGTTCCCTAGTTAGCATATCTTGTGTTATTGGGTCATTGTGTATGATTATCCTTCTATGGTTGGTTACTGCATTAATTATATGGTTTAAATTTGTTGAAGTTGATATTGAAGTTAATGATGATAAATGGTTTAATTATTAGATAACTAATTCACCCCCCCCTCTTAGTTATCTTGGTGGTCTTTACTTTCTAACAGTTGGTATCAAAGCAGTAGGTCCTTGAAAGAGAAGTTTAACAACTTAAGGAGATCTATGGAAAATTTTAGGAAAGAAATCCCTAAGTTTGACGGAGTAAATTTTGACAGCTAGAAAGAAAAGATGAAGACACATCTCTTGTGTTTAGGACTAGGTTATTTGTTGATTACAAAGAATGAAAGGACTATCATTGAAGAAGACAATCTTGAAACAAGTTCTAAAGATGAGGTAGATCTATTTATGTGTAACATACTTGCAAGAGAAGCACTTTTATCAGCACTTCCAGAGAATGAATACAATTAGGTAAAAGGTTTAACTAAATCTCATGATATTTGGAAAGCTTTACATTCTACTTTTGAAGGTGATGAACATGCAAAGAAAGCTAGGTTACATAATTGGATTTGTGCATTTGAAGACAAAAGAATGATGGAAGATGAATCTGTTAGAAGCTATATTGGTAGGATGTCAGAAATTGTTGTGGGAATAAAGTCTTGTGCAGGTGAAAAGACAAAGAATGAAGTAATATGGAAGATTTTGAGAACATTGACACCGGTATTTAGGTAGACTACACAAATGATTGAACAAGTGATGCCTTGTACACCAAAATTTTCTAGAGAGATTCTTCTTGGAAGATTGGAAGCATCAGAGATGAATTTGAGATTACCAGGAGAACTACCTAGAGTGGAGATAGCATTCAGTGCTCTTAGCATCAGACCTACTTTGTCTAGAAGTACAAGTGTGAATGGAGATTATGCCAGTAGTAGCAGATCCAAATCTGATGAAGATAAGAAGATTGAAGAAGCTACTACCTTGCTTGTGAAAAGAGAACTAGATGGTAAAAAAATCTTTAAATGTTGGACATGTCAAGAATATGGTCATTTTGCATCTAAGTGTCCTAAGAGAGTTAAGAAGTATAGAAACAATTTTAAGCCTAGAATATCTAAAAAATGTTATTATGCAAATGATGAAGAAATTGAAGCAGGAATTGAAAGACATTTGAGTGATAGTGATAATGATAACTTTGATGACATAGGATTTGTAGTGATTAAGGAAGAAAATTCTGAATCTAATATTAAAGAAGAAAAATCTTTAGTTTCCCAAGTTGAAAAGAAAGCTGATGGGATTATAGATAGTGGTTTTTCACATCATATGACTGGTGATAAAGGAAAATTCATAAAGTTTAACAATTATGATGGAGGAATTGTTAGAGTTGGTAACAATGCACCTTGTTTGATTAAAGGTATAGGATCTATTACTCTTGATGGAAAGACTAATACTGATGATGTTTACTTTGTTGATGGATTGAAACATAATCTTTTGAGTGTTTGAGAGTTAGTGGATAAAGGATATCAAGTTTGGTTTACTGAGAAAACTTGTGTGATTAAGGATAAAAATGGAAATCTAATTGGAACTGGATCTAGAACCAGAGGTAATGTATTTCAGTTGAACCCTACTGAGATGACATGCTTGATGACTAAGATTGATGATAGTTGGTTATGGCATAGAAGGTTTTGTCATGTAAACTTTGCTAATATTGTGAAAGTATGTTCTACACTTGCAGTAAGAAACTTACCTATGATTATGAAGCTTACTAACATGATTTACAAGGAATGTGTGATGGCTAAGCAGAAAAGGAGTTCATTTCCTAGCAATAAGTTCACATCTATAGAAAAGTTGGAGATTATTCATACAGACTTGAGCGGTCCTACTAGGACTAGAGGATTCTATGGAGAAAGGTATTTTATGATTCTTGTTGATGATTTTACAAGAATGATGTGGATTGCATTTTTGAAAGAAAAATCTGAAGCATTTGATAAGTTTAAGGTCATGAAGAATAAAGTTGAGAATGAATTAGGAATGAGGATTGTAGAAAGAAGGAACAGATCAGTAACTGAAGCAACTAGAGCTATGTTATTTGAAGGTGATTTGGCAAAGACATTTTGGAGAGAAGCAGTGAATACATCAGTATATACAATGAACAGAGTACAAGTCAGAGTAGACACAGACAAGACACCTTATGAATTATGGTTTGGACATGCACCGTCAGTTAAGTATTTTAGAATTTTTGGAAGCAAATGTTATATTAAGAGAGATGATGATATAGGAAAGTTTGATCCTAGAAGTGATGAAGGAATTTTTCTTGGATATTCTTTGAAAATAAAAGCATATAGATGTTACAATAAGAGAACTAAAACTATTGTTGAAAGTGTAAATGTAAAAGTTGATGAGAAGTTTAAAATTCAGGAAAGAATGCTTGATTATGAATCTGATGAAGGAACTAACCCTCAGCCTAACATTGAAACTACTAAACAATTTTTTGAGACTGACAGTGAATTGTTGAATGAAAGTCATGCTGAAGAAAATAGACAAGAATCTAGAGAAGAATCTACAATTGAAGAAAGATTAGTGACTATGACACCTAACAGGTATATATCAAGACATCATCCTATTGAGAAAGTTATTGGAAGTTTGGATAGAGGAGTTATGACTAGAAAGAAGGTACATTTATGTTTGATTTCTCAAATTGAACCTAAGTCTACTAATGAAGCTTGTGAAGATGAACATTGGATTAAAGCTATGAAAGAAGAATTGGATCAGATTGAAAAGAACAAGACATGGGAATTGGTCCCTAGACCTAAAGACAAAAAATTGATTGGAACTAAATGGGTATTCAGGAACAAGATGAATGAACAATGAGAAGTAATTAGAAATAAAGAAAGATTGGTATGTAAGGGATACTCACAGCAAGAAGGAATTGACTATGAAGAGACTTTTGTGCCTGTGGCAAGACTTGAAGTGGTAAGAATATTTTTGGCTTATGCAACATTTAAGAAATTCAAAGTGTATCAGATGGATGTAAAGTCAGCATTTCTGAATGGTGAATTAGAGGAAGAAGTCTACATTGAGCAACCTGAAGGTTTTCCTTTGACTCAAGAAGGAGACATGGTATGTAAACTAAAGAAAGCATTGTATGGACTAAAGCAAGCACCTAGAACTTGGTATGCTATATAAGATAAGTATTTGTTAAAATTTGGATTTACAAAAGGAACAGCTGATAGTAACTTATACACAAAATAAATTGAGAATGGATTGTTAGTTTTGGTTATTTTTGTTGATGACATTATTTTTGTAGGAGAAGATGAAGCTAGTGACAAATTTTCTGATGAAATGAAGATAGAATTTGAAATGAGTATGATTGGAGAAATGAAATACTTTTTGGGATTACAAATAACACAAAACAAAGATGGTATCTTTATAAGTCAAACAAAGTACTTGAATGATTTGTTCAAAAGATTCGGTATGGAGAATTGTAAACTAGTTGGAAAACCTATGGTTACAGGACATAAACTATCTAGTAAAGATGAGACACCAGAAGTTGAGCAAAAGAAATACAGATCTATAATTGGTGGATTGTAGTATTTGACACACACTAGACCAGATATACAACATTCAGTTGGGATGGTAGCAAGATTTCAAGCTAAACATAGAGAGTCACATTATGTAGCAGTAAAAAGGATATTGAGATATCTTAGAGGCACAATGGACTATGGACTGTGGTATGAAAATTCTGATGATTTTACCCTATGTGCATATACTGATGTTGATTGGGGAGGCAGCATTGATGACAAGAAAAGCACCAGTGGTGGAGCCTTTTTTCTTGGAGGAAGATTAGTTTCTTGGTTGAGTAGAAAGCAGAATTGTATCTCACAGAGTACAACAGAAGTAGAATATGTAGTAGCAGAAAACAATTGTAATCAAAGAATTTGGATGAAGCAAATGTTGATGGTCATTGGAATCAAGTTTGATCATCCTATTGTCATATATTGTGAGAATACAAGTATAGTTAGTATGTCTAAGAATCTAGTTTTATATGCTAAAACAAAGCATATAGAGATCAAGTATCATGTTGTAAGAGAGAAAGTTGCAGAAAAAGAAGTCAGACTAGAGTACATAAGCACAAAAGAGCGAATAGCAGATATATTTACTAAACCTTTGCCTAAGGGTACATTTGAGTATTTGAGAGGTATGCTTGGGGTTATGCCCCAACCTACTTTTGAGTAATGATGTAGTTGGTTGCATCCATCCAGTGGTTTATGGCCCTATCTATTTTTTGGATTGGATGTTGGTGCTTCCTCTATGGGGGAGTATGTGTATCTAAGCTGAGTCATTGAGGACTCTTGTGAATGTATTTTCTGAATAGTGTCTTTTGACATTGAGCTATTGTTTGACATAGTGATAGAATTTCTATCATTTATGTCAATGGGGGAGAGAATCATGAAAAAAATTGAGGAAACATTGAGGAACTACATTTGTTGGAGAGATTGAATAGGATAACAAAGCAAGATTTGATTGATGATGAGTAGCGGTGCAGTTGCGCAGCAGTGATTGGATTTTTGGAACATTGGATGTTTTTCATCTATGTTTCCATCAATGCCAATGGGGGAGATTGTTAGGAATTAATGTTGAAGCCTTTGGAAGTCATTGTATAGTAGTGGTTTTTGCATTCATGACTATGATTGTCATTGATGTCAACACTGTGATATTTTGGAGTTTAGCAAAGAAGCAGGCATAGTTTTTTTTTGTGCACATGTTATATTTTAGATTGAGTTATGTGTAGTTGATGGTATGTTATTTGGTGTGTTATTAGCCTATGGTTAAGAGTGGAAAAAGAAATTCATTTATTCATAAAATTTATAAGCATTTTGGTGGAAGGAGTATTCTGGTAGTATTCCTGTGTAGCGGTTTTTGGTAATCGGAGGATATCTCCTAACTGGGATGGAATCTGATTTTGTGTAGTTAAAGGGAGGTTTGAGACTCATTGGTGATGATGTGGTTCATAGCACAAACTTTGAGGTCACACAATTGGAAATTTATTGTATCTGGAAGCTGACAGTTTTATGTAATTTTGATGTAGCATGTTGAAATTATTATTTTTTATTTGCATGCCGACTCATTTATAATTATTTGAGTGTGGTATAAAGTAAGGAATGTTTTCCTTGTTATATGAGGATTTTAATAGTTATGATATGAAATTATGAAAGTTGTGATGCAAATGTATGCATGAAGTGAAGAAAAGAGCTAATTCAATGATGAAGGAAGACTTGCGAAGTACAGAGATATGGATTTGTGATCTTGTGTAGCAGAGAGTGTGGTTTTGGCATAGTGTGAAGGAGGTAACATATTTCATATTATTCTATTGAATAATCCTAAGATCTATTGGACAGTGAGTTCAGAGATCTTGTCTTGAAGCTATTTGGGCAATGGGTCCTTCTGTCTTCCATAACTCCTAACAGGGTTAGAATCTATTAACAGGGATTCAAAATCTCCTAACAGAGATTCATATGTACTAAATGTATTTCATTAGACTCCTAATAGGGTCCATCCTCTAACAAGGAACTTTCATATTAGTACATCATTTTGTGGGTATCATTCCCACTGGGGTTGACTCTTTGATCAAGAGGTTCCCTAGTTAACATATCTTGTTTTATTGTGTCATTGTGTATGATTATCCTTCTATGGTTGGTTACTACATTAATTATATGGTTTAAAGTTTTTTAAGTTGATATTGAAGTTAATGATGATAAATGGTTTAATTATCAGATAACTGATTCACCCCCCCCCTCTCAGTTATATTGGTGGTCTTTACTTTTAACAAATACTTCATCATGATAACTCCCAATTTTGAATTTAACAAGGCATTTTTCACTTACAAGTAGTTTATGCTCCTTTTGGATCCAATAAATATGGTAAGGCTTAGGATGTCTCAATCTATGCAACTACAATTTTTTAACCAGCTCTTCGGATGTCAAATTATCAGAACTTCCACTATCAATGATTACCTTGTAACATTTGTCAGCGATCTTACATCTGGTTCTAATCAAAATTTTGCTCAAAATAGGTTCCTCATCAACTTATTCATTCCACAAGATCCTTCTTAGCATCAAGTTCTGACCATGTTGAGGTTCATTAGACATTTCCTCAACTTCTTCACAAGATGAATTATTTCTACTATTACCTCTAGTCTTCTTTCCAGAGTTAGTACATTCAAAATATCTATGTCCTTCACCACATTTGTAACAAGGACCTTTAAACCAAGATTTCTCTTCTCTTTTCTCACTATTATTATTCCTAAAGTAACCATTATAGCTACCTCTAGAGTAATTACCTCTTTTAGAAGGTTCATCTTTCCATCCTTTGTCTTGCACATCATTGTCAAATCCACTACTTTCTCCATAAGATCTACCTCTACTTCTCTGAAATTTGGCACCTCTTCATCTCTGTCTTTGTTCATGTCTTTTAGTCAATCTTTCTTCATCCTTAAAAGAAAATTGGTATGCTTCTTCAACACTATCTATCTTAACATAATTGATCTCATCTTGAATTGATGTCCTCAAACCATTCAGGTATCAAGCCACTTTCTCAACTTCATCATCCACATGTTAAGATCTGATATCCAATTTGTAAAATTCCTCAGTATATTCTTTCACACTCATGTCCTTTTGTCTTAGATTTTGAATTTTCCTCATCAAACTAATTTGGTAGTCAGATGGAAGGAACTTCTTCATATTTCCAAGCATCTTCATCCATGTCTTGATCTTTTCTTTTCCTCACTTCTGTCTCTCAATTTTCAAATGATCCCACCAAAGAGATGCATGACCTTTCAACTTTGTGACTGCTATCTTAACCTTCTTATTATCAAGAGTACCTTCATACTAAAAGTATTTATCCATCTCAAAGATCCAATCCACAAGTGCATCAGTCTCAAGTCTTACATCATAGCAAGAAACTTCAAGTGGATGTCTAGAGTTAGCCTTAGATAAAACTCTCAAAAGTCTTTCCTCATCCTATTCAACTTGAGGTTCAAGATTAGGTACTACTTATTCTTCATCAATAACATCTTCAAGATGTGCACCTCTTCTCTGGGCTATCTCTATAGCTTCAAGCCTAGTTGCAATCTATCTCAACATATCCATGATAGCATTATCATTTCCTCTACCATGAACCATCTTGACAATCAGGTTCCAGCAAGATCATAGCCTTCTACAAGTTATAGATTAGATCTCAGATCTACCACCCTACAACCAATCCAATAAGGTTCTCCATGATCCAATCCACAAGAAAGAAAGAACTCTAATACCACTTGACACAAAGATAGGGTGGCTAAAGGCAGAATGAGGGTCAATTAAGACTGCTTAAACCCACAAACATGCCCTATGAAGAGTTACACATAGAATAAATATGAAAACCACATAAAATTAGTAAAAACACAATGGATATGAGACAAGCAACTGGTAACAACATGGGTGCAATTATATTAAATCTTTCAACATGCCCGATTATGAGGCTTTCTGGGTTTTGGCCTTATACAATAAGAATTATGCATTCAAATTCTCAGCTCACATATTGTCTTTGTCTCCAATGATGTATCTACTCACTATCTACTTTGCCTATCCCACCTAAAAAACCTGAGCTCCAAATATATAGCTAGGAAAGCCACAAGTCAGCTAGTCAGGAATTTAATTACAATATAGGTCCACTTAGGAGGAGAAACCAAAAATAAAGTTAGAAATAATAAAACACAATGCCAAGTTGCATTTAGGTCCACACATGACCCAAGAATAGATCCTCAACCCTACAAGATCCAATTTCCCCATGTGGAACCATGGAAGATGAAATACTAGACATTTCATGATTTAAACTGGTAGAAAATTGATGCTCAAGGAAAATTGCAATAACTTACAGATCAAAATAAATTAGGAGGTGCACCCTTAGGAGAATGCTCAAGATTAGGTCCACGTCACTGCATTAAACTTGCAAGGCAAGAAAACAACCACAACAATGATGAAAAAACAAACATTGGACTGGTACTAGAAATAGGAAATATTTTTGGTGATGCAAGATTGCTCAAGACCCAAGATGCTCTTGCATCATACTGTCTCCATTTCTTCAGTGCTTGAACAATACCATAGAATTCTTGATCATACATAGAATATTTCCTTTTTGCATCATTCAACTTTTCACTAAAGAAAGAAACAGGTTTATCTTCTTGACTCAATATAGCTCCTATTTCCCTTCCACTTGCATCACATTCCACTTGAAATACCTTATTGAAATTGGGTAATGCTAAAATAGACAACTCAACAACCTTCTGCTTCAAAGTCTCAGAACTATTATCAGCTCCATGTGTCCACTTGAATTCTCTCTTATCTCCTCTCATAGTCTCAGTCATAGCATTACAAATTGAACTGAAATTCCTAATGAACTTTCAGTAAAAACTTTCTAAACCATGAAATGATCTTACCTCACTAAAATTCTCTGGTGTAGGCCAATTCAAAATACCTTCAACCTTTTTAGGATCCATTTTCAAACCATTAGCTGAAATCACAAATCCCAAATACACAATCTCCTCTTTCATGAATGAATACTTTTTTAGATTTATTAGCAACTTTTCTTCTTTCAACATCTGCAATACTTGTTTAACATGGAACAAATTTTCTTCTCAGATCTTACTAAATATCAAAATATCATCAAGGTATACCATCAAAAACTTTATAATTTCTTCAAAACTTCAATCATCAACCTCATAAAAGTACTTGGTGCATTAGTTAAACCAAAAGGTATAACCAACCACTCATACAAACCTTCTTTTGTCTTAAAATAATTCTTCCACACATCACCTTCTCTAATTCTAATCTAATGATACCCACTTTTCAAATCAACTTTTGTAAAATACTTTGCTCCAGTCAAACTATCCATTATATCATCCATTCTCAGTATAGGAAACTTGTATTTCACTATTTTCTTGTTGATTTCTCTGGAATCTGTACACATTCACCATTCTCCATTCTTCTTAGGTGCTAATACAATAGGTATTGCACAAGGACTCAAACTTTCTAGGATTAAACCTTTCTGCAATAATTCTTGAATCCATCGATTCAATTCCTGATTCTTGGTAGGTGTCAACCAATGTGGTGCCTTATTTGGTAAACTAGCTTTGGGGATTAGATCCATGCAATGATTAATGCTTCTTTTCAGTGGAAAACCATTAGGTATATTATCAAAAATGATTTCTCTATACTCGGTGAGTAACTTATCAATCTCCTCAGGGATACTATCCTCTGTTTTCTAACTCAGTTTGTTAGGAATTACAACAAAACATACATCATTCTTCTTTAAATCCTTAACAAACTTTCTTCCTTCCATCAAGAAAATATTCATAGATGTACCAACATATCTAATAGGTTCTTGAGTCAAAGGTAACAATATTTGTCTTCTTCCATCAGCCTAAATAGTGTATTTATGCAGTCTCCCATCATATATAGCATGTCTATCATATTGCCAAGGTCTACCCAACAAAATATGACAACACTCCATAGGCATGATATCACATAACACATTATCATAGTACTTTCCAATTTTCAAATTCACATAACATTGTTCACTTACCAAGAGTGTATGCTCATCTTTAATCCATGAAACTTGATATGGCTTCAGATGTTCCAATCTTTTAAACTGCAACTTTGTAACCATTTCCTTAGATGCCAAGATTTATGAGCTTCAACTATCAATGATTACCTTCTAAACTTCATCAAAAACTCTACATCTGGTCTTGAACAAAAATTTTCTTGCCGTGTCTTCCTTATTACTTTCACTCCAAAGTGCTCTACTTACTATCAAGTTCTTTTCCTTCTTAGGTTCATTCAGTGGTTCTTCTTGCACCAAAGCATTCGTACTTCTATCGACCTTCTTAATTGCATGTGTACACTCAAATGATCTATGTCCTTCTCCATAATTTTAACAAGTTCCACAGAAACCACCTCTATTATAACCCCCTTAGTAGTTACTGCCTCTGCCTCCATATGAACTTTCACTTTTCCACTCTGTCTTGCCTTTATCCAGACTTATCTTTTCAGGTTCAGATCTACTATTTTAACCATAAGATCTGCCTCTTCCTCTAGGGAATCTACCACCTCTACCTCTTTTTCTTTTCTCATGTCTCTTGTAAGAATAACCCTGGCCTTGTTCTAATTTGTCATTACTCTATTTAGGTCACTTAAGGGTCCTAATTCACATGTGCTTAATTGTTTCCCCCTTTGTCACATGATCACGTGAACCTTTTTTATGTTACGCGATCTTGTGACTAAAGGTTTTATACCCCCGATGGCCTTTAAATTTTTCCTAAGTCCTCAGCGCTTGATTTTTTCCCTAAGCCTAAGTCTCAATGATTAATATTTCCTATGTTTTGGCTTGATATTTCTTGGGTCTGGCCTTCTGACACCATCTTGATCCAATGGTTGTTGCTAAAGTGCAAAGTTTTTGTTAGAGGCTTGCACTTTTGCGATAATCATTGATTCATTTTCATGACGTAACTTTTCAATGTAGGTGGGACCACTGCCACATAAGCACAACTGGTGACATCTTATTGGCTAAAGGAAATGATGATATGGTGGGGTGGGGTCAAGTTTTCAATTGACTGAAGATCTAGTGGTTGTCACATGATCGCAAGGAATATTCTTCCCCTTCACGATCATGTGACAGTTGTAGATTTGGAATCTAATGTATAGGCTATCAGTGGGTCTAAGATAACACGTAAGCATAGTTGGTAGCCTATGATTGGTCCATGTATTAACACATTGGCAGTTATCAGTGAGACTCAGTTTCTAGATGAGTTAGAGGGTTGTCAGAGTAGGGTAAGATTCTTCATCTGATGGTTGTCTCATGATCTGAAGGAATCTTGGAGGTCTATGTGAAGATGAGATGACCATCGATCTTCTTGATGCGGGCCCAATTAATTTCATCAGTCTTTTGGCAGTCCTGATAAAATGTTTTGTGGCCTGATGAATTTTCATTGCTTTTTGCTCATTCATGAAATGATTTGGTGGTATTCTAAATTGACTGGCAATTCAGTGAGTGTGTATTCATGTAATTGCTAAAATATTTAGAGGATAGATAAAGTTCTTCATGAATTGATGAAACCCTTCGGTCACTAGTTCGCCAGATGTAGCTGGGATGAGTTAGGTTCCCTTTGTTCACTAAGTTGTGGAGTTAAAGGTGGTTTAAGTTTTTCATTACACGAATAAGAAATGCCTTGTCACATGTTTGCTAGGAGTTAACTTGAGGATGGTAGTTGAGTTAAGGACATAAAGACCGCGAAAAGAGAGATCAAATGATTAGGACTTAAAGTTGATCTAATTTCAAATGAGGACCACCAATTTTCTACTTCAGCCATAAAGTAACAGTTGTAGTTTAAATTCAAATTTTTGAAGGTTTCTTAGTGATAGAAAGGACCAAAATTGAATGCTTTCATAGTTGAATTTGATTTGTTTGGTGGCGCTTGCTGTTATAGTGTGGTCTAGGGTGTGATGATCAATTGCAAAGATCTGTGTCATGTAAGGAATGGGATGAGTGGCTCAAGGTGTGTGGTAGGTGGTTGAATAGACTGGTTTTCATGGTGGATTTATGATCTTCTGTACACTATTCTAAGAATTATCATAATTGGAGATCAATTTTAGATCTATTCTTCACCAGGTTGCTTGGTTTTCCATCCAACGTATTGAATTCTGATCTTTTGAATTGTTTTGGTGGGTGGAAACCCTAACCCTTACCATGGTTATTCATAGCTTGTTGCATCCTAACTTGTGTAGGATTCCAAGATAACCAGGGGTATATATGGTTGAAGTTTTGACTTTGTAAGGGTTCTGAAATCCTGGTTCCTGAGGGTTCCTTTTCAGTTCCATGAAGGGTCCTTTTCCTGTAGATTTTCTCTACTTCTCTGCATATAGAGTGTTCTTTCTTACTTTTTGGTTCAGAGAATACAATACATATTGTAATTTGATTTTTCTTATGTATGAGATTCAATATATTTCTACTATTATCAAATTGTCTCCATTTGAGTTTCAAACTTATTGATTAAAGCATCAAGGGTGTTTCCAGCTTTCTATTTGCATTTCCTTTGTGTCTACAATAGAGTTTTTTTTGCAAAAGCAACTAGGTTTAGGATTGGTTTTTAGGTGTGTATGAACTGGGGTATCAAGGGTATCTTATGTTTTTCTTCCAGTGGATGTTGGTTAATGTATTACTTGTTTATAGGTTTCTTCCAAGGGGAGAGTTAATATCCTTTAAATAGGTGATAGCACATTTTGGGTACACAAGTGGATTGTTGAAGTATGACTTGGTTGATGGTGTATGTTTGGTGTAAGGCATCAGCATATTAGAATATATTGTCTTCTTGTTTCATAGCTGTCTATTGCAATAGGGTATTTGACTCTATGGCCCATTGGACAAGGCACTGGTCTATGAGAGACTTAGTGTATCTTAGGGGTCTCTTCAACCCAACATTAAAATCATCAAATCAAATACCTTTCCCTTTCATGTTGGTAGTAGTAGTAGGAGGTCCTTTCTAGTCTTCAGACTCATTTTATGCAAGTAGGGCTATTGCATGTGAATTGGCTTCATTGGGGTACAAGTTACCTAAAGGGATTTGAAGATTATTCCACAATAATATATCTGTAGGCCTATTATTTATCATGAGGTGTCTTGAGTGTGCAGATAAGGCAATACCCACCTAAGTGATGTGGAGCTCAAAGAAGAAGGAGGATGTTCTCTATCCTCATCAATTGGACTATTTTCTTGTCAAGCTTGAGTGCCTACCCTGAGAATCAAGCCCATCTATTGATTCAAGTTTGGTCCTGCAAGGAAAAGCTCCAACACACATCATCTTCATCATGTCCAAATCTGATATCTAATCTATATAATTCCGTATATTCTTTTACCAAGATATCTTTCTACCTTAAACTTTGCATTTTCCTAACTAGGTTAATCTTATAATCACAAGGTAAAAAATTTCCTTTCAATTTATTCACCATTTTTTTCCATACCTTATTTTTGTCTTTTCCTTTCCTCTTTTTGTCTAACTGCATATGTTCCCACTACAAGGATGCATGACTTTTCAACTTTGTGCTTGCAATTTTCACCTTCTTTTCCTCAGGTACATTCTCATATTCAAAATACTTTTCCATCTCGGTGATCCAGTCCACCAATTCATCAGAATCCAATTTTCCACTATACTCAGGAGGATTAAAGTGTGGTGAAGACTTCAGATTTGTTAAAGCCTTCAATAATATTTCCTCACCTTGATCCATTACTGGTGAAGGTTCTACACCACCTTATTCTTCCTCAATTTCATCATGACTAACATCTTCAAGATTTCTTCATCTTCTCTGGGTTGTTTCAATAGCTTGTAATCTAGTAGCAAGTTGTCTCAACATGTATGCCAATCCTTGATCCACATCCCACCTCCCATGAACCATCTTGAAACCCTCTGTAATTATAGGCCAGATCACAATCTGCTACCCCACAAAAAATCAACTAGGGTTTGACAAGAAGGAACCCTCAAACCTAGATTCTTAAACCTAGATCTAGATTTCACCTCGCGCTGATACCACCTGACATAAGGGAGGATGGGGAGAGGGGCCAAAGGCACACTCTAACTAGATCCACCTTGCAGAGATCACGCACAAAACCAAAAAAGATACAGTGAGAGAGAGAATGCAGAATACTTCATATATTTATCTCAATTGATTCATACATGTCAAGCTGTAAGGCCTTCCTGGTTTAGGCCAGATATTACAATTCAAGTACAAAATTCCTCCAACATGCAAGGATTTGAAATAATCTCTAATCTTCTAGCTTCTATCCTCTAACCAAAAAGTGACTTCCTAAAACTACAACTCGAGACCACAATCAAGGATAAATTTAGTGGTGAATATTCACCAATTGGCTAATTTTACTCGTTGGGGACCAAAAATTTGGCTAAAAAAATTAGACTTTTAGGGTGGCCATGTTGCCAGCACTTTATAAAAACTGGTTCCCATGCATAGGCCAATCACCAATAGTTATATGGACTTCAATGATGATGTCGCCAATAGAATCTAATTTATCCACATAGTAAATTGAATATATTCACCAATATGTGGTCAAAATTTAAGTTAGGGTACAGATTAAGTACATAGATTTGAAATGTCTCTATTCTAAAGAATTTTCATGGGACTTTTTATCCTTTCAAATTTTGGCCTAAAATAAATTTGAATGTGGACACACGTTTTTATTTCAAAGACTTTCTCTGGAACTTGGTGTCCTTTAAAAGTTTGGCCCGAAATAGGATATATGCCATTGATTTAACATCATCCAATGGTTATAAAAAATAATTGTACTATATGTCAGATGATATAAAAGTAAATTATGACACCTATCCATTTAAAAATAATGATGAAATGATGGTTTCTAGGTATGTGTACTTCTAGCTGCGATTTTCTTCAACAATGAAAGATTCGCCAAGATTTTATAGAATTTTCATACAATTGAAAAAAAATCGCTAGTTAAATTAATATATTTTCCTTTCAAATTAAAAAAATTGCCAACAATATTATTTTTTTCCACCCAAAATAATGTAGGATTCGCCAGGATTTTATAAATTTCTAGGGAGGGGGTTTCTTAAAGTTTTCCCTAACCACAATATATACAAGAGGCTTCTGAACAATTTGGCCTTCAGATCCACCATCAACAAAAGGAACAACCAGATCTAGGTCCACAAATGATAGATACCATCATTAAATCCACAACCATAATTAATTGCATTAGTCAGCCTCAATAGAAAACTAAAACAAACAACTTGAAAAGAAATGATAACCAAGCGCCAAAAAAGCATCACCGAGCACCAGAGAGATAACCAACCAACTCGGTCAAAAAAGGAAATTGAGAAAATACCGATCCAACTCGGTAAAAATAGGAACTGAGCAACACAAGAAAACACAAACATGTTTTTGGTGACACGGGATTACCAAGGACCCTAGATGCTCCTGCATCATTTATCCATTCCCAATAGCCTATGGGAGTTGATTAGCATGGACTTCATAGTAGGGCTTCCTAAGACCAAGACATGGCTAGATATAATTTATGTGGTGGTTGATTGGTTTAGCAAAATCAATCACTTTATCCATTGCAAACATACTCATGATGCTAGCCACATAGCTCATCTTTTCTTCAAGCAGGTTGTGAGTATACATGTAATTCCTCTAATAATTGTGTTAGATGTGGATGCAAGGTTCATGGGCCATTTTTGGATGATATTATGGAATAGATTGAGTACCAATTTATCTTTTGGATTATCTTACCATCCATAAATAGATGGTCAAAGTGAAGTGATTAACAGGGTGTTGGCTAACTTACTTAGATGCCTAACCAAGGAGTATGGCCAACCATGGGATCTAGTCCTCCCACAAGAAGAGTATGCCTATAATGATAGTGTTAATTAGACAAATGGAAAAACTCATTTTGAAATAGTGTATGGTATGCACCCAAGGGGAGTGAGTGAACTTAGAGATTTAGGGAGTATGAAATATAGGAATGTCCATGCAAAAAACTTCTCTCAAATAATGAAAGAGATTGAGGAGAAAGTCAAGAAGACCCTAACATAAGCTACCCAAAAATTGAAAGCCAAAGTGGATGAGAGGAGAAGAGATGTTTAGTTTGAAGTAGTTGAATATGTGATGGTTCATTTGAAAACATATAGGTTGCAAAAAGGAGAACCTACCAAATTGCAGATGAAGAGAGTAGGACCATGCAAGGTTCTAGCCAAGTATGGGATAATTCCTAGAGGGTACAGCTTCCTTCAGATCTGACCTCTCACCAGTGTTTAACATAGTAGACTTGGTTAGATACAAAGGACCATTATCAAATATTAATCATAATAGCCATGATGTCCTCTCAGATGTTAGTACAATAGCCATACATCCAAAAGCCAAGCTTTAGGCAGAGAAGATCTTGCAATCTGGATTGAAGAAGAAAACTAGACACAGATTCTATATGGAACATTTGGTACAGTTGAAGTACCACCCTTAATCTGAAGCTACTTGGGTGGAGAAGAGAAACTTAAAAAAGATGGGTATTGATCTTACTTTGATATCCCCTACTATTCCTTAGTTACTCTTTTGTGCAGAGGGGAAGAATGGTGCAAGAGTACCCATGGGTTGACTATTTCAATCCTCTTTCTATTTTTTTGTGTAAGCCCTCAAAGGAATATGTATATTACATAATATCATATAGACCATAGTGTGTGAGTCCAATAGGGAATTTAGGTCAAGATATGTTAGGAATGAATGCAAAGTGTTTTGGCAGTCATTCTGTAGCAATTCTTGTTGTATTCATGACTTGGATTGTCATTGATGTCAACATAGTGATATTCTAGATATTAGCAGGAAAGTAGGCACAGTTTTGTTTTGTGCACATGTTGTATTGTAGATTGGATTTTGCACAGTTGATGGTATATTCTTTGGTGTGTTATTAACCTATGGTTAACATTGCAAAAAGAAATTCATTCATTTGTAAGAGTTATGAGCATTTTGGTGAAAGCAGTGTTTAGATAGTGTTTCTGTGTAGCGATGTTTAGAAATCGGAGGATATCTCTTAGCTAGGATGGAATCTGATTTTACGTAGTTAAAGGGATGTTGGAGACTCATTAATGATGATGTGGTTCATAGTGCAAACTTTGAGGATATGTTTGGAGAAAGTTACAGTAACTGGAAGCTGACAGTTTTATGTGAATTATGTGTGTAGCGTGTAGAATTTATTATTTTGTAATTGAGGACCGACTCATTTGTAATTATTTGAGTTTGGTATATAAGAAGGAATTTTTTCCTTATTATAATGTGTAATATGAAGAGTGAGATGTGAATATATGCATGAAGTGAAGAAAAGAGCTAATTCAGTGATGAAGGAAGACTTGTGAGTACAGAGATCTGGAATTGTGATCTTGTGTAGCAGAGAGTGCAATGTTGGCATAGTGTGAAGGAGGTAATATATTTCATATTATTTTGTTGAATAATTCTAAGATCTTTTGGATAGTGGGTTTAGAGATCTTGCCTTGAAGCTGTTTGGGTAGTAGGTCCTTCTGTCTTCCATAAACTCTGAACTGGATTAGAATCTTTTAACAAGGATTCAAAATCTCCTAACAGGGATTTATATGTACTGAATGTATTTCATAAGACTCCTAATAGGGTCCATCCTCTAACAAGGAACTTTCATATTAGTGCATCATTTTGTGGGCATCATTCCCACCAAGGTTTACTCTTTTCAAGAGGTTCCCTAGTTAACATATCTTGTGTTATTGTGCAATTATTTATGATTATCTTTCTATGGTTGATCAGTACATTGATTATATTGTTTAAAGCTATTGAATGGATAAATTATCTGATAACTGATTCACCCCCCCCCTCTCAGTTATCTTGGGGATCTTTACTTTCTAACAATTGGTTTCAGAGCAGCAGGTCCTTGAAAGAAAAGTTTAACAACTTAAGGAGATCCATGGCGAATTTCAGAAAAGAAAGCCCTAAGTTTGATGGAGTAACTTTTGACAGCTGGAAAGAAAAGATGAAGACACATCTATTGTGTTTAGGAACAAGTTATTGGTTGATTACAAAGAATGAGAAGGCTATCACAATCTAGAGGCAGGAACTAAAGATGAACTAGATCTATTCATGTGTAACATACTTGCAAGAGAAGAACTTTTATCAACACTACCAGAGAATGAATATAGTCAGGTAAGATGTTTGAAAACATCTCATGCAATTTGGAAAGCTTTACATTCTACTTTTGAAGGTGATGAACATGCAAAGAAGGCTAGATTACATAATTGGATTTGTGCATTTCAAGATATCAGAATGATGGAAGATGAATCTATTAGAAGTTATATTGGTAGGATGTCTGAGATTGTGATAGGAATATTGTCTTGTGGAGGTGATAAGATAGAGAATGAAGTGATATGGAAAATTCTAAGAACTTTGACACCAGTATTCAAGTAGACAACACAGATGATTGAACAAGTGATACCTTGTACATCAAACTTTTCAAGAGAGACTCTTCTTGGAAGATTAGAAATAGCAGAGATGAACTTGAGATTATCAGGAGAGCTACCTAGAATGGAAACAACATTTAGTGATCTTAGCATTAGACCTACAAGACGTACTAGTGTGAATGGAGATTATGCCAGCAGTAGAAGATCTGAGGAAGATAAGAAGATTGAAGAAGGTATTGCATTACTTGTAAAAAGAAAACCAGATGGTAAGAAAATCTTTAAATGTTGGACTTGTCAAGAATATGGTCATTTTGCATCTAAATGTCCTAAAAGAGTTAAGAAGTATAGAAGCAACTTTAAACCTAGGAGATCTAAAGAATGTTATTATGCAAATGATGAAGATTTTGAAGCAGGAATTGAAAAACATTTAAGTGATAGTGATAATGATAACTTTGAGGAAATAGAATTTGTAGCAATTAAAGAAGAAAGTTCTGAATCTGATAAAAGGGAAGAAAAACCATTAGTTTCACAAGTTGAAAAGAAATCTGATTGGATTATAGATAGTGGTTGTTCACATCATATGACTGGAGATAAAATAAAGTTTGTTAAGTTAGATAATTATGATGGAGGAATTGTTAGGGTTGGTAGCAATGCACCTTGTTTGATTAAGGGTATACAATCTATTACTCTTGATGGAAAGACTAACACTGATGATGTTTACTTTGTTGATGGACTAAGACATAATCTACTAAGCGTTGGACAATTGGCTGATAAGGGTTGTCAAGTTTGGTTTTTTGAGAAAACTTGTGTGATAAAAGATAAAGATGGAAATCTGATTGGAAAAGGATCCAGAACCAGAGGTAATGTATTTTAGTTGAATCCTACTGAGATGACATGTTTGATAACTAGGATTGATGACAGTTGGTTATGGCATAAAAGGTTTTGTCATATAAACTTTGATAATATTGTCAAGGTGAGCACTACACTTGCGGTAAGAGATTTACCTAGAATTATGAAACCTACTAACATGATTTGCAAATAATGTATGATCGCAAAGCAAAAAAGGTGTTCATTTCCCAATAAGAAGTTCACATCGGCAGAGAAGTTGGAGATTGTTCATACAGACTTGAGTGGTCCTACTAGGACTAGAGGATTCTATGGTGAAAGGTATTTTATGATTCTTGTTGATGATTTTACAAGAATGATGTGGATTGCATTTTTGAAAGAAAAATCTGAAGCATTTGATAAATTTAAGATCATGAAAAGCAAAATTGAGAATGAATCTGGAATGAAGATTAAGTGTCTAAGATCTGATAGAGGTGGTGAATTTACATCTAGAGAGTTCAACACTTTTTGTGAAATGAATGGTATTAAGAGACAACTTTCAGCCCCTAGAACACCGGAACAAAATGGTATTGCAGAAAGAAGCAATAGGCCAATAACTGAAGCAGCAAGAGCTATGTTGTTTGAAAATGATTTGGCTAAAACTTTTTGGAGAGAAGCAGTGAAAACAGCAGTATACACTATGAATAGAGTACAAATCAGAGCAGATACAAACAAGACACCTTATGAATTATGGTTTGGACATATACCCTTAGTTAAGTATTTTAGAATTTTTGGAAGTAAATGTTATATAAAGAGAGATGATGATATAGTAAAGTTTGATCCTAGAAGTGATGAAGGAATATTTCTTGGATATTCTTTAAAAAGCAAAGCACATAGATGTTATAACAAAAGAACTAAGATTATTGTTGAAAGTGCAAATGTAAAAGTTGATGAGAAGTTTAAAATTTGGGAAAGAATGTTTGATTATGAATCTGATGGAGAAGCACAACCTCAGCCTACTATTGAAAATGCAAAATTATTTTTTGAAACTAACAGTGATTTGCTGAATGAAAGTCATACTGAAGAAGACAGAGAAGAAAACAAAGAAGAAAACAAAGAAGAAAATAGAGAAGAAAGCAGAGAAGAATCTATAGTCAGAACAAGATCAGTAACTATGACACCTAACAGGTATACTTCAAGACATCACCTTGTTGAGAAATTTATTGGAAGTTTAGATAGAGGAGTTTCAACTTGAAATAAGGTACATTTATGTTTGATTTCTCAAATTGAACCTAAGACTACTAATGAAGCTTGTGAAGATGAAGATTGGATCAATGCTATGAAAGAAGAACTAGAGAAGATTGAAAAAAACAAGACATGGGAATTGGTCCCTAGACCTGAAGACAAGAATGTGATTGGAACAAAGTGGGTATTCAGAAACAAGATGAATGAACAAGGAGAAGTGATAAGAAACAAAGAAAGATTGGTATGTAAAGGATATTCACAACAAGAAGGAATTGACTATGAAGAAACTTTTGCACCTGTGGCCAGACTTGAAGCAGTGAGACTATTTCTAGCATATGCAACTTACAAAAAATTCAGAGTGCATCAGATGGATGTGAAGTCAGCATTTTTGAATGGTGAATTGGAAGAAGAAGTCTACATTAAGTAGCCTGAAGGTTTTCCTTTGACACAAGAAGGAGATATGGTATGTAAGTTAAAGAAAGCTTTATATGGATTAAAACAAGCACCTAGAACCTGGTATGCAAGATTGGATAAGTATTTATTGAAATTGGGATTTATAAAAGGAACAACAGATAGTAACTTATACACAAAAGAAATTGAGAATGGTTTGTTGGTTATAGTTATATTTGTTGATGATATTATCTTTGGAGGAGAAGATGAAGCTAGTGACAAATTTGCAGATGAAATGAAGACTAAATTTGAGATGACCATGATTGGAGAAATGAAATATTTTTTGGGATTACAAATAACACAAAGCAAGGAAGGTATATTTGTAAGTCAAACTAAATATTTAAATGAATTATTGAAAAGATTTGGAATGGGATATTCTAAACTTGTTGGAACACCTATGGTAACCGGACATAAGTTATCTAGCAAAGATGAGACACCAGCAGTTGAGCAGAAAAAGTATAGATCTATGATTGGAGGATTGCAGTACTTGACACATACAAGACCTGATATAGCACATTCAGTGGGGATTGTAGCAAGATTTCAAGCAGAACCTAGAGAATCACATTATGCAGTAGTAAAGAGGATATTGAGATATCTGAAAGGAACAATGGATTATGGATTATGGTATGAGAATTCTGATGATTTTACTTTATGTGCCTATACTGATGCAGATTGGGGAGGCAGCATTGATGACAAGAAAAGCACCAGTGGTGGAGCCTTTTTTATTGGAGGTAAATTGGTCTCTTGGCTAAGTAAGAAGAAAAATTGTACTTCACAAAACACAACAGAAGTAGAATATGTTGCAGTAGCAAATAATTGTAATCAGATTATTTGGATGAAGTAGATGTTGAAAGATATTGGAATAAAGTTTGATGAGCCTATTGTTATACATTGTGATAACACCAGTACAGTGAGTATGTCAAAAAATCTTGTTTTACGTTCTAAGACTAAACATATTGAGATCAAGTATCATGTTGTAAGAGAGAAAGTGGTAGAAAAAGAAGTAAGATTGGAGTACATAAGTACAAAGGAGCAGATAGCATATATATTTACAAAGCCTTTACCTAAGGATACATTTGTGTATCTGAGAGGTATGCTTGGGGTTATGCCCCAACCTTTTTTTGAGAATTGATGTAGATGATTGCATCCATCCAGTGGTATATGAGCCCTATCTTTCTTCTAGATTGGATGTTGGAACTTCCTTTATGGGGGAGTTTATGAGCTGAGTCATGAGGACTCTTGTTATTGTATTTTTCTGAAAAGTGTCTTTTGACATTAAGTTGTTGTTGACTTATTGATAGAATTTCTATCATTGATGTCAATGGGGGAGAGATATACATGAAAAACATTGTGGATTGTATGAGAGAGCTGAATAGGAAAATGAAGCAAGATTTGATTTGATATTTTGCAGTATTGTATTTTTGGAACATTGGATGTTTTTCATCTATGTTTCCATCAATTCCAATGGGGGATATTTTTAGGAATGAATACAAAGTGTTTTGGTAGTCATTCTATAGCAGTTGTTGTTGCATTCATGACTTGGATTGTCATTGATGTCAACACAGTGATATTCTGGATATTAGCAGGAAAGAAGGTACAATTTTGTTTTGTGCACATGTTGTATTTCAAATTGGATTTTGCATAGTTGATGGTATGTTCTTTGGTGTGTTATTCACCTATGGTTAATAGCACAAAAAGAAATTCATTTATTTGTAAGAGTTATGAACATTTTGGTGAAAGCAGTGTTTAGACAGTGTTTCTGTGTAGCGATGTTTAGAAATCGGAGGATATCTCTTAGCTGGGATGGAATCTGATTTTGCATAGTTAAAGGGATGTTGGAGACTAATTAATGATGATGTGGTTTAAATCACAAACAATGAGGATATGTTTGGAGAAAGTTACAGTAACTGGAAGCCGACAGTTTTATGTGAATTCTGTGTGTAGCGTGTAGAATTTATTATTTTGTAATTGAGGACTGACTCATTTGTAATTATTTGAGTTTTGTATATAAGAAGGAATTTTTTCCTTATTTTAATATGTACTATGAAGAGTGAGATGCGAATATATGCATGAAGTGAAGAAAAGAACTAATTCAGTGATGAAGGAAGACTTGTAAGTACAGAGATCTGGAATTGTGATCTTGTGTTGCAGAGAGTGTAGTTTTGGCATAGTGTGAAGGAGGTAATATATTTCATATTATTCTATTGAATAATTATAAGATCTATTGGATAGTGGGTTCAGAGATCTTGCCTTGAAGCTTTTTGGGCAGTGGGTCCTTCTGTCTTCCAGAAACTCTTAACTGGGTTAGAATCTTTTAACAGGGATTCAAAATCTCCTAATAAGGATTTATATGTAATGAATGTATTTCATAAGACTCCTAACAGTGTCCATCCTCTAACAAGGAACTTTCATATTAGTGCATCATTTTGTGGACATCATTCCCACCGGGGTTTACTCTTTTCAAGAGGTTCCCTAGTTAACATATCTTGTGTTATTGTGTAATTGTGTATGATTATCTTTCTATGGTTGATCAGTACATTGATTATATTGTTTAAAGCTGTTGAATGGATAAATTATCTGATAAATGATTCACCAACCCCCTCTCAGTTATCATGGGGATCTTTACTTTTTAACAATTGGTATCAGAGCCCTATCTTTCTTCTGGATTGGATGTTGGAACTTCCTCTATGGGGGAGTTTATGAGCTGAGTCATGAGGACTCTTGTTATTGTATTTTTTTGAAAAGTGTCTTTTGACATTAAATTTTTGTTGACTTAGTGATAGTATTTCTATCATTGATGTCAATGCGGGAGAGATATACATGAAAAACATTGTGGATTGTATGAGAGAGCTGAATAGGAAAACAAAGCAAGATTTGATTTGATATTTTACAGTGATGTTGCAGTATTGGATTTTTGGAACATTAGATGTTTTTCATCTATGTTGCCATCAATGCCAATGGGGGAGATTGTTAGGAATGAATGCAAAGTGTTTTGGCAATCATTCTGTAGCAGTTGTTGTTGCATTCATGACTTGGATTGTCATTGATGTCAACACAGTGATATTCTGGATATTAGCAGGAAAGAAGGTACAATTTTGTTTTACGCACATGCTCTATTGTAGATTGGATTTTTTGTAGTTGATGGTATGTTCTTTGGTGTGTTATTAACCTATGGTTAACAGCGCAAAAATAAATTCTTTCATTTGTAAGAGTTATGAGCATTTTGGTGAAAGTAGTGTTTAGATAGTGGTTATGTGTGGCGATGTTCAGAAATCAGAGGATATCTCTTAGCTGGGATGGAATCTGATTTTGTGTAGTTAAAGGGATGTTGGAGACTAATTAATGATGATGTGGTTCATAGTGCAAACTTTGAGGATATGTTTGGAGAAAGTTACAGTAACTAGAAGCTGACAGTTTTATGTGAATTTTGTGTGTAGCGTGTAGAATTTATTATTTTGTAATTGAGGACCGACACATTTGTAATTATTTGAGTTTGGTATATAAGAATGAATATTTTCCTTATTTTAATATGTACTATGAAGAGTGAGATGTGAATATATGCATGAAGTGAAGAAAAGAGCTAATTCAGTGATGAAGGAAGATTTGTGAGTATAGAGATCTGGAATTGTGATCATGTGTAGTAGAGAGTGTAGTTTTGGCATAGTGTGAAGGAGTTAATATATTTCATATTATTCTATTGAATAATTCTAAGATCTTTTGGATAGTGGGTTCAGAGATCTTGCCTTGAAGCTTTTTGGGCAGTGGGTCCTTCTGTCTTCCATAAACTCTTAACCGGGTTAGAATCTTTTAATAGGGATTCAAAATATCCTAACAGGGTTTTATACGTACTGAATGTATGTCATAAGACTCCTAATAGGGTCCATCCTCTAACAAGGAACTTTCATATTAGTGCATCATTTTGTGGGCATCATTCCCACCGAGGTTTACTCTTTTCAAGAGGTTCCCTAGTTAACATATCTTGTGTTATTGTGCAATTGTGTATGATTATCTTTCTATGGTTGATCAGTACATTGATTATATTGTTTAAAACTGTTGAATGGATAAATTATCTAATAATTGATTCACCCCCCCCCCCTCTCAGTTATCTTGGGGATCTTTACTTTCTAACAATTGGTATCAGAGCCCTATCTTTCTTCTGGATTGGATGTTGGAACTTCCTCTATGGGGGAGTTTATGAGCTGAGTCATGAGGACTCTTGTTATTATATTTTTTTGAAAAGTGTCTTTTGACATTAAGTTGTTGTTGACTTAGTGATAGAATTTTTATCATTGATGTCAATGGGGGAGAGATATACATGAAAAACATTGTGGATTGTATGAGAGAGTTGAATAGGAAAACGAAGTAAGATTTGATTTGATATTTTGCAGTGATGTTGCAGTATTGGATTTTTGGAACATTGGATGTTTTTCATCTATGTTTCCATCAATGACAATGGGGGAGATTGTTAGGAATGAATACAAAGTGTTTTGGCAGTCATTCTGTAGCAGTTGTTGTTGCATTCATGACTTGGATTGTCATTGATGTCAACACAGTGATATTCTGGATATTAGCAGGAAAGCAGCTACAATTTTGTTTTGCACACATGTTGTATTGTAGATTGGATTTTGTGTAGTTGATGGTATGTTCTTTTGTGTGTTATTAACCTATGGTTAATAGCACAAATAGAAATTCATTCATTTGTAAGAGTTATGAGCATTTTCGTGAAAGCAGTGTTTAGACAATGTTTCTCTGTAGCGATGTTCAGAAATCGGAGGATATCACTTAGCTAGGATGGAATCTGATTTTTCACAGTTAAAGGGATGTTGGAGACTCATTAATGATGATGTGGTTCATAGCGAAAACTTTGAGGTTATGGTTGGAGAAAGTTACAGTAACTGAAATCTGACAGTTTTATGTGAATTCTGTGTATAGCGTGTAGAATTTATTATTTTGTAATTGAGGACTGACTCATTTGTAATTATTTGAGTTTGGTATATAACAAGGAATTTTTTCCTTATTATAATGTGTACTATGAAGAGTGATATGAGAATATAGGCATGAAGTGAAGAAAAGAGCTAATTCAGTGATGAAGGAAGACTTGTGAGTACAAAGATCTGGAATTGTGATCTTGTGTAGCAGAGAGTGCAATTTTGGTACAATGTGAAGGAGGTAATATATTCCATATTATTCTATTGAATAATTCTAAGATCTTTTGGACAGTGGGTTCAGAGATCTTGCCTTGAAGCTATTTGGGTAGTGGGTCCTTCTGTCTTCCATAAACTCTTAACCGGGTTAGAATCTTTTAACAAGGATTCAAAATCTCCTAACAGGGATTTATATGTACTGAATGTATTTCATAAGAATCCTAACAGGGTCCATCCTCTAACAATGGACTTTCATATTAGTGCATCATTTTGTGGGCATCATTCCCACCGGGGTTTACTCTTTTCAAGAGGTTCCCTAGTTAACATATATTGTGTTATTGTGCAATTGTGTATGATTATCTTTCTATGGTTGATCAGTACATTGATTATATTATTTAAAGCTATTGAATGGCTAAATTATCTGATAACTGATTCACCCCCCCCCTCTCAGTTATCTTGGGGATCTTTACTTTCTAACAATTGGTATCAGAGCCCTATCTTTCTTCTGGATTGGATGTTGGAACTTCCTCTATGGGGGAGTTTATGAGCTTAGTCATGAGGACTCTTGTTATTGTATTTTTTTGAAAAGTGTCTTTTGACATTAAGTTGTTATTGACTTAGTGATAGAATTTCTATCATTGATGTCAATGGGGGAGAGATATACATGAAAAACATTATGGATTGTATGAGAGAGCTGAATAGGAAAATGAAGCAAGATTTGATTTGATATTTTGCAGTGATGTTGCAGTATTGGATTTTTGGAACATTGGATGTTTTTCATCTATGTTGCCATCAATGCCAATGGGGGAGATTGTTAGGAATGAATGCAAAGTGTTTTGGCAGTCATTATGTAGCAGTTGTTGTTACATTCATGACTTGGATTGTCATTGATGTCAACATAGTGATATTCTGGATATTAGCAGGAAAGTAGGTATAGTTTTGTTTTGTGCACATGTTGTATTGTAGATTGGATTTTACACATTTGATGGTATTTTCTTTGGTGTGTTATTAACCTATGGTTAACAACGCAAAAATAAATTCATTCATTTGTAAGAGTTATGAGCATTTTGGTGAAAGCAGTGTTTAGACAGTGTTTCTATGTAGCGATGTTCAGAAATTGGAGGATATCTCTTAGCTGGGATGGAATCTGATTTTTCATAGTTAAAGGGATGTTGGAGACTGATTAATGATGACATGGTTCATAGTGAAAACTTTGAGGATATGTTTGGAGAAAGTTACAGTAACTGGAAGCCGACAGTTTTATGTGAATTCTGTGTGTAGCGTGTAGAATTTATTATTTTGTAATTGAGGACCGACTCATTTGTAATTATTTGAGTTTGGTATATAAGAAGGAATTTTTTCCTTATTGTAATGTGTACTATGAAGAGTGAGATGTGAATATATGCAGGAAGTGAAGAAAAGAGCTAATTCAGTGATGAAGGAAGACTTGTGAGTACAGAGATCTAGAATTGTGATCTTGTGTAGCAGAGAGTGCAGTTTTGGCACAGTTTGAAGGAGGTAATATATTTCATATTATTCTATTGAATAATTCTAATATCTTTTGGACATTGGGTTCAAAGATCTTGCCTTGAAGCTGTTTGGGCAGTGGGTCCTTCTGTCTTCCATAAACTCTTAACCGGGTTAGAATCTTTTAACAGGGATTCAAAATCTCCTAACATGGATTTATATGTATTGAATGTATTTCATAAGACTCCTAATAGGGTCCATCCTCTAACAAGGAAATTTCATAGTAGTGCATCATTTTTTGGGCATCATTCCCACTGGGGTTTACTCTTTTCAAGAGGTTCCCTAGTTAACATATCTTGTGTTATTGTGCAATTGTGTATGATTATGTTTCTATGGTTGATCAATACATTGATTATATTCTTTAAAGCTGTTGAATGGATAAATTATCTGATAACTGTTTCACCCCCCCCTCTCAGTTATCTTGGGGATCTTTACTTTCTAACAAGATAGGTCCTAAGTCCTTAGGATGTTACATTTGTGGGGCTTAAGTGTTTAGGAGCCTTTGGTTTGGTTAAATGAATTTTGACAGTGTCATCATGATATCATCAGGGCTAGGATGTGTTGAGATTCATGTTTGGACCTAGAATGGAGTCTAGGATAAGCTTGGAGGTGAGAAAAGTGATTTTTGAAGGAAGTTGTAAAACTTCCTAAAATGTTGCAAAAGTTGCTTGGCAACTTTTGCAACTTTTCAAAGTTGCTTGGACAACTTTGTTCTCTCACACACACCAATGATTTAGGAGTTCCCTAATGGAAAACAAAGACTAGGATTTTCCTATTTAAGACAAGTTTTGATCTAACCCAAAGGTTTGATGTAAGATGTACAGATTTTGGCTTTGAGAAATACAATTGTGCATGAATTTGTGTGAAACTTGGTAGTTACAGAGCTGCAAAATTATGTTTTTGGATTGAAATATGAAATTTAACCCATGGATGGATTAGAGTACTATCTTTCCTTATATTTTTTTTCATTAGTTTAGTATTTTTTTCTTCTTTAATTAGTCTGTACAAATTCTTTGTGTTTTTACCTGTTTACTAGTTTAAACCAGGCAGTTGTTAGAGATGGAGACTTAGCTCAGTATCTTACTATTCAATCTATAAAACCTCTTGGGGATAGTGATTATAATCCATGTACATATATAGTATAGAATAATGGGCCCTCAAAAGCATGGGAAGCATTTTAAAAGTCTTTCCCTAGGCGAGCCAGTAGTGAGCCCAGCTAGGGAGGACTAAGTTACAACTTTGATATCTTGTAGGTTGTTTAACAAGCTATGAATTAATGATTGGAGGTTGAAGGTAGATATCTTTTGAAGATATTCTAAAGCAAAGAGGGTATATCCAATCCATTTGGAGAAATCAGTAAAGGAGATAGATAAAGAGGGACTTCCTAAACCCCTAAATGGACAAAGTGAAATTTATATGAACACCTTCTCACCTCTGAAAGAGTTCATGTCAACATTTGAGGTAGAAGGTCCTTAGATAGGATTAAGGTCTAGTGTGTAGGAAAGCTAAAAAATCACTAACAACTTAGCAAGTCTTGGTAGTATTTTCATGATAGTTGGGTTGGTAAGTTGGCCAGGGGATCAAGACCCTAGAGGAGATCCTATAGGTCAGCAGGTTTCAAGAAAGGGCACCTCAAGGTCATTTGTAAGACCTAAGCATGAGCTTGTGATTGTCTCATCCAACCTCCCTATCATGCATGACAATTCCTTCTAGGAAAATCATGAGTACCAGGTAGGGGACATCATGAAAATCACATACTCAAATTTAGTAGATGTTGTATTCACCCTTTTGTTATCCCATCATATCCCTTTATATAATCTAAAGTTTTACATTATTTATCACTCATGAAGTTTATTTTTCCTCTTTTTTATGATCTTGTTCAAAAAACTACACACACTTTCAATTTGTAAATGTCATGTACATTTTTCTTGGGTTTCCTTTTATCTTTTCCCAAAAATTGTTAGTCTAAATAGGCACTAAGAGGGGATGGTGTAGGAGAACCTAACACAAAAGAATAAAAGGAGTCTATATGAGGATAAGACTAAATTCATAAGTAAATTCAATTATATTTTGATTTATAATATCATTTTGAGTCAATATATTTATCAATATGTAAGGCTAAAAGAGCCCATTGTAATGAGTTGTCCAGATAGTCATAATAAGGTCTTGAATTAGTCATTTCATAAAGTTTATATAAAAGGCCCATGTATGGGTAACATGCTAATAAAATAAATTATCATCCCATCCTAATATTCTTTGAAGGTTCTTGAAACTTTTTTAAGTCGTTTGAATAAAAGTTGCAAAAGTTGTAAAATGCAACTTTTCAAAAGTTGTAAAAACACAAAAATAGGAAGTTGTATGGTAATAAGAGGAAGTTTAGTAATTGTAACTTCCATATTAATATGTAAAGGATATAGAAAACTATATAATGGTCATTTGTATGCATGATGTAAAGTTGGACAAGCCATTGGAAAGCATCACAAGCATTTTGGTATCATATTTCCATTGTTTCAATATAAAGTTTTCCCTCTTGTTTCTAGGCCTTGTACAACCATGTATAGTCCCAAACCAAGTGTATATATATTATGGTACTGTAAAAATTGAATAATATTTCCATTTATTTTGATTTGAGTTGATTTCATGCATTTTTGAGAAAGTTATGAGGGTTTTGGTGAAAACCATTTGTAACTACCCAAAACGCTAATTCATGATGACTAGTTTTCAAAAAATCATCATAATTTTTATTTCAATCATTGGATCTTATTATAATTTTTTTAAAAAAATTAACTATAAATTATAGAACATGACCAGAGTGATTGGATTGGTTATCAATATTTGAGTTATGAATGACTATTTATGACTATATCTTCATGACTGGAATACAATAAATTTCATAGTTGGACAATTATTGGTTTTCTTTTTCAAGTAATGGATAGATGAAGGATTTAAATGATTCATATTTCATGAATAAGAGATGGATCTATGAGGATAACGGTTTGATATCTATGTATAATATTTGATAATGGTGATTTGATGGATGATTATGTTGGGAAACATATTGTTATAAGCTGAACATGGACCTCGAATCCAACTAAAAACACAACATATTCATTGCTTGATCATTGAATCATGAAATTGAGTATGAATTACCCATTCACATGATTCTATCAATTTGACCTATTGCCTTCTAATTAACTGGGGTGTTTGATTTACTCTCAGAATGAGATCCAACAACCTTAAGACCAAGCTAATACGAAGGATTTTCAAAAGCTTAAATGATGAACAATAATGAAATTAAGCTAGAATGATAAGTGCAATTAATCTAAAATCTTGACAGAAATATGATAATGCAAACTAATCTAAATAGTAATAAAGGAAATATGAGATTAATCTAATTTCAATAAATAAATTAATCTAAATGAGAGATGCAATTGATACTAAATGAGAAATTAAGCTAATTGCAATTGAAAACTTGAAAAATATGAAATTGAGACTAAAATTCGCTATAGTTTAATTACTCTCACAAATTGCCTTTTTTTCGAATGAAGGAGAAGGTTCATTAAATAGACAAGCCCGAGGAGAGAATGAAGAGGTTCTTGAAAATGAATGGTTGCCTCTTCATTCCCAATTGAGACACATATTGAAATATTTATTTAATTAAGAGAATGAAATATTGACACATATGGGTGACCGTTCGAGTAATTTGAATTATTAAATTCAACTAAAGAGGTGTCCATTCAAATAAATAAATAAGATTAATTCCCTTTTTTTATGTGTATTAGCTAAAGGGGGTGGGTTTTAATTTAATTTAAAGTACTTAGGACTTTAGAATTAAATTAATTTATCATAGGGGTTTTTAGCTAATAAAGTCAAATACTTTAGGAATTAGTTATGTTGTGAGATTAATGCAAATTAGGGTTTTTGCAATTGACATCAGGTCAAAATAAAGTCAGGTAGGAGAGAGAAAATTACCTAGTAAAATGGGACTTTGAAGATGAAATTGAAGAAAATGCACCAAAATTGATTGAAATTATTAGGTACCAATTTTGGGGTATTACATTTGCCCCTCTTTGAATTGATTTGCAAGTAGCACGTTGATTCAAAGAATAGTCTGATGTGACAGATGAGGTTTTAGGATTATCCCTAGAATGGAGCTTAACCCTTGAAAGTCAAGGTTAGAATGCCAAGACACTGAAATAGATCAAATTACAAAACCACCTCTAGAATGAGGCATGATTCTCCAAAGTCTAAGTTAGATTGCGAAGACAACGGTCTAATGAGAACTTGAGAGGAGACTAGAATTGGGGTTAGATTGCCCCAATGCCCATTGATCAAATGATGATAGATGCAAAATTAGGACTGATCTCCAGAATCAAGGTTAGATTGCCCCAATACGAAGCTTATCCTTCTGAGACCCAGGTTAGATTTCCCCAATACAAAGCTTATCCTTTTGAGACCCAGGTTAGATTGCCCAGATAATGATCCAAAAGAGATTTCGAGAGTCATCTCCAAAGTGAAGCTTGACTTTCAAGAATTAGGGTTAGATTACCCCAATACCTAATGATATTTTGAGAACCATCTCTAGAATGAAGCTTGATCCCTAAGGGTCCGAGTTAGATTGCTTAGATACCTAAAAGATAGATGACAAGATGACCATATGCGAGGCACAAAGATGCCCCTAGTGAAGAGATGCCCCAAGCAGTGAGGACTTTGATTTAGATCAGATTGAAATGAGACTAGTTCGACAAGATTCAAATGATCCAATCATCCTACCCCCTCAGGAGCAAAATTGAAAGATGACATAGCAGAAGGATGATTGACAATAAGAGGTTGCAGAGTAGAAGTAATTAGACTAGATTTGAGAGGCTGCAAAAGCAATTTGGAGTGATTAGGAGGTCCTGCTGACCAAGTTTGACCATGGTTGACAAAATTTGAGTAGAGTTGACTTTGATGAAAACATTGAAGGTCTCAAGAAAATGATAAAGAGATAAGGATCTGGCAGGAAAATGACACTAGAATGTTGACTGCACAAGCGTCCGATCCAAAAGGGTCTAAAAATTTAAAACACAATTTTTGAGCTATCTAGAGATGTCCAATGTCAATTTTGATCTTGAAAATGGATTCAAAGAAGTCGATTTAGCCAAGGGTGCAATTTTCACACAAAATAGAGCACTTTGAAAATTAGGTCAAAAAGCTATATAAGGCCTAGAGGGGTCATTTTCAATTCATTTTTCACCTTGTCTTCTTGTGATTTTGAGCTCTGAGAGAGAGAATGGAGGGCCTTCTAGTGCATATGCATTGATTTGAGCACTCACACTGACATGCCTGACCGCCAGAGTATGACCCACCTGTGAGTAGTCAATAATCCTCCTGGCATTTCAATTTGTACTATTTTCTAGGTTGATTTAGGTTAGATTTGACAACTTTAGGAGCATGTTCTTGAACTCTCGTATGAGGAAATATTTTCCTTGCACCAACTTGAGTCACCCCTTGTGTGAGGAAAAAGTTTCCTCACATGGGTTAGGGCTTCCTCGCCCGGGCTCTACCTAAAGTCTTGCATGAAGTGCTTAGTCAGTCCGCATGAAGTTTCTCATTCTCATGTAGGAGAAGGCCCTGTCTTGCATGAGGGAGTAGTTTCCTCACACAGGATGTTGCTAGAGTGTTTGTAAAATCTTTTCTTGAATTTGCCAAATTTGCATGAAATCAGCCAAGTAGAGCATCACAGAGTCATGTCTAGGATAGATGCTTTGCTGAATTTGTTGTTATTGTTTTGAAAACCATCATATTGAGGTACTGATCCCATGTCATCACTTGCTTTGTAGGTTGAATTTCCCAATGTCACCCTCCGCTCACATCATCTAATGATCACAATGTTGATATAGAGATTGACAGATGGTTAGAGTGCTCACATTGAGGGACTCTGTCTAGGATACTTTCATGATCTACCTGACATTAGGGTAAATCACAGTCTTCTTGGTGCACTTGTAGATCATTTCCATTCAGAGATGAACACATTTCATTTTCCATTATGGGAGATGATGGTCAGTCTTGAGGATATATATAGGATGTTGAGGATACCCATCCACAGTGCCCAAGTAGAGTAGGATGTACAGCCGAGGGTAGGTACAGTGGCATTGAGGACTATATTCTAAGATGATCTAGTGATGGGTCAGGCCATCTCTTGGGAGGATTTGATCAGCAGGCATGACAACACTCACCCATTAGCTGTTGTTCTTTCTATGTTCCTTAGTTGTTACCTTGTTCTAGATAGAGGACAACACAGACTGAAGTGTGGTTGGGGCTTTATGCTACAATAGATGTTGGCCAGACTAGCAGTCATATTTGGATGGGGCAAGTGCATGCTATCCCATATGTACCATGAGATTCATGAGATTGTATATTGCAGTGCGAGGACCATGGTGGCAGGTGTCTTCGTTCTCCAGATCTGGGTCTGGGAGCATCTCCCTATTTGTAGACTGATTTATCATGATACATGGTAGGCTCTTGAGCCATATATATATATAGGTACATAGGTTTGATTACTCATCCATTGCTAGGTAAGATAGAGTAGTGGCGCGGACAACTATTTTCTGGAGACCATGGGTTGCTACTGAGCCATGGGATGATGCTCAGAGGGAGCTTTCTTACATGTTTGTCTCGCATCCACTATTTGGACGTAGTATTACCATTATTGAGCACTTCCTTTTTACATGTGTCTTACATTAGTTTGGGAGATAGCAGGACATCTCCCAAGAGTACTGCCCCTATGCCCGCTTTGTCGATGAGGAGAAGAAGTGGTGGCATCCTAGATTAGATCTGGAAAGATATGAAATCAAGGCACCCATACCTTAGGCCCGATGGGATTACATGGTGGATGTCACCAATGCAGGGATGATGCCTACATACAAGGACCACTGCTTAGCCCATCCATTTCCTAGATTCACAGATCCCACTAGTATGGGTCAGGGAGCACAGTAATAGGTGCCAATATAGTAGCATGTACAATAGAAGTCTGAACAATAGGGACCATAGGGATAGAAAAATTAGTATTAGGTACCTATAAAACATCAAGTACCATTATAGTGGCTTGGGTAGAGAGTATTGAGGCCCAGGTCAGCGCCGATAGACATCCCCCCGATGACTATGGGGTCAGATGTAGGTGCTGGGAGTAGTGGGTCTCAATAGAGATCCACCAGGAAAAGGACAAAGGTCCCATCATAGTAGATGCCTCTGAGTGATGATATAGATATGCTATATGTTCTTATAGGAGCACAAACACCATAGCTATAGGAGGTTCTCAAGAAGAGCCAAGAGAGGGTCAAGCAGGTTTAGTGTGAGAGAGATGACTACCATACCTGAGTCATCATACATGAGACTTGTGTAGTCGATAGGGATTAGGAGATTAGATAGTTACACAAGGAGTTGGCAAGAGCACATCTAGAGATTAGATATGAGTCTACTCAGATAGCTTATTATTATGCAACATATTGCGGAGCCATTCTAGATGTATCAGAGCAGGTGCCTCCATTTTTTGGGTATGTAGGAGCACCGCAGAGACCACCTTCACAGCAGACACCTCCACAGTAGACACCTCCATAGTAGGCACCTCTACAAAGACTGATGCCACCTCCCCAGAGATTGATGCCAAAAGTACAAGCACCAACATAAGGACCACTGCCACCACCTCCTCCAGGTGGCGATGGGTAGAGTTAGCATATTTTGATACATATTGTAGATCCATTTTTTATACTGTGCTCGAGTAGCACCCTTCTTTTGTAAATGACATTGATTTGATCAATATATATACATATGTATATATATATACATATATATATATATACATATATATATATATATATACATATATATATATATACATATATATATATATACATATATATATATATACATACATATATATATGTATATCTATATATATATATGTATATATATATATATGTATATGTATATATATCTATATATATATATATATATATATATATATACATATATATATATATATATATACATATATATATGTATGTATATATATATATATATATATATATATACATATATATATATATATATATATATATATATATATGTATATATATGTATATATATATGAGATCACAATTTTGATATCATTTTACTTGTTTATACATTGCTTTGGTGATGATGTTTTATGAGATGTTTCCTAGATGCTTAGATGTATGCATTAGATATGTATGAGATGCACATGTTTTATTTTATGATAATGTATGAATATGCAATGTGAAATGAAATAATAGATGGTAGATGGATATGTAATGTATGATTTGATTTATGCTTATAATGGATGCACATGCAAATGAATATGAAAATGTATATGGATTTTATGGATGCAAATGAATATGTAATGCAATGCAATGTGATACTAACCATCTCATGTAGAGTTTTAGCAATATATGATAGGTACTAATCAAAAGGATGTTTCAAACATTGAGAGTGAGGACTGGACACTTGTGCAGCCAAGAAAAACCTAGGACAAAAGATGAGAACCTTTGATGAAGAGATCCAGAAGAAGACAATCAAGAGAGCACCAAAACATAGTCTCAATGAAAGCCTAGAATGAAAATGCAAGAGGAAGCTAAACGCAAACCCTAGGACTTGGTTGTTGGACTCATTGTATTTATCATCATCAAGTTCTTTTAGGCATGGGGCATTTTCAAGATGCCATACAACCCTCACTGACATTGCAATCATGAGAATATGAATACGACATAAGTCTTATATTTGTTGGAATGAGATGTAAGCATTAAGACACAAGAAGCTAGAAGGACTTGAATACCTATTCCTTTTAATTTAGCAAGGTAACATAAGCATCAAAGTATAATTGCTATAATGACCTGAATGTTTCTTGTGAACAAACACACTAGATACACAAGAGTTCCTTCTTTTTCCCAAGATTTCTCACAGTGACCCTTACGTTCACTTAGCAGGACAAGCATTTGCAATTTCACTTGTAGCAGAAAGAAGTCACTCAAAACTGACATGGAGAAGAACCAACCTCACCAAAGTTTCCATATAAAAGGAGTTGAGGTACACATGGCCATTCAATATGAGATGAAGGCTCTTACAGATGGACACCCATCTTATGTGAATTCATTGGATCATTGGAACTAAACCAGCAAACAGAAAGCAAAGAAAAGATCATGCCCCTAGTCTTCGTGTTTCTCAGTCAAGAAAGACATATTAGATTAACTTGAGGGGAAATGATAAATTAAAAGAGAAACACACAAAAGAAAAGCTCAACATGCTTCAAAGGAACACAAATTCAGTTTTAGTTTTAGTTTACGTTTGTGTTCAAGCGGATTGAAGTTGAATAAAAAATAAACAACATTCAAAGTCTCAATGAGATAGTGATAGTAGGTAGACATAGTGAGAACCAATGGCGACCATCATGAGAGATGAAGTCTCAAGAAGACATTAGAGTGTGAACCAAGTATCAGAAGGTGGACACATCAAGAACCACTGGTGACTGATACAAGGAAGATTCTCAAAAGAGAGAATAAAGTATGAATGAAACATCAGCAGGCAGATGCAGTGAGAACCACTGGTGACTGATGTAAGGAAAAGATCCCAAAAGAGAGGGGTTTGAACAAGAGCTAGGTATTAGTAGGTAGGCATAGTGGGAACCACTAGCGACTGATACACAAGAGATCCTCAAGGAGAGAAATCTCAAAAGTAGCTAGGCATCAGCAGGCAGACGCAGCGAAAATCACTGGTGACTGATGCATGAAAAAATTCTGAAAGCGATAGGACAATCCAAGGTGCCCCCAAGTTTGACTAGTTCAAATCCATGAAGAGTCGAGGAAAATCTTGAGAAGACAACTTAAAGCAAGTGCATGAGCTAGAAAACCAAAGCAGAAAATGAACTAAAAGCAGGAAACAAACTAAAGCAGGAAACTGGGAAAGCAAACTAAAACAGGAAAGCAAGAGCCAAATTGTGCTGAGATGAGATATAGCTTTAGGAAACAAGAGGCACTTGTTTACCATCTTTTCACCATCTTGGTAGAGATTCTATTTTTGCTACCATGATGCCTGTTTACCAGGTTTTCATCAATGACACATTTTTCTTCTTTTTCAAATTTTTTTTTTGTACTTTTCTCTTTTTTTATTTTTTTGTATTTTTTGAATATTTCTTTTTTTTTGTATTTTTTCAAAATTATCAAATTTTTTTATTATTATCAAGGCGCCTGTTTACTAGGTTTTCACCAGGATAATAGATACATCAAAGTGCTTGTTTACCAAGTTTTCACTAAGATGATCATTTTTTTAGGACATTTTGCAATTTTTAGAATCTTTTGACAATATACCATTTTTTGGATTTTTTTAAGGACCAATAAGTATGTACATGAGCATATGAGCAATGTCTCAGCTATAGAATTTCTTGAAGCAAAGAGCGTTGATAGGATCTTTGAGCTGTTCTCCTTCACTAGTGGAGAGTTTGTAAGCACCAGACCCAAATGCTACAGTAATGATGAAGGTTGCTCCCCTTAATAATACAAACACAACAAAAATAGAGAAACAACAACAATATGCAAGAATAGAAAATTGGCTTCTTATTATCTCCACAAATGTGGAATTTCAAAATTTCAAAATTATAATATGCAAAGCCACATGGGCATTCCCTTACAATATTATGTAGGACAAAGCCTCAAATCAATACCCAGATCTACTACCTAGAACTGCCCTAGACAACACTAGGGGCCTTCTTTATATAGGCATTTTCCACCGCCCGAGAAGGTTCCAAAAATTTAGCCCTAAGGACCGACCAAACATAGAACTATATTATTTTTCAATTTATTACATCAAAGTCAGCTCAAAATAACTTTTGAAACCCGAACAAAAATTTTGAAGGAAAATTATTTTTCGCCATTTTAGGTGGCCTGACTTCTGAAGACCATAAGTCATCACCAGTTGACCCGATTGACTATTATAACCCCATTTCATAAATGCCACAAAGTGCTCTACAGGCTTGATTGGTGCAAGTGCCCATCACCCAAATTTTTGACCTCATCCAGGGCCTCTAAAGCCTTTAAAGCTGAGTTCAAAGTTTTTGCACCCTGCTGCCAATACCGAAAATCTTTAATATCTTCAAAACTAGACCTGATCTAACCATGAAACTTTGCTGGCAGGCTGATATGGCTGAGATGAACCTCCACATGTAAAATCATAACATTCTGAGATCGTAAGACCAACTTACTAAAAATAGCAAGTTTCCATAAATAGCAGCTCTCCACAAGATAGCCCTTATTGAATACAAAAATAGAAATATTTTTGGGTGATGCAAGATTGCTCTTACACCTAGGATGCTCCTACATCAGACACCCAGGGTAATTTGAGAAGTGACCCCATCATGACTCAGGTGTGCAGAGGAAAACCAAGATGATTAACCTTGTCCTTTATTAGCCATGATGAATCTTCAATAGGTCATCCTTTCCATTTGACCAAATACTCTTCATATGTCCTATTCCTTGTGCTTCTGCCAACATGACTATTCAGTATGTCTTCAATCTCCTTGATATCTAAACTGGTTGATGGAATACTCCACTGTGCTGCTGTAACCTCATCTTCAACACCTCCCTCATGATACTCTGTCAAATCTGAAATGTTAAACACTAGTGAAATATTTAGCTCAGTAGGCAATTCTACCTCATATGCATTTCCTGAATCATGCTTCTTCAGTATCTTACATGGTCCAAACTTCTTCATTTTCAACTTGTTATATGTACCAACCAAAAATCGCTCCTTCCACAAATGAACCATGATTTCATCTCCAACCTAAAATTTCTTATGCCTCCTTTTCACATCTGCTTTAGCCTTATACTATGCATTCATCTTGGTAATATGCTTCCTCACCTCCTCATGGATGTTCTTCAAGTGCTCTACAAAATCCTTAGCTTCAGCACTACTTATTTCTCTTTTATCTATCTTTCTCAATTCTGATGCATTTCTGGGACTACTCCCATATATAATTTGGAATGGTGATTTACCAGTGCTCCTATTGATAGAATTATTGTATGAAAATTCTACCTATGGTAAAATCAAATCTCATTCGATTGACTTATCTCCAACCAAACATCTTAGCAAATTTCCCAAACTCCTATTCACCACCTCTGTCTGTCCATCAGTCTGTGGATGATGTGATGACCTAAACTTCAAATCTGTATTCAACTTCTTCCACAATGTATGCTAGATATATCCAATAAACTTAGTGTCTCTATCTGAAACTATGATCTTTGGCAAACCATGTAGTCTCACTACTTCTCTGAAAAAAAATTCTGCTATATGAACAACATCATTAGTCTTCTTGTAGGGAATAAAATGTGTCATCTTCAAAAATCTATCAACCACCACAAAAATTGAATCATGTCCCCGTTGTGTCCTTGGTAAACCAAGAAAAAAGTCCATACTGATATCCTCCCAAGGCTTCTCTTGGTACAGGTAATGGCTGATACAACCCTGTATTCTGCTTCACTCCTTTCACCTTCTGACATACTCTGCAACTCTGTACAAACTTCTTGACATCTTGCTGCAATTGTGGCCAATAATAATTTTCACTAACCAAAGCAAGGGTTTTAGCTCGACCAAAATTTCTAGCCAATCCTCCGCTATGCTTCTCCTTGATGAGATTCTCCCTCATAGAACTTTGTGGAATGCACAACTGACTCCCTCTGAATAGCATATCATCCTGAATGATAAAATCCAATCATTTCATTCTGTCTAGAGTAACAGGTTCTTTACAAGATTTCCAAGCTTCACCAAAATCAAGATCCTCTGGATACAAATTCTTGAGTTCCTTGAACCCAACTCCCTCAATCTACATCTATGTAAGCAATAGTTGCCTTCTACTAACCGCATCTGCAACCTTGTTAGACTTTCCACTTCTGTGTTTCAAAACAAATGTATAACTCTGCAAAAACTCAACCCATTTCAAATGTCTTTGATTAAACTTTCCTTGACTATTCAAATATTGCAAAGCTTGATGATTAGTATACAAAACAAACTCCTTAGGAAGTAGATAGTGTCTCCACTTCTTCAATGCCTGAACTATAACATAAAATTCCTGATCATAAATAGAATATTTTCTCTTGGCATCATTTAACTTCTCACTAAAATAAGCAATAGGTTTGCCTTCTTGGCTCATAATAGCTCCTATTGTAGTACCATTAGCATCACAGTCTACTTGAAACACCTTATTAAAATCTGGAAGTGCTAAAAGATGCTGTTCTGTAACTTTTTGTTTCAACAATTGAAAACTCTTTTCTACCCCATTAGTCCACTTAAACTATTTTCTATCCCCTCTCATTGTTTCAGTCAAGGGACCACAAATGCTACTAAAATTTTTGTTAAAATTTTTGTAAAAACTAGCTAGACCATGAAAATATCTTACCTCGGTAGCACTCCTTGGAGTAGGCCATTCAAGGATAGCCTGTACCTTTTCTGGGTCCATTTTTAGACCTTCTATTGAAACTACAAATCCCAAATACACTAACTCTTTCTTCACAAAACTGCACTTCTTCAAATTATTCAACAATTTCTCATCTCTCAGCTTCTCAAACACCATATGAATATGCATCATATGTTCCTCCAATGTCTTGTTAAAGATCAAAATATCATCTAGGTAGACAATGACAAACTTAACCAAAAATTCTTTCAAAACCTCATTCATGAGCCACATGAAAGTGCTCGATGCATTGGTTAGCCCAAAAGGCATGACTAACCACTCATACAGTCCTTCCTTTGTCTTGAAGGCAGTCTTCAATTCATCTCCTTCTCTGATCTGAATCTGGTGATATCCACTCTTCAGATCTATCTTTGAGAAATACACAGCTCCACTCAAACAATCCATAATATCATCCATTCATGGCAATGGAAACCTATACTTGATTGTGATCTTGTTTATTGCTTTGGAATCTGTACACATCCTCCATTATCCATTCTTCTTTGGTGCTAATACCGTTGGTACAACACAGTGACTCAGATTCTCTCAAATCAACCCCTTCTACAATAACTCATGTACTTGTTTATTTAAATCTTCACTTTCTGCTGGTGTCATTTTGTGTGCTACCTTATTTGGAAAACTGGCTCCTAGAATTAAATCCATCTGATGACTGATCTTCCTTACCGATGGTAATCCATCAGGTACATTATCAAATACAATATCCTAAAACTCATTCAACAAATCTACAACCTCTACAAGTACATCCTCTACTTCTTCTTTACCATCTTTTGGAATTAAAGAAAAACACACATGCTAATGCCTCATACCATCTAGGAATTTTCTTCCATCGACAAATGTTATTCTTGCATTACCACATACCTTTTCTTCGGTCTCCTTCAATGGCTTTAGCTTATGTCGCACTCCATCCTTTGTCAAGGAATAGGTATTCGCATGACCATTGTGTACAGCACATCTGTCAAACTATCATGGTCTACCCAAAAACATATGACATGCATCCATATATATGATATCATATAGTACCTCATCTTGGGACCCACCAATCTTGAACTTTACTAGGCACTATTCACTGACCATGACCTTGTGGTCATCCTGCACCCAGGCAATTCGATATGGATGTGGGTGTTTCTATCTCTTGAGCTTCAACTTTGTCACCATCTCTTTTGACACCAAAATTTTAGTGCTTCCACTATCAATAATCACATCACAACATTTTCCCTCACACTTGCATCTAGTGCGAAACAGGCTCCTCCTTTGTTCAGGTTCATTCTCACCACTTAGCAGGACTCTTTTGTTAACCAGTGTTTCTCCTCTTTTAGCATCTTCTAAATTTGATGATTTGGCATCTTCATCTACATGTGCAACTCTGGCCTGGCCTTCATTCCTCTTATATGTCCTTCCTTAGGATTGAGGACATTCAAATGCCCTATGACCTTCTCCATAGTGAAAACATGTTCCACAGAAGCCTCCTCTTCCTGAACCTTGTCCTCTTCCTCTTCCTCTCTAATCTCTATTGTTCTGATCTTGGAAATGATTAGAATTCTTTCCTCTCTAATTTTGACTGCTACTAGCCTCATCCTTCTTTTTTAGATCTTCATTTCAGCCTCCGTATGACCATCCACTAGATTGTCCACTGCAACCTCTTCCATTTTGTCTACTCTCAAACTTCTTGTTCAACTTTTCCTCTACTTTTAGAGCAAACTAGTATGCCTCTTCAATACTATTCATTCGAACCAAATTCAGCTCCTCCTGAATTTTGGGCCTCAACCCATTAAGGTAACAAGCAACTTTCTCCTAATCAGCTTTCGCATGGCCTGTTCTGATGAGGATTCAATAGAACTCCTCTATATACTCCTAAACAGATCATCCCGCTTGTTTCAAAATTTGCATTTTCTTTAGTAGGTCAAGCTCATCATCAATAGGGATGAACTTTCACTTCAATTTATCCACCATCCGATCCCATCTTGTGATTTTATCTTTCCCTCTTCTATTTCGTTGCAATTGAATCTCTTACCACTAGATCTTTGCATGACCTTTCAGTCTAGCCTTCATGAATTTGACCCTATTAGGATCCTCAATATCTTCATACTCAAAATATTCTTCACATTCATTGATCCATTCAATCAACTCTTCTGGGTTAAGATTTCTTGAAAATACAAGAACCTCAATCTTAGGTCTTCCTTCCTCCTGGTTCACAACTTTGACTTCTCCTTCTTGATCTTCTTCTTTAGCTTCATCCTTGCTTTTGTCTCTGACATTAAAATTCATTCCTCTATGAATCTCCTCTTGCAATGCTCACACTTGTCTCTGGAGCACTCTAACCTCAGTTGTTACAACACCAGCTCTTCTGCCATGTTCCCTTCATGGAGGCATTTTCACGATGCACACTGAAACCTTAACCATGGTCCTAGTGCAAACTGCCTCACAGTCAGTGATCTATTTACACACTCAAGAACTCCTGCTCTAATACCACTTATGAAGAGTGCTCCCCTTAATAATGCAAACACATAATAGAAATAGAGAAACAACAACAATATGCAAGAATAGAGAATTGGCTTCTTATTATCTCCACAAATGTGCAATTTCAAACTTATAGAATCATAATATGCAAAGCCACATGGGCATTCCCTTACAATATTCTGTATGACAAAGTCTCGAATCAATACCCAGATCTACTACCCAAAATTGCCCTAGACAACACTACGGGCCTTCTTTATATAGTCATTTTCCACCGCCCAAGAAGGTTCCAAAAATTTAGCCCTAAGGGCTGACCAAACTTAGAATTATTTTATTTTTCAATTTATTACATCAAAGTCAGCTCAAAATAACTTTTGAAACCTGAACAAAAATTTTGAAGGAAAATTATTTTTTGCCATTTCAGGTGGCCTGACTTTCGAAGACCATAAGTCATCACCAGTTGACCCGATTGACTATTATATCCCCATTTTAGAAATGTCACGAAGTGCTCTATAGGCTTGATTGGCACAAGTGCCTGTCACCCAAATTTTTGACCTCATCTAGGGCCTCTAAAGCCTTCAAAGCTGAGTTTAATGTTTTTGTACCCTACTACCAATACTGAAAATCTTCAATATCTTCAAAACTAGACCTGATCTAACCATGAAACTTTGCTGGCAGGCTGATATGACTGAGATGAACCTCCACATGTAAAATCAGAACATTCTGAGATCGTAAGACCAACTTACTAAAAATAGCAAGTTTCCATAAATAGCAACTCTGCACAAGATAGCCCTTATTGAATACAAAAACATAAATATTTTTGGGTGATGCAAGATTGCTCTTACACCTAGGATGCTCCTGCATCAAGTAATGACATACGGACCAAGCCAATTTGGTTCAAATTTCCCATTCTGGACTCGCTGCTGTGGATTCTTGTGGTTCTCTCTCAGAACAAGATCACCCACTTGGAATTCTCTTTGTCTGACTTTCTTATTGTAGGCTTTAGACATCCTCTTTTGGTACACTCTTAGATGATCAAATGCCACCTTCCGACATTCATCCAGTAACTCAAGCTCTTGAAGCTAGGATATTATGTTCTCTTCATCAATAATGAGGCCTCTCAAAGAGATGCACAATGTAGGAATCTCGACCTCAATAGGAAATACTGTATCTGCTCCATAAACCAAGGCAAGGGGCGTGGCCCCCATTGGTGTTTGAATACTTGTTCTATAAGCCCACAATGCCTGATTAATCTGGAGGTGCCAATCTCTACTAGATTTATGAACTATTTTGTGCAAGATTTTGAGAATTGTCTTATTAGAAGATTTTGCTTATCCATTACCTTGAGGATAATAGATAGATGACCAATGTTGAATAATCCTGAATTTGGTGCATAACTCTCTCAGGTCCTTGTTCTTGAATTGTCCGCCATTGTTAGTGATAATGGATGAGGGTACACCATATTTATAGATGATATAGTTCAGTATAAACATAGCCATAGACTTTCCATTAGCTATAACCAGAGGCACTACCTCAACCCACTTGGTAAAATAATCAGTAGCTGTGATGATAAACTTATGTCCTCTTGAAGAAGAAGGATGTATCTGACACACCAAGTCAAAGGCCCATTACTGAAATGGCTAGAAACTGATGAAAGGAATAAGCTCTCTAGTAGGAGCATGAATTAGATTTCCATGAAATTGGCATTTTTTACAAGTCTTCGCATATTGAACAGCTTCTTTCTCCATATCCAGCTAGTAGTAACCAACTCTAATAAGTTTCCAAGCTAACATTAGACCACTCGAATGAGACCCATAGATACCTTTGTGTACCTTAGCTAGCACATATTTAGACTCATTAGGTTCTAGACACCTAAGGAGGGTACCGTCTAGACCCCATCTATACAAGTCATTTTCTATGATAACATACCATGAAGCATTACGAATTAGGTGACATTTTTCATTCTGGGTATATGTGTCTGGAATTATTTGGTCACGAAGGCAGGAATAGATATGGTGGTAGCGAGATGAGTCATGTCCAATGATTGAATAGATCATCTTAGATTCCAGAATATCATAGGTAGGGTAGTGTAATGCCTCCACTAGGAATTCATGTCTGAAGTCATTTTATGGCATTTGTAACATTGAAGCAAGAGTGGCCATATCATTAGATGCTTTATTATCTGCCCTTCGAATTTGTTGAAAAGAAATGTGTGCAAAGTACTATTTGAGATCATCCACCATTCTTTTTTAAGGCACTAGTTTGTCATCTTTTGTTTGATAGACATCATTAACTTGGTGGATGATTAACTGAGAGTCTCCAAATACCTTGAGCTCATCCACATGCCATTCAATGGCTATCTTCATACCATTAATGAGAGCTTCATATTCAGTGATATTGTTTGTGTAGGGGAACAACATTTTGTAAGCTTTTGGTAATGAGTTTCTTTGAGGTGTAATAAATAGAATACCTACACTTTATCCTTGCTAAGTGAATGATCCATCAAAGAGCATGCTCCAGGCTTGATGTGTGAGAAGCATGATGGATTCATTTGGGAATTCAATATTCAAAGGCTAGTGATCTTGCAAAGGAGCTTCCGCCAACTGATCAGAAATTGCTTGTCCTTTAATAGCTTTTCCTTCCACATACTCAATGTCAAATTCACTAAGTATCATCACCCATTTCGCTAATCTACCCATGAGGGCAGCCTTGCTCAATAAGTACTTTAGTGGATCAATTTTTTCAATAAGCCTTGTAGTATAAGCGAGCATATAATGCCACAACTTCTAAGAAGAAAATACTATTGCTAGACAAGATTTCTCAATGATAGAATAGTTCATTTCATAAGAAACCAATGTTCTATTGATATAATATATAGCTCTCTCTTTATTGTTCTGATCTTCTTGAGCTAGGAGAGCACCCAAAGATGTGTTTATTGCTAGAATGGATAGTATGAGTGGCTTCCCATGAATAGGAGGCATCAATATAGGTGGATTAGAAAGATACTATTTAATCTAAGTGAGTCCTCTTTCACATTCTTCATTCCATTCATAGGTCATACCCTTATGGAAAGTTATAGTGAATGGTTGTGACTTGTCAGCTAACTGTGAAACAAAGTGCTAGATAGATTGTAGCATTTCCCATAGTCCTCTCATTTGATTGATGTTCTTGGGTGGAGGCATGTCCATAATAGATTGCACCTTTTTAGGATCCACTTCTATGCCTTTAGCTAAAATGATGTAACCCAAGAGTTTCCTATAAGTGACACCGAATGCACACTTTTTGGGATTAAGTCTGAAACTAAATTGTTCCATGCGGTCAAGTATGGGACCCAAATCTATAAGGTGATTTCTTCAGTGCATGATTTTGGCTAAAGTATCTTCCACATAATCCTCCATTGTTTTATGCATCATATCATGGAAAATAGTAGTGACGGCTCTCTAATATGTTGCTCCAACATTCTTAAGCCCAAAAGGTATGACATTCCAGCAAAAGGTGCCCCAGGCACATGTGAAAGCAATTTTTTTCTTGGTCTTATGGTGCAATTTTTATTTGATTATAGCCAAAAAAATATCCATCAAGGAATACATCTCATAACCTGCTATCATATCCACTATCATATCAATGTTGGGTAGTGGAAAGTCATCTTTTGGACATGCCTTATTGAGACCCCTGAAGTCTGTACACACACAAATGGATTTATAATGTTTGGTGACTAGAAAAATGTTTGAAATCCACTCTACATAATCAATAGTTCTTATGAAACCTTCCTTAAGAAGCTTTTCTAGCTCTGCTTTAACCAAAAGTGCTACGTGTGGATGCATCTTTCACAATTTATGTTTAACAGGTTTGATACCTGGTGCAATGGATAGATGGTACATGATTAGATTGGGGTCTAATCTAGGCATGTCATAATAAGTCCACACAAATTTTATTTTCTTTCTTTGAAAGAAGCTAGTGAACTCTTCTTTTTCTTTTGTAGACAATGATTGTGCTAGATGAATAATTTGTGGAGCAGCCTCTATACCAAAATTCAGTGGTTGTGTTAGCTCAATCAATACTAATGATCTCTCCTAAAAATGGCTCAGAAGCATATCAAGTAACTCATCCTTAGATGCCTCAAAGAGGTTTTCACCCTCGGATACATCTTTTATTTTTACTATTTTTGGCTCTAATACTGCCACAAAGTGGTTTTCACCATTAGAGCATCTATTTTTTCTTCTTTTAATTTTTTGACTAAGATACTTGATATCTACCTTTGTCATGCTGACACTTCCTTTGCTGGTGTAGGACATCATAGGTTCAATATCATGGAGGTAATAAGATAGATCATAATCATTCTAGAATGTTAGGACTTCATTGGATGCGAAAGGGGAGTTCCAGTTTATCAGATCGGGATGGTGAAGTGAAAGAGAAGTAGTGACTAGTTCAATTGCGTTCATGGTATAACCATCAAAAGCATGGATGAGAAAGTCGAGACCTAGAGAGATCTCATCCAAAGGAGAATTTGAATCCCTATAATACCTTATGTCAGAAGTAGAGTACAAGTTAACACTGGTGGTGTCTAATTTGTGTGACCTAACGCTAGACCCTTCACCTACTTCGAGAAGTCTTTCATAAGTATGCACCATGTCTATATCTTTATCATAAGTAGCATCAGACAAAGATTCAAATTTGTATTCATGTGAGTCAGTACTTGATGTGGGAATTTCATTAACACTGGTAGCATCATCAGACTGATTATTATCTCTTGTGGCGTTAACAACTTGTTGAAGTTGTTCTTGTTCTAGATGCTTTTCAAAATGTGGCGGCCTATATCGTTCACCTTGAAAATTGGGATCATCATTTAGTGTTGCTTTCCATTGGTCATATGTAAATTGATGCACTGAAGTGGTCTCATTGGAATCACTATCAATTTCTATCATGTGAATAGGTATAATAGGTTCATCAGGTTCTGCAAAGAGTGTAGCAAGTTCCAGAGGAATAGGATATGGAAATGTGTCTTCATCAAAGCTGGCCTCTGGATTTACCTCTGGAGTAGTATCTTCAAATTTTGACCCAGGTTTAGGTTCAAGTTCAAGCTCTGGCACAAATTTGTTTATCCCTAAATGAAAGGGGATCTTTTTGATGCCTAAGCCAGTAGTATCCTTTGTGCGGCACCCCGTAGCTTCAATGGGTTTCAGCAATCCATTGTCATTCCTTCCTATAGGACCACTCCCCTTATAGCCAAAGTGCTTCATGATCTTGAAGGATTCACTGTATGTCTCTTGTTCTAAGTCTAGAGGTGGAGTAGTTGTTTAAGCTATTTCTTTTCCCTTATAGATTCAATCTCTGATAGCTCTTTCTTCATCCTCATCTTCTAAAGGTGTAGAGGCCCTTACAAAGGCACCATTGTAGATTGTTTGAGGAGGATCATCAAAAGTTTTGTTATTCTCAGAAGGTATCCCATAAGAGCATGGAGATGAAGGTAGAGCAAAAAGTGATAGCACATGTTCAATACAATATTCTCCCATGCATGTATCCTTAAGTCTCAAAGTTTGTTCCATTTCCTTTAGCTTAGCATCATAAAACTTAGTGGACTCTCTATTAGTTAGAACAAAGCTATCTGTAGATTGCGCAAGTGTGTTGCAAGAGTAATTTGTATTAGAAACCACAGTGACTTTCACCCCATAGAATGTGTTACCAATAGATTTTTTTCAAACCTTTCAGGCTCTATTTTCCCAAAATCACCCCATAATTTTTCAAGGTGTTCATTTAAAAGTTTTAACCTTTTGCAAATACACCCTGTCAGTTGAACTTGAACCTTGAACTTTCATAGTTCAAGATTCAATGTTCAATAACATCCTTTGGTGTGATTTTCCCTTTATTTGCAAGCTTAGCGGCATTTCATCTTTGCAGCACGCACTCCTCTAATGAACCGTGAACCTTGAACTCTCCTAGTTCAAGATTCAAAGTTCAACTGATATTCCCGCTTTCCAAAGTGCTCTTTTTTTTTTCTTCTTTTCCATTTTCATTTTTCTTTATTTTATAATTATGCCAAAGGATAGTCCCTTCATCATCTCGTTGAACTTGAACTATGATTTCTAGTAGTTCAGGGTTCAAGGTTCGATATATGATCGTAAGATGTGAAAAAGTAAAGTGGTGATTTGACATGGATGATAGCTAGAAATTGATTATGACTCCTACGCATGTTAGGGATGTTGTAATTAATCAAAATAACACTTAAGTGTCATTTCAATTGGTGAAAGTACAGAAATCAATAATGAAAGTGGTGCAAGTTATCAAATAATCATTAATTGAACCTTGTGTGACATTAATCCTCCATTATTGCAAATATCCAAGGATTTTGTAACTATTTCTAGATAAATTCTCAAGTTCAAACTATTTTATTCATAATGTTCAAAACATCTCATGCAGTCATCACGGAAGAAGGTATGCTCTCCTCATCTTAGTGGTTAGTTCATTGCATAAAAACTAGGTGAGTCTCTCTGCTGGCCTCCATTGTTTCAGTTAAAGCTCTTTCATTTGTCGAGGTTGTTTTCCTTTCAAGTTGCTTCATTCCCCATTATTTTTCTTGCCTTGAGATCCTAAAATGAAGAACCTAGCTCCGAATTTCAGAAATACCTCTCCTTTAATCTGCTCCTTGTCTGATTGTGAAGACACCCTGATTAAAATAGGAGCTTTAGAGGACATTATAACCTGAATCAAAGAGCCCAGTCTAGGTTCTATGTTAGAAAAGGTCATCCTGAGTGGTTTAGCTAATGCAGTTGCTTTTCCCATAGTAGCACCATGTTGGGAATTGATTGTGGAATGTGCTAGAAGGTATAGTTTTGAGGAAAAATGTATCAAGAAAGTTGATGGGAGTCCGTTGGTTTTTATAAGTAGAGATGTTGTCTTGAAGTCCTTAGGGATTCCAGAAAAAGATGCATATGAAGGATGGAATATCCCCTCATCTCAATCAGTTTTTTCCACCAAGAGACAAGTATACCAAAATGAAATAGCTCAGTACTAGTTACTTAAAGCTCAAAAAGGAGGTTCTTGACTCCCAAAGTTGCTCACTATAGATCATTTTAAGCCCGAAGTAGCTGACCTAGTCATAATGCTGAATAGAATCAAAGGGAACCAACATGTGTACTATTGGCATGACTAGATGTACTTCTATATCTAGTTCATTCTCAAAGTGGAAAAATATATAGATTGGGCAGAGACTATTGTCGATGAGCTCAATCATCAGCTAGCAAATTTTCTAGCTGGCGGTAACTTCCATATGTCCTCTTACTTATTTTACATTTTGGCTTGCACCAAAGAGTGGAAAGGCTTGTTTCATGAGCAACCTCTCACAAACATGAAAATTTATGATTACTACCCTCACCTACAAAAGGAGTTCCATGTTGATAGTTTCCTAAAGGTTAATGGAGTTTTCTTTGGAAGGTTGGTACATGAACTTCAAGGAAATATCGAACAAAGGATGTCAGAAGAGGTGAAGGCTTTCATCAACACTTATGGGAGTTTCTTTATCCAATTTAGGAGATTCACGTATTTGAGAGTGGGTGGTTTTGAAGGAGAGCCATTCAAACTACCAAGATATGCTTTTGACAGTTTAATCATGGTAGAGGTAGCTCACCAACTGGCATATGTGCACAAAGGGGTTAAGGAAAGGAAGGGAAGAGAAAAATCTAGTTTCCCGGTTGAATTAGGTTTTTACACTTGCAAAACATCTTCAGATGCCCTAAATTTGGAGCATGAGTTAAGGAAATTGAATCTGAAGACATTTGTACTTAGAAAGGATTTTGATAGCAGGGGATATGTAGCTCAACATTTCAGCTTGCCATCTAAATTTCAACATATTCCTCAAATAGAAGATTATTGGAAGGGTTGTGCAGATGATTTTGAAGTGAGAAGAAGAAGCTAGTCTAGGTTTACCCTAGGACAAGTTGTCTCTAAACATTCAAGTTGACATCACTACAATAGATGAAGATGATGGTACAAACATGATTGATGAGCAGTACAAAACCAGAGTTAGGGGTACACCACTCCCTGAAATAGATTGGGAAATTGAAGAGAGAGAGAGCCTAATAGTTAAGACTCTCAATGTGATTAAGAGGATTGAGAAATGGGTTAATAGTAAGAAACCCCCTATTTTGAGAAGACATAATCCTAGAAGAGTTACACAAGATAAAAATATTGTTAAACCCATTGCCACTACTGATAAAACTATTTCCCTTGCAGGTACTAAAAATAAGAGGAAGTCTTCAACTAAATTAGTGAAACAAGCATCTCCTAGTTCTTCTCTAGTGAAAAGGAACTTGAGAAGGAGAGTTGTTAAAGAAAGTACCAAACTAGTTAACGAAGAAGTCATAGATCTTAAGCTTATGGATACTCAAATGATAGAACAAATTGGCTCAGAAAATATGGAAGAAAATACAATGAGCCCAAAGAGCACTCAACCAGATTCAAGAGAACCTTCAGTAACTATAGCAGGTGAATCTCTGCAGACTCCATCCCCTACCCTCAGCTAGTTAGGAACTTCTATTGTTAGAAAGAAAAGGAATGTCTTACCAATAACTCTCCCGGTAGAAGACATGGTTAGTAAATTCTTAGGGGCTACAGTGAAGCCTAAGAGGATTAGGATGGAATCAATGATTGATGTACTGGAAGGTGGGTAGTAGAAAGGGCAGTGCCTAAGTTTGATAAACAGGTTTCTAAAGCTTCAGTTGAAGACTTTACCATTAAGAAGATAGACTTAGGAGTAGCAAGCAGAGTGGTAGATGCGAAGAACCTAGAATCTTCTACACGGAAGATATTACACAGAACCTTCAAGTATGAGAAAGACAAGAAAGAACTAAAGGCAACTATTCAATAGTTGGTAGAGTTAATTCAAGCAGTACAGGAGCCCAGCCCACTCCCATTAGCCCAGGTTCCTCATACCTTTGACCCTTGATCACTTGAGGTCTGTAAAACATTGGACTAGATTCAAAGGAACAAAATGGTGGTGGAGGTTTTTAACAAATGGGTTATGAGCATGGTCAAGCGTGGAGGTGATTACATCACCTAGTTGATTGAGACTCATAGAGTTGTAACAAAAGTCATCTCAGAGCTGCTAGCCGAACTAATAGAATGGAGGAAGGAAAAGAAGAAGTGGATAGGAATATTTGATCAGCTAATGGAAATTAATAATTATGGGGTGCCTAAATTCCTTTTGGAGAAACCATTCCATGGCCTGAATGAAGAAGTCTTGTATGTTTTCATGAAAAGCATTGAGTGGAGAAATTCAATTATCAAAGATGGATGCAATGGGGCAACCCGTCTACTCAATGATCTCAAAAGTTTGATTGACACCATGCAAAAAGATCTAAAATGCATGAATATTGCTCTGATAGATGAAGAAAATCAGGATGTGAAGAGTGCAAAGAATATGACTCAAGAACTAGAAACAGGGATAATGCCTATCAAAGATAGCAAGGAGCTCACAATGGAAGATTTTACTTCCATAGCCAATACTAAAGATATGTTGGTTGTTTGTGTAGACCATTTGGAGTCCCATAAGTTAAAGCTGAACCAAATTTGCAAGGATATGAAGGTTCTTGGACAAAGAATTTCCCTCATTAGTCTGTCATATCATGCAACCATTATCAGTGCATCATTGGCTCATTAGGAGTGGAAGCAGGCACGTGCACCTGAGGTGCCACAGAACTAAATTTCAAGCAACCAGCTCATCGATATCAATGGACTTTCTTTGCACTTTTTGGGTCGTTGCTGTCCAATTTAAAGTTTACGATTTTTAGTACTTTCTGGTTAGCTTAATCAGTTATTTTCCAAAACTTGGGGAATTTCAAAACATTATTATTTTTGATAAATGTAATTAATGGCTATATAGATCTAGGAAGAAACTATCAAAAGGGATGTTAGTTAGTTATTTTACGCTTAAGTAAAGTTGTTGAAGTTTTATTTTCTTGTCAGAACTTGAATTAAGTCTTTCCTTAGCAGTGAATGAAAGAAACTTATTGTTATAGATCTGTTGGTTTTTATCTTTGAGTGGGCCTCTTTTGGGGTATTCTAAATTGAATGGAATTTCTTGATTGAATGTCTATAGTTTCCTTTGAATTTTAATTTAAGTTGTGTTGAATTGATATATTGTTTATTCACTGAAGTCTATGAGCTTCAGGTTTATTAGTTATCATTGCACAGTAATTATATCATATTGATGAAAGTTACTGTTTTAGCCTTACCAACTTTCTGGTCAAAAGTTTGATATTTGCAGCAAATGCATTATTCTTTGACATAAAATATTCATTGAAAATATTTCTGGGAGCTGTACCATAATTTAGAGGATTAAACACCGAGGTTTAATCCATTTGTTAGTAAAGTTTAAATGTTTCATAGTAGGAAATAGAGCATAAGAAATAGATTTGAAAGAGACAAATTCATTTACTAACAATTTTTGGTGACTCTACTGAGGAAAGGAATTAGTAAACCAATGCCTTTACTTGGTTTAATGTGTAATTATGGTATTACTTGCTGATAGAATACTTGGTTGAGTTGATCTTCCCCCAGTCTTGCAACCTGGTGTAGACTTTCATGACACTTAGGAGGACATTATTGCAGACTTAAACAACTTGGCCTGGAAAGTAAAAAAAAGTAATGAACAATATCAACAAGTTTAGTTGGTGTTAGAAGAAGAGGAAGAGATTGGTGAATGGTTGAGAGGTCTTCCCATGGCTTGAGAATCTACAATAGTTGATAGAGCAATTTAGAGACCATAGAACTACCAAGCTGGAGTCCATACCTTACACCAGGTCTCAATGAGAGGTAGGTATTTTTGATATTATTTTTGAAGAATTGAGAAATTTTGAAACCACAAGAGTTTTCCCCTCCAAGAAAAAGGCTCATAGTAGACCCTCTTCTCCTCCTAAAGAATCTTTTCACTCATCTCCCAAGACCTGTGATTGGAAAGCCTTAACCTTATCAGGTATTCAAGCCCCTCCTTTATTGACTATTTTTCCAATAGTCATTATGGCTCAACCTTGGGGTAATGCAGTAGGTCCACTAGCTTTGCCAGCTCATCATGCTCTTCCTAAGGGAGCCAAAGATGTTCTTCCAAGGTTTTCTGGTGATGGTAAAGTAGATGTAGAAGAACATTACAATTCCTTTAATGTAGCCACTGGCATTTTTGGTGTGCAAGAAGAAGATGTAGTAGTCTGAATTTTTGTTCAAACCCTAATAGAAGGAGTAGTAGAGTGATTTGGACACCTTCCTGTAGGGTCCATAACCAATTGGAACTCCATGAAAATTGCATTTGAAGGCCGTTTCAAAAGTGCAGATGATGAGAATTCTTTGTTAGCTCAACTCATGCAAATGAAAAAGGAGATCCATGAGCCCATGAGAGATTATGTGGCTCGGTACAACAAGGTCATTCATAAAATTCCTACAACAAAAAGGCCTACTCCTATAAATCAACAATGTTTCTTTGTAAATTCGATGCCACCGAATATCGATTTCCATCTTAGGAGGAATAGACCAGTAGACTTGGCAACTGCTCAGGGCCAAGCTACCAAGTTAGAAGATGATCTGATCACCACAGGGAAGTGGAGAAAGGATGTCCAAGTACTAAACAATCAAAATACATCATCCTCTAATCCTATGCTGCAAAGATTAGTAAATGATGTGATTACTCTCAAGAGACAACTTCCTAAAAATAATTATAATCCTCCTCCTTTGTATCAAGATATTCCTAGAGGAATGCTTGAACAAGCTGGGCCTAGTCATAGATCTCCAAATTATCCTTTGACAGATAAGAATCTACTGGAGGCTCCTCCTAGAAGAGCTAATATGTGCACGTTCCACCTTATAGATGATCATGATGGTACTTCCTGTCCGGAGATGATCTGATCAATGCAAATGCATGTGAACCAAAAATTGATAGAAGAATCACTTGATGATGTAGTGAGTCCTTAGTTTCCTGGTGGCTCCAAAAATTATTACTTAGAATACGAGTCCAACTCTGAGCGAGGAGGAACTATTCTCGCAACTTTACAGGACCCTGCATGTACCGTGTTGACAAGAAGTTATCACAATTCTCAAGTCAATGATATGCCATCAACATCAAAAAGATGGGACAAAGGTAAAGACTTTTCTCAAAAGTCATCAACTTTAAAAAGCTCTTTTTCTAAAGAAGATGAATCATTAAAGAAAAGTAATCCTAACTCTTTTGATATAGTCAATTTCTGTGAAAGTTCTAAGATTCAAGTTTTACCTGCTGAATATCTTAGAATGAACCCAAAGGAGTTGGAAAGACTTATCAAACATGTCAAATCAGGCCAAAATCTTGTAGATAAAAATGCTAATGAGACTATTAATGCTGCTTTCCCAAAACAACCCTTTGTAGAAACCCAAGCTGCTAAAGATAAAAATGCTCCACAAGAAAAGGCTCCTCCACAAGAAAAGAGTCCCCCAGTAGGACTAAAGCCAGATCCATTCTATTTTTCCTTGTTCATCCATGACTTTAAGCTGAATAACTATGTTATAGACTCTGGGGCATCTGACAATATTATGCCTGCTTCAGTTGCCAAAGCTCTAGATCTTCCCCTTACTGCAACCTTTGGTCAATGTTATGCCCTAGATGAAAAACAAGTCCCCTTAGTTAGACAAATCAAGGATGCCCAAGTAGTTGTTGCAACATACCCCAATAAGAAGATTAAATTGACAATTCTTGTAGCTGATATTCCAGCCAGCTACGACATGTTGCTGAGTAGGACTTTCTATCGGGAGCTTGGAGGAGAGATCAAGCTTGATTGGTCTCAAGCAATCATTTCAGTTGGAGATAAAAGGGTTGTCTTACAACCAAAGGGAAAGTCAAAATACATGGTATTTCCATCTAAAGATCCCAAGTCTCAGATACTCTACCAAGAATTAGAGTTTGGAAATTATATGATCTCATCAACACCAGACATGAGCCAAGAAGTGGCAATGAGTAAGTCTGATGGCCTTTGGACTTTGGAATTTGATAGAAGTTATGCTTCTATTGGATTTGGAGTAGGTATTGTATTGATATCACTTGAAGGAGATTTCTTCCCATGAGATTTTAAGCTAGAATTTGATAACACGGACAACACTGCAGAATATGAGTCCCTTTTGCTTGGTATTGAAGAAGTGAAAAAGATGGGTATCAAAGTACTCGGAGCAAGAGGAGATGTAGAACTTGTTGTTAGGCAAGTAAGAGGAGTGTATTCAGAAAAAAATGAAAGACTCAAACATTATAGGAATCATGTTTGGGATGAGATTGAGGAGCTTGAGGCTTTCTCCATTGAAGCTATTCCCAGAGAACAAAATAGCCGAGCAGATTCTCTAGCAGTTTCTTCTTCCCTGTTAGTGCCACATTCAGATTTCAAGCAAAGTGCATATAAAATTGAAATGGTGTACAAACTGAAAGTCCCAGATAATGTTGAGCATTGGCAGGTTTTTAAAGATGATAAACAAATTAATAAATTCTTACAGTTGGCAGAATTTTTTAGCACTACCTTCTTTGAAGGGTCTTCATCAACCTGTGATGAGTTTTCCCCAGATAGTGCAATGGATGAAGGAATCTTTCAATTAAAAGGGAACCATATTTCTAAGGGGCTTGTCTCTCTTGAAAGCCAGTATGATAGGTATGATGCTCTGAAATCTCCAGCTCTGCCACAAGGGGATATAAATCAAGTTGACTATGAGAAGGTAAACATTGGGGAGAACTAAGAGCCTAAATGTGTAAATCTAGGTAGATGTTGTACTCCAGATGAGAAGTAGAGATTTGTTAATCTATGAAAGGAGTATTAGGACACCTTTTCTTGGACCTATCATGACTTAAAAAATTTTAAGGGAGGAAAGTTCCAGCACTAGATTCCTCTCAAACTAGGTACTTCACCTTTTAGGAAAAAATTAAGAAATTATAATCCAAAGGTTTTCGAAGCAATTCAGAAGGAAGTAGAAAAGATGCTTCAAGCCCATATCATCTACCCTATTCATCATTCCACCTAGATCACCAACATAGTTCCTGTCAAGAAGAAAAATGGTGAAATAAAGATTTGCATATATTTCAGGAACTTGAACCAATGCAGCTTAAAAGATAACTATGGAATCCTTGTTATGGACCATATTCTGCAGACTGTGGCAAGTTCAAAGATGATGTCCATGCTAGATGGAATCTCTAGTTATAATGAGATTAAGGTGGCTGATCAAGATCAGCACAAAATAGCTTTTACAACCCCATGGGGTACATATGCTTACAACAGAATGCCTTTTGGTTCGATAAATGCAGGTGCCACTTTTCAGCGTGCAATGAATTCTTCCTTTAGTCACCTACTAAATAAGGTAATAGTTGTTTATCTTGATGATCTTACAGTATTTTTCAAAAGGCATAAAAATCATCTAAAAGATTTAAGAGCAGTTCTACAAAGATACAGAGAACATGGTATCCCCTTAAAACCCCAAAAGTCTATCTTTGTAGTCACGAAAGGAAAGTTGTTAGGACACATTGTGTCAAAAGAAGGGATCAAGATTGATCCAGAAAGAGTTAAAGTAATTCAATAGCTTGGTCTACCTTCTAATAGGACTGGAGTAAAGTCTTTCTTTGGGCAAACCAATTTCCTCAGAAGGTTTGTTCCAGATTTTGCTGAGACAGCTAAGCATATGGTAAGTCTCATGAGTGAAAAGAATCTTTTTAAATGGAGCACAAAGGCTATCAAAGCATTTGATGACATCAAGAAAGCCATAGTAGAAGCCCCCACACTAATAAATCCTAATTACAAGGACTTCATAATATATTGTTATGCCTCGAAACACACAGTGTCTGAGATATTACTACAGAAAAATGACAAGGGAGAAGAGGTACTCATTGCCTTCATGAGTGTCCCTCTCAAGAAGCATGAATTAAACTATCCATTGGTCAAGAAACATGCATATGTAGTGGTTAAAGTAGTAAAAGCTTTTAGGTTCTATATTCTACACTCCCACTCAGTTGTTTTCATTCCTACTTCTATTGTCAAAGATGTACTAACCCAAAAAGAGATTAAGATGAACAATCGAGCAACCTGGATCTCTAGGATTCAAGAGTTTGACCTGGAGATTCATCCTACAAAGTTGGTCAGGGGAGAGGGATTGTCTATACTTATGTCTGAGTAGGATCCTGATAGCAACATGCCCACTGTTCTTTTTGTTAGTCTACATGATTCTTGGTTTTCAGACATGGCATTCTACCTTACTTATGGATATTGTCCTCCTCATTTAACACCCAAGGATTGAAGGAATCTCAGGCTAAAAGCTGCAAAGTATGTTATTATTGATGACATACTATACAAAAATGGTTTAGATGGAGCTTTCTTGAGGTTTGTTGACAAAGAACAAGAAAAAAAATTGCTCAAAAAGTTTCATAATGAGGCATGCGGTGGTCATTTTTCTTCCACAGTAACGACTTTTAAGATTCTTAGGAATTGTTATTACTGGCCAGGAATGTTTGGTGATTCTTATAAGTGGGTTGCAAGTTGTGAGAAATGTAAGATATTCAGTGGAAAGCCATAGTTAGCAGCTCTCCCTTTAAGACCTTTGGTCATAGAAGAACCTTTTGAACAATGGGGTCTAGATTTCATCAGACCAATCAACCCTCCCTCTAGTGTTGGACACACCCACATTCTTACTACAATGGATTATTTTACAAGATGGGTGGAGGCAGTCCCAATTAAGAAGACCACATCTGAGGTTGTATGTGAGTTTATTAAAAATTACATTTTGGTTAGGTTTGGAGTTCCCACCAAATTGGTTACAGACAATGCTACCAATTTCTCTTCTCATGAATTAAATTTATTTTTCTATGATAATGGTATCTACCTATCCCATGCATCTAACTATTATCTATAGGAAAATGGATAGGTGGAATCAAGTAATGAAAACTTGATCAAAATAATGAGAAAACTGGTATGTGACAATGCTAAGGATTGGCATAAGAAACTGTTTGAAGCTCTTTGGGCTGATCAAACATCTCCAAAAAGAGAAAATGGCATGTCACCCTTTGAATTGGTTTATGGCATTGAGGCTCAACTTTTGTTACCTCTGGAGTTAGCTTCTGTGAAGCCACAGAAAACAATTGAAGATCAGGTTTATCAGGATGCCCTTAAGAAATGAACTTTGTATCTCAATAAAATGCAGGAAGAAAGAGAAGAAATGGTAAGTCAAATAGCCTCACATCAAGCTTAGGTCAAGAAATTTTTTGATCAGAAAGCCAGACCATTGAATTTTATGGAGGGAGATCAAGTGTTGTTATGGGACAAAAGATGAGAACCCAAGGGTGCTCATGGAAAGTTTGATTCACTTTGGAAAGGCTCGTTCATCATCAGTAAAGTATTGGGAGGTAATTCTTTTAAATTGGAACATTTGGATGGTACTATTTTTCCCTTGACCTTTAATGGTCAGGACCTCAAGTTGTATAAACTCTGAGCAGGTTTAGTCCTGTTCCCTGTACATATCCTTTTTGTTGTGCTGTTTTCAGTCTTTCCTTTTTGTCTTGTTCCCTTTCTTTTCTGTTTTAAGTTTTTCCTAGTCTGTAAAACCAAAGCTAAGGTTCATCCTTCTCCCTCACAAGGTCTTGTCCCCTAGTTGGAGCCATTGTTACCAATAGATTTTGTTCAAACCTTGCAGGCTCTATTTTCCCAAAATCACCCTTTAATTTTTCAAGGTGTTGTTCAATTAAAAGTTTTAACCTTTTGCAAATACACCTTGTTGGTTGAACTTGAACCTTGAACTTTCATAGTTCAAGATTCAATGTTCAATAACATCCTTTGGTATGATTTTCCCTTTATTTGCAAGCTTAGCTACATTTCATCTTTGTAGCGCGCACTCCTCCAATGAACCGTGTACCTTGAACTCTCCTAGTTCAAGATTCAAAGTTCAAATAATATTCCCCCTTTGCAAAGTGCTCTTTTTGTTTTCTTCTTTTTCATTTTCATTTTTATTTATTTTATAATTATGCCAAAGGATAGTCCCTCCATCATCTCGTCAAATTTGAACTATGATTTCTAGTAGTTCAGGGTTCAAGGTTTGATATATGCTCATAAGTTGTGAAGAATTAAAGTGGTGATTTGACATGGCTGACAGCTGGTGATTGATTATGACTCCTACACATGTCGGGGATGTCATAATTAATCAAAATAAAACTTAAGTGTCATTTCAATCAGTGAAACTAAAAAAATCAATGCTAAAAGTGGTGTGAGTTATGAAATAATCATTAATTGAACCTTGTGTGACATTAATCCGCCATTATTGCAAATCTCCCAGGATTTTGTAACTATTTTTAGATAAATTCTCAAGTTCAGACTATTTTATTCATAATGTTCAAAACATCTCATGCAGTCATCGCAGAAGAAGTTATCCTCTCCTCATCTCAATACTTAGTTCATCGCATAAAAACTAGGTGAGTCTCTCTGCTAGCCTCCATTGTTTCAGTTAAAGCTCTTTCATTTTTCAAGGTTGTTTCTCTTTCAAGTTGCTGCATTCCCCATTGTTTTTCTTTCCTTGAGATCCTAAAATGAAGAACCCAGCTTTGAATTTTGGAAATACCTCTCCTTTAATCTGCTCCTTGTCTAATTGTGAAGACACCCTAATTAAAACAAGAGCTTTAGAGGACATTATAACCTAAATCAAAGAGCCCAGTCTAGGTTCTATGTTAGAAAAGGTTGTCCTGAGTGGTTTAGCTGATGTAGCTACTTTTCTCATAGTAGCCCCGTGTCGGGAACTGATTGTTGAATATGCTAGAAGGTATAGTTTTGAGGAAAAATGTATCAAGAAAGTTGATGGGAGTCCGCTAGTTTTTATAAGTAGAGATGTTGTCTTGAAGTCCTTAGGGATTCTAGAAAAAGACCCGTATAAAGGATTGATGTAGGAGCATCCTGGGTGTAAGAGCAATCTTGCATCACCCAAAAATATTTATGTTTTTGTATTCAATAAGGGCTATCTTGTGTAGAGTTTCTATTTATGGAAACTTGTTATTTTTAGTAAGTTGGTCATAAATCTTAGAATGTTCTAATTTTACATGTGGACATTCATCTCAGTCATATCAGCCTACCAGTAAAGTTTCATGTCTAGATCAGGTCTAGTTTTGAAGATATTGAAGATTTTCGATATTGGCAGAAGGGTATAGAAACTTTGAACTTAGTTTTGAAGGCTTTAGAAGCTCTGGATGAGGTCAAAAAGTTGGGTGATAGGCACTTGCAGTAGTCAAGCCTGTAGAGCACTTTGTGGCCTTTCTGAAATGGGGTTATAATAGTTCATCGGGTCAACTGGTGATGACTTATGGTCTCCGAAAGTTGGGTCACCTGAAATGGTGAAAAATAATTTTCTTTCAAAATTTCTGTTCGGGTTTCAAAAGTTATTTTGAGCCAACTTTGATGTAATAAATTGAAAAATAAAATAATTCTAAGTTTGGTCAGCCCTAAGGGCTAAATTTTTGGAACCTTCTCGGGCGGTGGAAAATGCCTATATAAAGAAGGCCCATAGTGTTGTCTAGGGAAGTTCTGGGTAGAGATCTGGGTATTGATTCGAGGCTTTGTCCTACAGAATATTGTAAGGGAATGCTCATGTGGCTTTTCATATTGTAATTCTGAAAGTTTGTAATTCCACATTTGTGGAGATAATAAGAAGCCAATTTTCTATTCTTGCATATTGTTGTTGTTTCTCTATTTCTATTATGTGTTTGTGGTATTAAGGGGAGCACCCTTCATCAAGTGGTATTAGAGAAGGAGTTCTTGAGTGTGTAAATAGAGTGTCGATTGTGAGGCAGTTTGCGCTAGGACCATGGGTTAGGGTTTCTATGTAAATAGATCACCAAATGTGAGGTAGTTTACACCAGGCTGTGGTTAGGGTTTCAGCACGCATCACCAAAATGCCTCCACGAAGGGAATGTGATAGAAGAGCTGGTGTTGTAACACCTGAGGTTAGAGTGCTCCAGAGATAAGTGCGAGCATTGCAAGAAGAGATTCATAGAGGAATGAATCTTAATGTCTGAGATGAAAGTGAAGATGAAGCCGAAGAAGGAAATGATGATCAAGAAGAAGAAGGTGAAATTTTGAATCAAGAAGTAGAAAGGCTTTTTTGAGCCATTTCCAAGATCAGGAAATGACCTAAGATCGAGGTTCCTGCATTTTCAAGAAATCTTAACCTAGAAGAATTGATTGACTGGATCAATGAATGTGAAGAATATTTTGAGTATGAAGATATTAAGGATCCTGATAGGGTCAAATTTGTGAAAGCTAGACTGAAAGGTCATGTGAAGATCTGGTGGCAAGAGAGTTAATCAAAGCAAAATAGAAGAGGGAAAGATAAAATCACAAGATGGGATCAGATGGTGGATAAATTGAAGCAATAGTTCATCCATGTTGATTATGCGCTTGGCCTACTGAAGAAAATGTAAAGTTTGAAGCAAGCAAGATGATCTATTCACGAGTATAGAGAGGAGTTCTATCGAATCCTCATCAGAACTGGCCATGTGAAAGTTGATAAGGAGAAAGTTGCTCATTACCTTAATGGGTTGAGGCCAAGCATTCAGGAGGAGCTGAATCTAGTTTGAATGAACAGTATTGAGGAGGCATACTAGTTTTCCCTAAAAGTATAGGAAAAACTGAACAAGAAGTTCGAGACCAGACAAAACGGAAGAGGTTGTGGTGGATGATTTGGTGGATGATCATATGGAGGCCAAAATGAAGATCTAAAAAAGAAGGATGAGGTTAGTACTAGTCAAAATTAGAGAGGAAACAATTCCAATCATTTCCAAGATCAAAATAATAAAGATCAGAGAGGAAGAGGAAGAGGACAAGGTTTAGGAAGAGGAGGCTTCCGTGGAACATGTTTTCACTATGGAGAAGAAGGTCATAGGGCATTTGAATGTCCTCAATTCCAAACAAGGATAGATAGGAGGAATGAAGGCCATGCCAGAGTTGCACATGTAGATGAAGATTCCAAATCATCAAATTCTGAAGATGCTAAAAGAGGAGAAACACTGATTAATAGAAAAGTCCTGCTAAGTGTTGAGAATGAATCTAAACAAAGGAGGAGCCTATTTCACAGTAGATGCAAGTGTGAGGGAAAATGCTATGATGTGATTACTAATAGTGGAAGTAATGAAAATTGATGCAGGAGAATCCTGGGTGTAAGAGCAATCTTGCATCACCCAAAAATATTTCTATTTTTCTATTCAATAAGGGCTATTTTGTGCAGAGCTTCTATTTATGGAAAGTTACTATTTTTGGTAATTTTTGTATGTGCTCAGAATGATCTGATTTCTTTCTTGGAGGTTCGTTTTGGTCATATAAGTCTGCCAGTAAAGTTTCATTGCCAGATCCAGTGTATATTGGAAGATATTGAAGATTTTCGGTTTTGGCAGCAGGGTACAGAAACTTTGAACTCAGTTTTGAAGGCTTTAGAAGCCCCAGATGAGGTCGAAAATTTGGGTGACAGGCGCTTGCGCCAGTCAAGCCTATAGAGCGCTTCGTGGCATTTCCAAAATGGGGTTATAATAGCCGATCGGGTCAACTGGTGATGACTTATGGTCTTCGGAAGTTGGGCCACCTGAAATGGCGAAAAATAATTTTCTTCAAAATTTTTGTTCGGGTTTCAAAGGTTATCTTGAGCCGACTATAATGTAATAAAATGTAAAATAAAATAATTCTAAGTTTGGTCAGCCTTATTGGCTAAAATTCTGGAACCTTCCCAGGTGGTGGAAAATTGCTTATATAAGGAAGGTTGTATTATTGTCTTAGGCAATTCAGAATAGTTCTGGGTAGTAGATCTGGGTAATAGTTCGAGGCTTTGTCCTACAAAATATTGTAAGGAATGCCCATGTGGCTTTGCATATTGTAATTCTGAAAGTTTGTAATTCCACATTTGTGGAGATAATAAGAAGCCAATTTTCTGTTCTTGCATATTGTTGTTGTTTCTCTATATCTGTAACGTGTTTGTGGTATTAAGGGGGGCACCCTTCATCAGGTGGTATCAGAGCAGGAGTTCTTGAGTGTGTAAACAGATCGCCGACTATGAGGCAGTTTGCACCAGGACCGTGGCTAGGGTTTCAGTGGGCATCGCAAAAATGCCTCCACGAAGGGAACGTGGCGGAAGAGCTGGTGTTGTAACACCTGAGGTTAGAGAGCTGCAGAGACAAGTGCGAGCATTACAAGAAGAGATTCGTAGAGGAATGAATCTTAATGTCAGAGACGAAAGGGAGGATGAAGCCGAAGAAGAATATCAAGAAGGAGAAGCTGAAATTGTGAACCAGGAGGAAGAAAGACTTTTTCGGGCGATTTCCAAGATTGGGAAAAGACCTAAGATTGAGGTTCCTACATTTTCTGGAAATCTTAACCCAGAGGAATTGATCGACTGGATCAATGAATGCGAGGAATATTTTGAGTACGAAGATGTTGAGGATCCTGATAGGGTCAAATTTGCGAAGGCTAGATTGAAAGGTCATGCGAAGATCTGGTGGCAAGAAATTTAATTAGAGTGAAATAGAAGAGGGAAAGATAAAATCACAAGATGGGATCGGATGGTAGATAAATTGAAGTGACAGTTCATTCCTGTTGATTATGAGCTTGACCTACTGAAGAAAATGCAGAGTTTGAAGCAAGCAGGAAGATCTGTTTAGGAGTATACAGAGGAGTTCTACCGACTTCTCATCAGAACAGGCCATGCAGAAGCTGATAAGGAGAAAGTTGCCTGATACCTTAATGGGTTAAGGCCAAGCATTCAGGAGGAGCTGAATCTGGTTCGAATGAATAGTATTGAAGAGGCATACCAGTTTGCCCTAAAAGTAGAGGAAAAGCTGAACAAGAAGTTTGAGAGCAGACAAAACGGAAGAGGTCATGGTGGATGATCTGGTGGACGGTCATATGGTGGCCGAAATGAAGATACAAAAAAGAAGGATGAGGCCAGTAGCAGTCAGAATCAGCGAGGAAATAATTCTAATCATTTTCAAGATCAGAATAATAGAGATCAGAGAGGAAGAGGAAGAGGACAAGGATCTAGAAGAGGTGGCTTCCGTGGAACATGTTTTCACTGTGGAGAAGAAGGTCATAGGGCATTTGAATGTCCTCAGTGCCAAGGAAGAACAAATAGGAGAAATGAAGGCCAGACCAGAGTTGCACATGTAGATGAAGATGCCAGATCATCAAATTCTGAAGATGCTGAAAGAGGAGAAACGTTGATTAACAGAAGAGTCCTGTTGAGTGGTGAGAATGAACCTGACCAAAGAAGGAGCCTGTTTCGCAACAGGTGCAAGTGTGAAGGTAAATGTTGTGATGTGATTATTGATAGTGGAAGCACTGACAATTTGGTGTCAGAAGAGATGGTGACAAAGTTGAAGCTCAAGAGACAGAAACACCCACATCCATATCAGATTTCCTGGGTACAGGATGACCACAAGGTCATGGTCAATGAACAATGCCTAGTGAAGTTCAAGGTTGGCGGATACCAAGATGAGGTATTGTGCAATATCATATCTATGGATGCATGTCATATGTTGTTGGGTAGACCATGGCAGTTTGACAGATGTGCTGTACATGATGGTCATGTGAATACCTATTCCCTGACAAAGGATGGAGTGCGACATAAGCTAAAACCATTGAAGGAGACTGAAGAAAAGGTATGTGGTACTGCAAGGATAACTTTTGTTGATGGAAGAAATTTCCTAGATGGTATGAGGCATGAGCATATATGTTTTGCTTTAATTCCAAAAGCTGGTAAAGAGGAAGTAGAAGATGTTCCTGTAGAAGTTGCAGATTTGTTGAATGAGTTTCAGGATATTGTATCTAATAACGTGCTTGATGGATTACCACCAGTCAGGAAGATCAGCCATCAGATGGACTTGATCCCAGGAGCGAGTTTTCCGAATAAGGCAGCACACAGAATGACACCTGCAGAAAGTGAGGAGTTGAACAGACAAGTATATGAGTTGTTACAGAAAGGATTGATCCGTGAGAGTCTGAGTCCCTGTGTTGTACCAGTGGTATTAGCACCAAAGAAGAATGGAGAATGGAGGATGTGTACAGATTCTAGGGCAATAAACAAGATTACAATCAAGTACAGGTTTCCATTGCCACGAATGGATGATATTATGGATTGTTTGAGTGGAGCTGTGTATTTTTCAAAGATAGATCTAAAAAGTAGATATCATCAGATTCGGATCAGAGAAGGAGATGAATGGAAGACTGCCTTCAAGACAAAGGAAGGACTGTATGAGTGGTTAGTCATGCCTTTTGGGCTAACCAATGCACCCAGCACTTTCATGCGGCTCATGAACGAGGTTCTGAAAGAATTTCTAGGTAAGTTTGTCATTGTTTACCTAGATGATATTTTGATTTTTAGCAAAATATTGGAGGAACATATGATGCATATTCGTATGGTATTTGAGAAGTTGAGAGATGAGAAATTGTTGATTAATTTGAAGAAGTGCAGTTTTGTGAAGAAAGAGTTAGTGTATTTGGGATTTGTAGTTTCAGAAGAAGGTCTAAAAATGGACCCAGAGAAGGTACAGGCTATCCTTGAATGGCCTACTCCAAGGAGTGCTACCGAAGTAAGATCTTTTCATGGTTTGGCTAGCTTTTACAGAAAGTTTATCTGAAATTTTAGCAATATTTGTGGACCCTTGACTGAAACAATGAGAGGGGATAGAAAAGAATTTAAGTGGACTAATGGGGCAGAAAAGAGTTTTCAATTGTTGAAACAAAAAGTTATAGAACAACCTGTTTTAGCACTTCCAGATTTTAATAAGGTGTTTCAAGTAGATTGTGATGCTAGTGGTACTGCAATAGGAGCTGTTATGAGCCAAGAAGGTAAACCTGTTGCTTATTTCAGTGAGAAATTAAATGATGCCAAGAGAAAATATTCTGTTTATGATCAAGAATTTTATGCTATAGTTTAGGCATTGAAAAAGTGGAGGCACTATCTGCTTCCTAAGGAGTTTGTTTTGTATACTGATCATCAAGCTTTGCAATATTTGAATAGTCAAGGAAAATTGAATCAAAGGCATTTGAAATGGGTTGAGTTTTTGCAGAGTTATACATTTGTTTTGAAACACAGGAGTGGAAAGTCTAATAGGGTTACAGATGCTCTTAGCAGAAGGCAACTATTACTAACACAAATGCAGATTGAAGTGGTTGGGTTCGAGGAACTCAAGAATTTGTATCCAGAGGATCCTAATTTTGGTGAAGCTTGGAAGGCTTGTACAAAACATGTTACTCTAGATAGGATGAAATGACTAGATTTTATCATCCAAGATGATATGCTATTCAGAGGGAGTCAGTTGTGCATTCCATGAAGTTCTATGAGGGAGAATCTCATCAAGGAGAAGCATAGTGGAGGATTGGCTGGACATTTTGGTCGTGATAAAACCCTTGCTTTGGTTGGTGAGAATTATTATTGGCCACAATTGCAGCAAGATGTGAAGAAGTTTGTACAGAGTTGCAGAGTATGTCAGATGGCGAAAGGAGTGAAGCAGAATATAGGGTTGTATCAGCCATTACCTATACCAGAGAAGCCTTGGGAGGATATCAGTATGGACTTTGTTCTTGGTTTACCGAGGACACAGCGGGGACATGATTCAATTTTTGTAGTAGTTGACCAATTTTCAAAGATGGCACATTTCATTCCCTGCAAGAAGACTAATGATGTTGTTCATGTAGTAGAATTGTTTTTCAGAGAAGTAGTGAGACTTCATGGTTTGCCAAAGACCATAGTTTCAGATCGGGACACTAAGTTTGTTGGATATTTCTAGCGTACATTGTGGAAGAAGTTGAAGATAGATTTGAAGTTTAGTTCATCACATCATCCACAGACTGATGGACAGATAGAGGTGGTGAATAGGAGTTTGAGAAATTTGCTGAGATGTTTGGTTGGAGATAAGCCAATAGGATGGGATTTGATTTTACCACAGACAGAATTTGCATACAATAATTCTGTCAATAGGAGCACTGGTAAATCACCATTCCAGATTGTATATGGAAGTAGTCCAAGAAATGCATCTAAATTGAGAAAGATAGATGAAGGAGAAATAAGTAGTGCTGAAGCTGAAGATTTTGCAGAACATTTGAAGAACATCCATGAGGAGGTGAGGAAGCATATTGCCAAGATGAATGCACAGTATAAGGCTAAGGAAGATGTGAAAAGGAGGCATAAGGAATTTCAGGTTGGTGATGAAGTCATGGTTCATTTGCGGAAGGAGCAGTTTCCAGTTGGTACATATAACAAGCTGAAAATGAAAAAGTTTGGACCATGTAGGATACTGAAGAAACATGATTCAGGAAATGCATATGAGGTAGAATTGCCTACTGAGCTAAATATTTCACCAGTGTTTAACATTTCAGATCTGACAGAGTATCATGAAGGAGGTGTTGAAGATGAGATCACAGCAGCACAGTGAAGTATTCCAGCAACTAGTTCAGACACTAAGGAGATCGAAGATATACTGGACAGTCGTGTTGGTAGAAGCACAAGGAATAGGACATATGAAGAATATCTGGTCAAGTGGAAAGGATGACCTGTTGAAGATTCATCATGGCTGACAAAGGAGGAGGTTAGCCATCTTGGTTTTCCTCTACACACCTGAGTCGTGACAGGGTCACTTCTCAAATTACCCTGGGTGTCTGATGCAGGAGCATCCTGGGTGTAAGAGCAATCTTGCATCACCCAAAAATATTTCTATTTTTGTATTCAATAAGGGCTATTTTGTGCAGAGCTTCTATTTATGGAAAGTTACTATTTTTGGTAATTTTTCGTATGTGCTCAGAATGATTTGATTTCTTTCTTGGAGGTTCGTTTTGGTCATATAAGTCTGCCAGTAAAGTTTCATTGCCAGATCCAGTGTATATTGGAAGATATTGAAGATTTTCGGTTTTGGCAGCAGGGTACAGAAACTTTGAACTCAGTTTTGAAGGCTTTAGAGGCCCTAGATGAGGTCAAAAATTTGGGTGACGGGCGCTTGCGTTGGTCAAGCCTGTAGAGCGCTTCGTGGCATTTCCGAAATGGGGTTATAATAGCCGATTGGGTCAACTGGTGATGACTTATGGTCTTCGGAAGTTGGGCCACCTGAAATGGCGAAAAATAATTTTCTTCAAAAATTTTGTTTGGGTTTCAAAGGTTATCTTGAGCCGACTATGATGTAATAAAATGGAAAATAAAATAATTCTAAGTTTGGTCGGCCTTATTGGCTAAAATTCTGGAACCTTCCCAGGCGGTGGAAAATTGCCTATATAAGGAAGGTTGTATTATTGTCTTAGGCAGTTCAGAATAGTTCTGGGTAGTAGATCTGGGTAATAGTTCAAGGCTTTGTCCTACAGAATATTGTAAGGAATGCCCATGTGGCTTTGCATATTGTAATTCTGAAAGTTTGTAATTCCACATTTGTGGAGATAATAAGAAGCCAATTTTCTATTCTTGCATATTGTTGTTGTTTCTCTATATCTGTAACGTGTTTGTGGTATTAAGGGGGGAACCCTTCATCAAAAATTTAGTGTCAGAAGAGATGGTGACAAAGTTGAAGCTCAAGAGATAGAAACATCCACATCCATATCAGATTGCCTGGGTGTAGGATGACCACAAGGTCATGGTTAGTGAACAGTGCCTAGTAAAGTTCAAGATTTGCAGGTACCATGATGAGGTACTATGTGATATCATACCTATGGATGTATGTCACATGTTGTTGGGTAGGTCGTGGTAGTTTGACAAATGTGTTATACACGATGGTCATGTGAATACCTATTCCCTGAAAAAGGATGGAGTGCGACATAAGCTAAATCCATTGAAGGAGACCGAAGGAAAGGTATGTGGTAATGTAAGAATAACATTTTTTGATGGAAAAAAATTCCTAGATGGTATGAGGCATGAGCATGTGTTTTTTTCTTTAATTCCAAAAGTTGGTAAAGAGGAAGTAGAGGATGTACCTATAGAGGTTGCAAATTTGTTGAATGAGTTTCAGGATATTGTATCTAATAATGTACTTGATGGATTACCACCAATAAGGAAGATCAGTCATCAGATGGATTTGATTCCAAGAGCCAATTTTCCAAACAAGGTAGCACATAGAATGACACCAGCAGAAAGTGAAGAGTTGAACAGACAAGTACATGAGTTGTTACAGAAGGGACTGATTCAAGAGAGCCTGAGTCCATGTGTTGTACCAATAGTATTAGCACCAAAGAAAAATGGAGAATGGAGGATGTGTACAGATTCCAGAGAAATCAACAAGATCACAATCAAGTATAAGTTTCCATTGCCATGAATGGATGATATTATGGATTGTTTGAGTGGAGCTATGTATTTCTCAAAGATAGATCTGAAGAGTGGATATCACCAGATTCAGATCAGAGAAGGAGATGAATGGAAGACTTCCTTCAACACAAAGGAAGGACTATATGAGTGGTTAGTCATGCCTTTTGGGCTAACCAATGCACTGAGCACTTTCATGCGGCTCATGAACGAGGTTCTGAAAGAATTTCTGGGTAAGTTTGTCATTGTGTACCTAGATGATATTTTGATCTTTAGTAAGACATTGGAAGAGCATATGATGCATATTTGTATAGTGTTTGAGAAGTTAAGAGATGAGAAATTGTTGATTAATTTGAAGAAGTGCAGTTTTGTGAAGAAAGAGTTAGTGTATTTGGGATTTATAGTTTCAGCAGAAGGTCTAAAAATGGACCCAGAGAAGGTAGAGGCTATCCTTGAATGGCCTACTCCAAGGAGTGCTACTGAGGTAAGATATTTTCATGGTTTGGCTAAATTTTATAAAAAATTTATCAGAAATTTTAGCAGTATTTTTGGACCCTGGACTGAAACAATGAGAGGGGATAGAAAAGAGTTCAAGTGGACTAATGGGGCAAATAAGAGTTTTAAACTATTGAAACAAAAGGTTACAGAACAACTTGTTTTAGCACTTCCTAATTTTAATAAGGTGTTTCAAGTAGATTGTGATGCTAGTGGTACTGCAATAGGAGCTGTTATGAGCCAAGAAGGTAAACTTATTGCTTATTTTAGTGAGAAGCTAAATGATGCCAAGAGGAAATATTCTGTTTATGATCAAGAATTTTATGCTATAGTTCAGACATTGAAGAAGTGGAGACATTATCTTCTTCCTAAGGAGTTTTTTTTGTATACTGATCATCAAGTTTTGCAATATTTGAATAGTCAAGGTAGGTTGAATCAAAGGCATTTGAAATGGGTTGAGTTTTTGCAGAGTTATACATTTGTTTTGAAACACAAAAGTGGAAAGTCTAACAGGGTTGCACATGCGCTTAGCAGAAGGAAACTATTGCTGACAGAGATGTAGATTGAGGTGGTTGGGTTTAAGGAACTCGAGAATTTGTATCTAGAGGATCTTGATTTTGGTGAAGCTTGGAAATCTTGTAAAGAAGAATGGAGGAAGGAAAAGAAGAAGTGGACAGGAATAGTTGATCAACTAATGGAAATTGATAATTATGGGGTGCCTAAATTCCTTTTGGAGAAACCCTTCCATGGCCTAAATCAAGAAGTCCTGTATGTTTCCATGAAAAGGATTGAGTGGAGAAATTCAATTATCAAAGATGGATGCGATGGGGCAACTCATCTACTCAATGATCTCAAAAGTTTAATTGACACCATGCGAAAAGATCTAAAATGCTTGAATATTGATCTGATAGATGAAGAAAATTAGGATGTGAAGAGTGCAAAGAAGATGACTCGGGAATTGGAAACAAGGATAATGGCTATCAGAGATAGCAAGGAGCTCACAATGGAAGTTTTTACTTCCATAGGAAATACTGAAGCTATGTCAGTTGTCTGTGTAGACTATTTGGAGTCCCATAAGTTGAAGTTGAACCAAATTTGCAAGGATAGGAAGGTTCTTGGACAAATAATTTTACTCATTAGTGTTAGCTATTTTTCTTGCATTGGTAAATAACTAGATCATAAACCTGATCTCTCCCTTTTGATACTCTTTTCCTAGCAAGAGAAATGCTAATTAACAAGGATAAATTTCTTCTTCACTTCGGGCTCCACAGACCCAGGTGGGTGTACCTACTTCTCTGCTTATGCAAACTGATACAAACACCCAATAAGAAGATTCACTAGTGGATTAAACAGAACAAACATGTCCTACAACAGGATTCATAACTAAGATGAATCTCTGATATGGGAAGCCTACCCACATGCTCAATATATCTTCCAAGCTAATCAATAGAAAGGAAAAGTTGATTGATTAAATTGATGCTTGCTTGGCAAATGACTTCTAACAGTAAAGATCAGTGCCTTCAATTCAGGCATGGAGTCAAAACTAGTAAATAAAAACCCAAACTGCAAACCATGTTTCATTGATTAATATCACTGCATTAATGCCTTACACTAACACATTTCTATTACTCAATATGAAGAATCATACAAATTCATAATACTGATTAATTTCCAATCTGCTTTTAAAGATTTTACAATCCTTCCTTGAAGGATACCCAAATACAAACAGATACATTCTCCCTTGGAGAAGACAAACTCAATATCCCTTGAATATTGAACTCATACTAAAATTGAAACTCAATACGATGAAGACAATTCTCTAAAAACCATACATGCCTTACATGTACTTCAATTTGCAATCAAATTTAAAAATACTTGAATTAAAAATATGACATAAAATGAAGAACATTGACCATTATGCTAGATAATCATGAACCAAAATTGAACTTCTATTCTGGAACCTTCTTGGAGAACCCCCTGCTGGAATCGCCACAGACCTGGAACCATTCAATGGATGTTTACCCAGAATCTGGAACCTAGACCAAAGTTCTTCCAAAATTGGAACCCTTCACCTCACTCATAATTTAGAATAAGAAGGCAAAGGAAGAAACTCAGAAATCATCACCAAGCGACACTTGTCTTCCTCCTCTCTACTCATTGGATGAATCATCTGCCTTCAAACTAGAAATGGGACTTGCTCTCAACTCTGGAAAGCACCTGTCATTTCTTCAAACTAAAATGTGAATCACCAAATGTAACAAATCAGATATTTTCAAAATATCTGCCTAGCCCCTCTATTTCGTTCAACTGCAAATATCTCGAAACTAGTTAGACCTACACTGAAATTGATCCCAAAAATGGAATCCTCATGTCGAGACCTTTTTGGCGGTATATAATAGTCCATATTTTACCCAAAAATGAAGCCACCAGCCATTAATTTAGTCTCCCATGTCTGCAACTTTTAATATTTGAATTTTTTATATAGTCAAAACTATATTGAAACATGTTTACAATTTTGATTTTCAAGTGCACAGGAATTCTAATTAAAATATTATTTTATTCCCCATGTCGGGACCCACCCGACACATGGGAGCCCCAGATTGGCTCATGTATCTGACTAGGCATCCACCTACAACCTCCTCGCCACCTCATCGGGCTGCCACATGTCAGCCTGTCGCATGTTCACAAGGGCTAAAGTTGGCCCCTGCGATCATGCGACCACTTGACACATGTCCATTCTCCTGCAAAATTTACTTACCTTTAGCACATGGGTGCGGGCATAGAAATTGACGAGGGTGACATGTGTCACGTGCATAGCTTCCACTTTTCTTTCTACTCCATTATGCATGTCATGTTGCATATATACATCATCTTTTCCTAATTCTACATCAATGTGGGATAATAGAATTTCATGTTTTAAAGACTTTCTTAGCATTCTGGTTCAAAATTAGTGGGCTTCCTGTCCAGCTGGCACACACCTACAGGTGGGCCCACAAGCTCTTGAGGCATGCCACAGCCTTCATACATTTCATTTGCTTGTTGATTGAGCGACATCCAATTTGAATAGCAAAGAGAAAGCTAACGGAGTGAATGTGGGACAAAAGAATAAAACACAAAAATATGTGAATCTCCTTCCTCCTAGCTCAATGCGTGAGCCTCTATTTGCCTAAGCAAGGCATCCCTATCTTATGCATGAATCCTTGGCTTCACGCTACCCTCAGAAACAATTCTACTATGTTCATCAGATTTATTAACCATTAGCGCCACAAGATTTCAACCGACCACAGTGGGGAGTATTCAACCTTACCTATAATTTGTGGGAAGCACCATTCACACAAGTAGCCTCCTCTTCACATACACTAGAATTTAATCACTTCATACAAGTGATCCACAACAAACTTACCTACAAACAGTTACGCAGGTATTCCAATTTTCCCTTAGCTTATTTTGCAAACCTCAATCCTGATGTGTGAGGTCTTCTAGCATCTTGGCAGCCTGCTAACATTCTACGCAAATTCCATTTAATGCATGGGCATCCTCAAATCTTAACACCAGTCACCTTCTCCTATCTGCAATTTAAAAAAAAACACCATGGTCTCCTTGTGTTTTGTGTGTGGGTGTTGGCTTTCTCATCACTTGTCAATAGAAATTAGAGATGATAACCAACCACAGGTCTAGGTCCACCGTGTGGTCATTAGGGGAATTAACAGTCAATGAGGGACAAAGGGATTTGTTTCCTTGGAAAGAAAAAGGAGCCTCCCTGCCTTACGCAGGCCTTCAATTTCATTCACACCACTAGCTTCCTATTCTACACAACGTGAGGGCTTCTTTCAATACTTATGATTGCATCGTATTTGGTGCAAAACACACATTTCCCTCCTTTGCGCAAGTAGTCACTACCCTCATATGCTGGTCTCTCATGACATGTTGGCAACTTCATCACATATATTGACATTGCCTGCAAATTGGCAACCTTCCACAATCATTCTATCTAGAGTGCACTACTAGCAGTTTCCTTCATAATATATATGTGCAGGCTTTCCTCACATTAGCATGAAGCCTCCATTCCATGCTTTTCTATTCCTCTCACTTAAAATGGCATGAGCCTCCAAATCCTAGCAGCCCCCAAATCGCAAGTCTCAGGAAACGCGTGAGGCCCCAATATTCTATTTGTTGTAGTCCATTACATGTTCAGTTGGCCTGCCAGATACGCACTTAGCACAAGGCTTCAAACTCCACCAAATGCAAGCATTCAGCCTCATCTTGGCTCCATGAAAACATTGCATTGATTGGCAAATACACACTGGCAGTCTAGTTCTCCATTTCAAATCGGCAGCCTCCTTTCATACTTAATGCACACCTCCTCCATGCGCTAGTATTACCTCTGTTAAGCATGAGGCATCTCCATATTATGTATTTTTTCACAAAGAGTTCATAGTCGCAGAGCTGATAATATGGATTAGATCTCGTGTTGAATCTTGTTGGTTAGTCTGCAAGTTTTTTCCTCACTAAACCTTTAAAGAAATCGAAGCTATTTCCATCTGGATGAAATTCATATTTATTGTTCTCATCATCAGTTGCCAGAAAATATCCAGATGAAGTTAAACCATGAACTGTAACAAAAACATTTGATGGATCAAGGTTCTACTGATGTGTTTCCTCCAGTTGTGACGCTGAATTTTTTGGAACTGTAGGTAGAAGTACAAAGGATGCCTCCAACTTTTAAACCATTTGCATAAATATCATTGGGCCATTTGATCCTCACATTGGGAATCGGTGTACACTTAAAACATGCAACCGTAGATGCTCTCTATGCAGCCTATCTTAGACATCGATGCCCCTCCCCCCTATAAATCTATAACCGGCTGTAAGAGACGACTATTTAGTTGTCTTTCTTGGCTAGTTCCTTTATCACTCAGTTGTTTCTTTATTGATAATAAAAGAGGGGTGAAAACTTGTAAGCCGTCCTATCTATTTCTTGTATTGGCCATCTGTGCTTCAGCAGTGCTCTTGGCTTCTTTTTCTTTCTTGGATGTTGTAGTGTGTGGTAGAGGTTGTAGTTCAGTTGCGGTATCCTCTTGACTTCCTTGGATTTGAGTTTTCTTCTTCTGAGAAATTACAGCTTGAGGCTTGCTAATTGGGTTCAAATATGTCAAAGCAAGGGTGTAGACAATATTCAGTACTAATATAATACCCATCAATGCTCCCAATGCTATCCAATATAGGTTTCCTCTATGGAAAAGCCCCCGATTCTCCAGTATCTCTATGCCAAGATTTTTATATTGAGAAGATATCTTACTAGTCCATTGTGGAACAAGAAACTCATTCACTTTAATTGCAATCTCTGCATATGATAGAGGTGGGATCCAGTATGCCCAAATACCCAACATAGTTCAAAAATCAAGTAGCCACCTATATGAAATAGGTCGGGTCCAGAGTGGGCCCGGCTAAATTTTTTTTGAATTCAAACACCTAGACCAGCAACTGCTCTAGACATCCTCAGGATGTCCCAAAATCAAAGAAAGAACAAACCCAGATCGCCAAAAGATCAAAAAACCTTGTTTTGCAAAAGCACCAAAATCATGCAAATAGTTCCAGAAATTGGCTTCAAAAAATGACACAATGACTTGATCAGACCCTGTCCTCTTATAGATACATTCTGTGATCTATAAACTATCATTCCCCAAAATGGCATCTCATGACTGTACCCGAGTCGAAAGATATTAATCCTCGAAGTCGGACCCTTAATTCTATTCTCTGTAAACCACTGTTAAAATTAATAAACTACATTTGAAATCACCCTAGCAAAAATACCAAACAAATCCCTGGAGGAGTGAAAAAATGGCATGGAAATTGTTAAGATATATACAACCTGAATCCACAACTCATTCAGTTTGGGCATCCTTCAGAAAAAATATATAGATCACTAAAAACAGGTACTTGCAGAAATAAACTCATGACATGCAAAAAAGCTTAAAAGCTACATTCGGAATCACCCTCAAAAAGTAATCAAATTGTTCGGCAGAGGATCCAAAATGAAACTAGAAGGAGTATATTATGCTTACAATGCAAGGCAAAAAGATCTTCTCAAATAAGTTCACCTGGCCAAAAGATACAAACTCACAAAGCTGACCTCCGGAAACAAGCTGCCAGGTACAATCAAAAAACTAGCAGAAACTACAAATGGAATCGCATTGGGAAACACATCCATTGGATTCTTCATGACCTACAAAATGACATGGGTAGAGTAAAACTTGTCTATAATGCAAGGAAATGATTAAAATCTCTCTACCAATCCATTAGGTGCAAATTATAAGATTAGGAATAGGGCTCCCGACAAAACTATGAAAAGGTGAAAATGCAAATTCTAGAAAACACCTCTGGAAGGGGATGAACAAATAGGGTCAAAACTTATCTCAAGGATCTGAAGCTGAAAACATAAGTAGTATGGAACATGTGGAACAAGACCCCATACTCAAATTTTCATGACTCTTCAGGCTGTGAAATATAAGCTGACAAAGTACCCTTTGCTGGTGACTTTAACACAAGCATTTTTTATTTTTGAGACCACCTAAAAATGACATGATGAAAACCCATTTCAAAATGTGAAATGAAAGCTCAATTTGAAACAATGGGACATAAACAAGGTATCAAATCATTCTCCACTTATTATAGGACCCGGAAACACCCTTTTCACATGTGCATTTTGGACCAAAAGGAGCACTTTAGCAAGCGTTTTACATGGTACCTCAAAACTACATTTTGAGTACCAACATTGGCTTTGTTTGGGGATGGCTAAGCGTAAGATCAGCACAAGAATCTCAGAATCTCTTGGGAGAGAAAACCACCCCAAAAACCAGCTTCTCTTCTTATCCCTCCAAACTTCTCAAACTTACTTTAACGGTTCCAACAAGCTTCTCAAAACTGGTTCCTTATTCAAAAGCAAACTATGCTACTGCAAACAAAGCAACTATACAAATGTACAAACTTCTTACAAATGGAAACCATGGCTGGAAAATTCACTTACCCCGATCAAAAACACGATTTTCTTTTCCACCAGGTATTGGAATCAAACATTTATCACTTGCACCCATATGGCTAAAATCATAAAAACTCTTCATAAGCACATTAGTCAACATATAATCTATATATTCATATCTGTCCAATGCCTGAGAATCAAACTCAATCTAAACATACTGGTCATTCTCATAAATGTGCTGGTCACATTCACTGATATCATTAGTTTGCACAAAAGAAAAAGAAACACTATCCACCACATCTGGCAAACTAATACGGGACTGATTTTTACAAAGTGAAGAAAAACTTGTCTGCTGATTGCAATCTTTAAATGCATCTTCATCTTCAAAACATGATTGCAAACCAAAAGAAAAAGTCTCATACTCACTGCTGCACATATTTGGAAACACCGTGAGACTCATAGTAGATATAACCTTTCTTGTCCGGCTGAGATGAAATTTGGGAATCTGACTCATATCCCTTGGAATCAACTGTTTCTTGAACTGTTTCAGCTCCATCATAGTCTGGTTGTTGAACATTATCTTTAAGCAATCGATTACACACTAAATGGAACTACTGATCATAGAAGTTTTTGCACAAGGCCAGCTGATTAGAATCCATATCTTTATCAAACAATGCATTAGAAAAGCTACTAAATACATTATTAGACCCACTGTTACAAAAAATCTAATCAGAGGAAAAAGAATCAAAATTTAAAAATGAAATTAGATCATGAGCATCAACACCACAATTATCAATATGTTCATCTTTGAAAAAACAACTAGTGATGCTTTCACAGTCTCCAACCGAATACTCATTTTCTGAACTACATTCATTCCCAGATTGAGAATCATCACTACACACTGAATCATAGAAATTGCCATCAACAGATTCATTTCTATTATTTTGATCTCTATCACTGTCAATATCAACATCACTACACTCATCATACAAATTTGAAATACATGTCTAATTTTTATACATATCATCTGAAACATGTTCATGTTCATTCTCAGATTTGGCCTTTTCAATTTCTGATAGACATTCCCTAATGTGTGCAAAATGTTTCTCCCTAAATGTTGCATACTGATTGACTAATTCAGGCATACATAACTCCAAAAACAAGTCCATTAAATATGGTTCTCTGAACAGATCATAAATCTCTACTTGTCTCAGAGCTGCTAAAAATTTATCATAGAATAACATGACTGATTCATCTTTCCTTCTACCTATTCTTGTTCTTAGAAACATGATAGTTACCTCTTCAATTTGTTGCCATAACATCATTCTATTAATTTCAATTTCATTAAAACTTGGCAACAAAATTTTAGATTCAAAAAGAACATTTGAATCCAAAGTGTTTTCCATCTCGGTTGTAGAACTACTATGACACAACATCTTACTTCTACTACACAAGATCTTATGCAGACACAACTTCAAATGTATACACTTCTCACCATAGATTTTTCAACTAAACTTATTCAAATAGAGAATCATACACAAGGCATACTAATACTCCTTAGCTTGGTGACTTCTTCACCGAATAAGGATCTTTTGAGATATCATAAACAAATGGGGAAATACCTGGACAAATTTTTTGTTGTTTTAGCTTCACTTTTTGATTTGAAATCTAAAGAAAACCTTCAAACTTCGGGTTCATTTCTGACATAGAGTCGCCAACTCTCTTTAGAGGAATTAAATTTTCTTTACTGATCTTCTTTGAAAATGTCAAGATTCTGGGCACTTCATACAACAACAGAGCTGCATATATTTAAACTTTCACAACAACAAATCCAGGTAAACTAATCTGAAAAAGATTTTCAGAATTTTAAACTTTGAAGACTCTTTTCCCAAACTAAAAACCAGAAAGACTCTGGGATACACTTAATGGTGAACTTATTCAATCCCCAACAAAGTCACCATTTTGTTAGCTATTTTTCTTGCATTGGTAAATAACTAGATCATAAACCTGATCTCTCCCATTTGATGCTCTTTTACTGGTAAGAGAAATTCTAATTAACAAGGATAAATTCCTTCTTCACTTTGGGCTCCATAGACCCAGGTGGGTGTACCTACTGTTAGATTTGATAAGCATCAAATCTTCCCAAGAACACCTCCATGCAAAGACTGCTACAAGAATGAAGAAAGAAGAGAGACAGAAAGCTATGGCGGCCAATAGGCCAGAGACTGCAAAACCATGTTGCAAGAAAATAATCTTCTATTAACAATGATGAAAAAAAAATACAATCTCCTTAGGAATTACAAAGAGGGAATCCTTATAAAAGGATACCAAAACCCTAAAGGTGAAAACCTTAAAGAATAATGAGATGCCTAAGTCTAACTTAAGTGTAGAGAATAATAGACTAATAATTAAATAAATTAATTATTAGCTATAATATGACTACTCTAACACCCCCCCTTAAGTGTAACTTAGGGAGAAGCTAAACAACTAAGGACTACAAGATGCATGAAAACAAAAATGCATGAAAGAGCTATGGGTCCCGGCAACAAGGCCTGATCAGGTACCCAAGTACATAAAGCAAAAGATGTCCCAGAGAAAGGAACAAGAAGAGAGCAAGAAGCTCCTCTGAAGCATGTCTGAAAACTCTGTCAGAAGATACTGCTGGAACCCCCACTGAAGTGCATGACGAGGTAGAGAAGACAAGTGTCTGAAGAGCTGATCAATCGAACCAGGAAGCAATAGAACCAACAGGTGAACCCCCCCATAATGCTGAACTGGGAGAGGTGACAGGAACACTGAAATGCGATGCCAAAAATAGCTGCAGAAGAAGAACCAGGAACACCAACAGTGCAACAGAAGCACACACACAGGATAAAGGGCGGTGTCATAGATAGTCTACATGGGCTAATGTCATTGAAGGTACACTCACTTGACAAGAGTGGATGTGCCTATAGTGGCAAATGCATCAGAATCCCCCCATGGCACTTTATAACTGAGTGCGAATACTAAAACTGAACCAGGTGAAAAAGATCCCAGAAATGCAGAAGAGGGCACTTTATCTTAGTGCGTTTACAGAACAAAGATACATCAGAAAGAGCATGCAAGCTCAGAAGTCAAAAAGAAGAGTGCACTAAGAAACCAGAAGAAGAGATCCCCGGACCTGTAGAACCAAGCACACCACCAGAGGGCATAAACTGCATAACTCGGAGGAGTGAAAAACTGGAGCAGATTCTGGAAGAAATACCTCTACCACTGAATAGTACATAGAATCAGCTTTCCGACGATATCTCGTTTGCCAAAAAAGGAGTCCGGAAGAGCCAGATATGACTCCCGGAAGGCAAAAATAGACATCAGACTTCAACAGCAAAAAATGCTATTGAAATGGTAGAACCCAAAACACTAACCTCCATCAACGGAAAGAGCTCGGAAAGAGCTTTCCGACGATATAAAGAAGTTAGAAAACCGATACCGTATGCACAAGATACGGCCAAAAAACCCAGCTACCCCTAGAAAAAGCTCTAAAGGACAAAAAAAATACTTTTTTAAGCCCCGGGGGCTGGAATTACAAAGCCCCTGGGCGCATGGCGCACGCAGGGGGCTGGAGCTGGAGATCCCGGTCGGTCATATGACCGGCCGCTGAGGGCGGCGGAGCCGGGAGGAGGCCGCAAAGGAGCGGGGGCTGCGGAGCCGGGAGGCGGCGGAGCCGGCGGAGGGTGCTGCGGTGGCGGTCTTCGGCGGCGGCATTCTCCGGCGGGGTGCGTGGTGGTGGTGACGGTGGATGAAGCCGGTGCCGGTGGCGCAGTGGTGGCCGCCGGGCGGTGCCTGGGTGGCCGCTCGGCGGCCAAAGTATATATATATATATATATTTTTTTTTAAAATCGCCAACAGTACCTGCCTCAAAGTGCGTGCCAGGGCCGTACGGCCCTGGTATGCAAAATTTTTTTGCCTCAGATGCCACTGTGTCCAAAATGGACAAGTTTTATATAGATTTAGGGGTTCTTGGGCCTTCCGGACACAATGGTGGTGTCCATTTTTGCCCAAGGTGAGCCAAATTTTGGCTCCCCCCCAGATCCACAAAAAAAGCTGCTGAAACCCTTGAAAACCTCCTGCTTCTGAAACACTTCAACAAAACATGAACAGCGAGCAGCAAGATGGCTCTGATACCATGTTAGATTTGATAAGCATCAAATCTTCCCAAGAACACCTGCATGTAAAGACTGCTACAAGAATGAAGACAGAAGAGAGACAGAAAGCTATGGCAGCCAATAGGCCAGAGACTGCAAAACCATGTTGCAAGAAAATAATCTTCTATTAACAACGATGAAAAAAAAATACAATCTCCTTAGGAATTACAAAGAGGGAATCCTTATAAAAGGATACCAAAACCCTAAAGGTGAAAACCCTAAAGAATAATGAGATGCCTAAGTCTAACTTAAGTGTAGAGAATAATAGACTAATAATTAAATAAATAAATTATTAGCTATAATATGACTACTCTAACACCTACTTCTCTGCTTATGCAAACTGATACAAACACCCAATAAGCAGATTCACTAGTGGATTAAACAGAACAAACATGCCCTACAATGGGATTCATAACTAAGATGAATCTCTGATATGGGAAGCCTACGCACATGCTCAATATATCTTCTAAGCTCATCAATAGAAAGGGAAAGTTGATTGATTAAATTGATGCTTTCTTGGCAAATGACTTCTAATAGTAAAGATCAGTGCCTTCAATCTGGGCATGGAGTCAAAACCAGTAAATAAAAACCCAAACTGCAAACCATGTTTCATTGATTAATATCCCTGCATTAATGCCTTACATTAACACATTTCTATTACTCAATATGAAGAATCATACAAATTCATAGTACTAATTAATTTCCAATCTGCTTTTAAGGATTTTACAATCCTTCCTTGAAAGATACCCAAATACAAACAGATACATTCTCCCTTGAAGAAGACAAACTCAATATCCCTTGAATACTGAACTAATACTGAAATTGAAACTCAATACGATGAAGACAATTCTCTGAAAACCATACATGCCTTACATGTACTTCGATTTGCAATCAAATTTAGAAATACTTGCATTAAAACTATGACAAAAAATGAAGAACATTCACCATTATGCTAGACAATCATGAACCAAAATTGAACTTCTATTCTGGAACCTTCTTGGAGAACCCCCTACTGGAATCACCACAGACCTAGAACCATTCAATGGACATTTACCCAGAATCTGGAACCTAGACCAAAGTTCTTCCAAAATTGGAACCCTTCACCTCACTCATAATTCAGAATAAGAAGGCAAAGCAAGAAACTTAGAAATCATCACCAAGTGACACTTTTCTTCCTCCTCTTTGCTCATTGGATGAGTCATCTGCCTTCAAACTGGAAATGGGACCTACTCTCAACTCTGGAAAGCACCTGTCATTTCTTTAAACTAAAATATGAATCACCGGATGTAACAAATCAAATATTTTCAAAATATCTTCCTAGCCCCCATATTTCATTCAACTGCAAATATCTCGAAACTAGTTAGACCTACACTGAAATTGATCCCAAAAATGGAATCCTCGCATCGAGACCTTTTCAACAGTATATAATAGTCCATATTTGACCCAAAAATGAAGCCACCAGCCATTAATTTAGTCTCCCATGTCTGCAACTTTTAATATTTGAATTTTTTATATAGTTGAAACTATATTGAAACATGTTTATAATTTTGATTTTTAAGTGCATAGGAATTCTAATTAAAATATTATTTTATTGCCCCTACCGAGATCCACCCGACATGTGGCAGGTCCGGATTGGCTCATGTCTCTAACCAGGCGTCCACCTACAACCTCCTCACCACCTCATCAGGCTACCACATGTCAGCCTGTCGCATGTTCACAAGGGCTAAAGTTGGCCCTTGCGATTAGGCGACCACTTGACACGTGTTCATTCTCCTGCAAAATTTACTTACCTTTAGCACATGGGCATGGGCATAGAAATTGAGGAGGGCAACAAGTGTCACATGCATAGCTTCCACTTTTCTTTCTACTCCATTATGCGTGTCATGTTGCATATATACATCATCTTTTTCTAATTCCGCATCAATGTGGGATAATAGAATTTCATGTTTTAAAGACTTTCTTAGCATTCTGGTTCAAAATTAGTGGGCTTCCTGTCTAGCTGGCACACACCTACAAGTGGGCCCACAAGCTCGTGAGGCATGCCATAGCCTTCATACATTTCATTTGCTTGTTGATTGAGCAGCGTCCAATTTGAATAGCGAACAAAAAGCTAACGGAGTGAATGTGGGACAAAAGAATAAAACACAAAAATACATGAATCTCCTTCCTCCTAGCTCAATGTGTGAGCCTCTATTTTCCTAAGCAAGGCATCCATGTCTTATGCATGAATCCTTGGCTCCATGCTACCCTCAGAAACAATGCTGCTATGTTCATCGGATTTATTAACCATTAGCACCACAAGATTTCAACCGACCACAGTGGGGAGTATTCAACCTTACCTATAATTTGCGGGAAGCACCATTCACGCAAGCAACCTCCTCTTCACATACACTGGCATTTAATCACTTCATACAGGTGATCCACAACACACTTACCTACAAACAGTTACAGAGGTATTCCGATTTGCCCTTAGCTTATTTTGCAAACCTCAATCTTGATGTGTGAGGTCTTCTAGCATCTTGGCAGCCTACTAACATTCTACACAAATTCCATTTAATGCATGGGCATCCTCAAATCTTAACACCAGTCACCTTCTCCTATCTAAAATTTTAAAAAAGATGCCATGGTCTCCTTGTGTTTTGTGTGCGGGTGCTGGCTTTCTCATCACTTGTTGATAGAAATCAAAGATGATAACCAACCACAGGTCTAGGTCCATCGTGTGATCATCAGAGGAATTAGCATTCAATTAGGGACAAAGGGATTTGTTTCCTTGGAAAGAAAGAGGAGCCTCCCTACCTTACGGAGGCCTTCAATTTCATTCACACCGCTGGCTTCCCATTCTACATGGCATGAGGCCTTCTTTCAATACTTATGCTTGCATCGTATTTGGTGGAAAACACACATTTCCCTCCTTTGCGCAAGCAGCCCCTACCCTCATATGCTGGTCTCTCATGACATGCTGGCAACTTCCTCACATATATTCACATTGCCTGCAAACTGGCAACCTTCCACAAGCATTTTGTCTAGAGTGCACTACTAGCAGTCTCCTTCATTATATATATGCGCAGGCTTTCCTCACATTAGCATGAAGCCTCCATTCCATGCTTTGCTATTCCTCTCACTTAAAATGACATGAGCCTCCAAATCCTAATAGACCCCAAATCACAAGTCTCAAGAAATGCATGAGGCCCCAATATTCTATTTGTTGTAGTCCATTCCATGTTCAGTTGGCCTGCCAGATACACACTTAGCGCAAGGCTTCAAACTCCACCAAATGCAAGCATTTGGCCTCATCTTGGCTCCATGCAAACATTGCATTGACTGGCAAATACACACTGGTAGTCTGGTTCTCCATTTCAAATCGGCAGCCTCCTTCCATACTTAACACACACCTCCTCCATGCGCTGGTATTACCTCTGTTAAGCATGAGGTATCTCCATATTATGTGATTGTTTCACAAAGAGTTCATAGTCACAGAGCCGATAATATGGATTAGATCTCGTGTTGAATCTTGTTGGTCAGTCTGCAAGTTTTTTCCTCACTAAACCTTTAAAGAAATCAAAACTATTTCCATCCCGATGAAATTCATATTTATTATTCTCATCATCAGTTGCCAGAAAATATCTAGATGAAGTTAAACCATGAACTATAACAAAAACATTTGATGGATCAAGGTTCTGTTGATGTCTTTCCTCTGGTTGTGACGCTGAATTTTTTGGAACTGTAGGTAGAAGTACAAAGGATGCCTCCAACTTTTAAACCATTTGCATAAATATCATTAGGCCATTTGATCCTCACATTGGGAATCGGTGCACACTTAAAACATGCAACCGCTGATGCTCTCTATGCGGCCTATCTTAGACATCGATGCCCCTCCCCCCTCAAAATCTATAACCAGCTGTAAGAGATGACTCTTTAGTTGCCTTTCTTGGCCAGTTCCTTTATCATTCAGTTGTTTCTTTCTTGATAATAAAAGAGGGGTGAAAATCTGTAAGTCGTCCTGTCTATTTCTTGTATTGGCCATCTGTGCTTCAACAGTGCTCTTGGCTTCTTTTTCTTTCCTGGATGTTGTAGTGTGTGGTAGAGGTTGTAGTTCAGTTGCGGTATCCTCTTGACTTCCTTGGATTTAAGTTTTCTTCTTCTGAGAAATTATAGCTTGAGGCTTGCTAATTGGGTTCAAATATGTCAAAGCAAGGGTGTAGACAATATTCAATACTAATAGAATACCCATTAATGCTCCCAATGCTATCCAATATAGGTTTCCTCTATCAAAAAGCCCCTGATTCTCCAGTATCTCTATGCCAACATTTTTATATTGAGAAGATATCTTACTAGTCCATTATGGAGCAAGAAACTCATTCACTCTAATTTCTATCTCTGCATATGATATTGGTAGGATCCAGTATGCCCAAATACCCAACATAGTTCAAAAATCAAGTAGCCACCTATATGAAACAGGTTGGGTCCAGAGTGGGCCTAGCTTAAAAACTTTTGAATTCAAACACCCGGACCAGCAACTGCTCTAGACATCCTTAGGATGTCCCAAAATCGAAGAACGAACAAACCCAGATCGCCAAAAGATCAAAAAACCTTGTTTTGCAAAAGCACCAAAATCATGAGAATAGGCCCGGAAACTGGCTTCAAAAATTGACACAGTGACCTGATCGGACCCTGCCCTCTGATAGGCACATTCTCTGATCTATAAACTTTCATTCCCCAAAAATGGCATCTCATGACTGTACCCGAGTCGAAAGATATTAATCCTCGAAGTCGGACCCTTAATTCTATTCTCTGTAAACCACTGTTAAAAGTAATAAACTGCATTTGAAATCACCCTGGCAAAAATACCAAATGAATCCCTGGAGGAGTGAAAAAATGGCATGGAAATTGTTAAGATGTATACAACTTGAATCCACAACTCATTCAATTTGGGCATCCTTCAGGAAAAAGATATAGATTACTGAAAACAGGTACTTGCACAAATAAACTCAGGACATGCAAAAAAGCTTAAAAGCTGCATTCAGAATCACACTCAAAAAGTAATCAAACTGTTCGGCAGAGGATCCAAAATGAAACTAGAAGGAGTATATTATGCTTACAATGCAGGGCAACAAGAATTTCTCAAATAAGTTCACCCGGCCGAAAGATACAAACTCACAAAGCTGACCTCCGAAAACAAGCTACTAGGTACAATCAGAAAACTAGCAGAAACTGCAAATGGAATCGAATTGGGAAACACATCCAATGGATTTTTCATGAGCTAAAAACTAATAGGGGTAGATTAAAACTTGTCTATAATGTAGGGAAATGATTAAAATCTCCCTACCAATCCATCAGGTGCAAATTATAAGATGAGGAACAGGGCTCCCGACAAAACTATGAAAACATGAAAATGCAAATTCTAGAAAACACCTCTGGAATGGGATGAACAAATAGGGTCAAAAATTATCTCAGGGACCTGAAACTGAAAACATAAGTAGTATGGAACATGTGGAACAAGACCCCATACTCAGATTTTCATGACACTCTTCAGGCTGTGAAATATAAGTCGACAAAGTACCCTTTCCTGGTGACTTTAACACAAGCATTTTTTATTTTTGAGACCACCTAAAAATGACATGATGAAAACCCATTTCAAAATGTGAAATGAAAGCTCAATTTGAAACAATGGGACATAAACAAGGTATCAAATCATTCTCCACTCATTATAGGACCCAGAAACAGCCTTTTCACATGTGCATTTTGGACCAAAAGGAGCACTTTAGCAAGCGTTTTACATGGTACCTCAAAACTGCATTTTGAGTACCAACAATTAGTCTACCATATCATTGAATCGTTATCAGTGCATCATTGGCTCACGAGGAGTGGAAGCAAGCACATGCACCCAGGGTGCCACAGAACTGAATTTCAAGTGATCAGCTCAGTCGATATCAGTGGACTTTCTCTGCACTTTTTGGGTCATTGTCCAATTTAAAGTTTACCATTTTTAGTACTTTCTGGTTAGCTTAATCAGTTATTTTTTGAAACTCATGGAGTTTCAAAAAATTATTATTTTTGATAAATGTAATTAATGGCTATATAGAGCCAGGAAGAAATTATCGAAAGGGATGTTAGTTAGTTATTTTACGCTTAAGTAAAGTAGTTGAAGTTTTATTTTTCTGTCAGAACTTGAATTAAGACTTTCCTTATCAGTGAATGAAAGAAACTCATTGCTATAGATCTATTGGTTTTTATCTTTGAGTGGGCTTCTGTTGGGGTATTCTGAATTGAATGGAATTTCTTGATTGAATGTTTATAGTTTCCTTTGAATCTAAATTTAAGTTGTGTTGAATTGATATATTGTTTATTCGCTGAAGTCTGTGAGCTTTAGGTTTATTAGTTATCATTGCATAGTAATTATATCATGTTGATGAAAGTTACTGTTTCAGCCTTACCAACTTTCTGGTCAAAAGCTTGATATTTGCAGCAAATGCATTATTCTTTGGCATAAAATATCATTGAAAATATTTCTGGGAGTTGTACCATAATTCAAAGGATTAAACACCTAGGTTTAATCCATTTGTTAGTAAAGTTTAAATGTTTCATAGTAGGCAATAGAGCATAAGAATTAGATTTGAAAGAGACAAATTCATTTACTAACAGAATAGAAACTTAATGCACTGATGGTACATGGATAGAACAACCTGCTTCTCATGAATCCATGGCCTACCCAACAAGATATTGTAGGCAATAGGAATGTCAAGAACTTGAAAAGTAACATCTCTATCAATAGGTCCTACGCGGATAGGTAGCACAACTAAGCCTTGGGATTTGCATTCCTCCTTGTCATAAGCTTTGATGGTAATCTTTTTGTAGGAGTCTATACAATTCTCATCATAACCTAGCTGAGTAAGCAACTTGGCAGAGCACATATTAAGACTAGCACCATTGTCTATGAGCACTTAACGGATGCGTTTAGGACCTATCATGACCTCTATATGCAAGGGAGCGTTATGTGGATGGCTCAAAGAGTGATCATCTTCTTCAAAGAAGGATAGATAGTGAGGTGAGGTCAAATGACCCACCATAGATTGGAACTAGTTGAGATCAAGATCCTTGGGAACATTTTCCTCAGTGAGGGCTTTATCCAAAATCTGCCTATGAGCAGGCGAGATATTCAACAACTCAAAAATGGTAATCTGAGCATTGGTTCGTTGGAGTTGATCTAAGATGCTATAACTAGTTGCGCTAGATGTAGGAAATGATTTTGTGTTCTCGTTGGTAGGAACAACAACAGTCTTATCCATAGTTTGCTTTGAAGCAAATGTAGAAGTATCAAAACCTTTCAAAACAACTCTTCCTCATGATCGAGTAACAACATTAGCACAATCTTGAGGCTTTTTAGATTTAGATGAATGAGATGCAGAACTATGCAAGATGAAAGGAGTCTTAGGCTTGGGAGCATCACCATTCCCCTTGGAAGTGATCACATCACAATACTCTTTCAATAGGTTCGATAATACCAATAACATTGTCATCATTAGTGTACGTGTAATTGACTTTAGTATTGGTATTCTTGGCGTTTGAAGATTCACCCTTCTTGTGAGGAGGGAAGGGATCCTTGAAAGCTTGATGGTCTGAATTCTTGTTATGGTTATCCACAAGGATGTCACCATTTTCAATGAGATCTTGAACCTTATGCTTTAGCTTGAGACAAGTAGAAGTCTTATGACCAATGTTTTGGTGATAGTCATAGTATGCATTATCATTCCACCAATGAGGTCATGGTTGTGGGTCATAAGGATGCTTTTCCAAAGGAGTAAGAACTTGATTCTGTATAAGAGTTTTATAGACCACATCAAGAGGCTCTCCCAAAGAGGTGAATTCACGCTTGGGTCAAGAGGCCCAAGGTTTGTTCTTAGAAAATCTTGAAGTTTGTTGATTATCCGTTGTGGTCTTTTCAACAACCTTATCTAATTTTATACTAGAAGTAAGATTAAAAATAGGCTTTGAAGGCTTCATGGTGACATTATCCACCACCCCATCATTTAGTACATCCCTATTCTTATTGATAGTCTTTCCTTTATCCTTGTTCATGGAGAATCCTTGTTTATTGTCCTTATTCAAAGTCAATTCTCCTTTCTTAACCATAAAGGCCTCTATTCACATTGCTTGTTTAATCATGCTATCAAAGGTTAGAGGACCTTATAATTTCACTTGGTACCCAAAGTCTAGGACAAAATTGTCTAAGAAAATGTTGAGTCTCTCAGACTCTGGTAGCTTGTGAGGACACCTTGGACATAATTGTCTCCATCTTTGGAGAAATGTTAGGAAAGATTCTCCTTGTCACTGTTTTAAATTGCAAAGGTCCTGGATGTTGACTGGATGCTGAGTATTATGTGAGTAATGTTGGAGAAAAATATTAGCCATTTTGTCAAAAGTCTTAATGCTAGTGGGCAATCTAGAAAACCACTCCATAGCTGGTCCACCCAAGCTACGAGGAAATATATGCATAAGATACATTTGATCATGCATGAATTCCATAGATAATGCACCAAACTCCCTTAGGTGAGCTTGGGGATCTGTTGCATCCAAGTATTTTTCATATTTAGGGAGCTCTACACCTCTAGGAAAAGGTGGCATATGAAGACTTCTATCAAAAGGGAAAGGACAAATGCTTTCCATTGTGAATTGTTCAGTGGGTTTGTCCTTATTCTTCAAAAGTTGACTAATTTGATCTTGCATGTCTCAGACCATTTTTTCCAACTTTTCCATCTCAGTCTCTTCTTCCTTGGCCACAAGCATTTCAACTTGATAGTCCGAGGGTAACTTGGCCCCTTGTTTAGCTAGCTCAAGAAATTATTTTTCCTTCTCCTCTAGAAGGAGGATCTCCATCATCTTAATAAGACCCTTGTTTTCTTTGGTAGTGTCTATATCATTTTGAGTTATGGTGTCATCACCATCATTGCCAAGGATCTCATAAATGCTAGGGACTTGATCTTGACTATGATCAAAAGGAGGAGGTCGATAGTGATATGCTGGTTGACCACCTTGAGCTTTGTTTTGAGATTGTTGTTGATCATCTTGGGTTTGATCATAGTGTTGCTCATTTCGGGGTTGAGCATGACATTGGCCATTGGAAGATTGACCAAAATGCTGGTTGTTTTGAGATTGATCAAAAGTTTGGTTGTATTTTCCTAGTTGGAAGTCAAATGGCTCTCCCATTTTATTATAGGCTTGCGCAATACATGAAGACTCAGTAAAATGATATGCCCAACATTGAAAGGGAATAGCTAAGGTAACTTTTGGTGTGCGAACAAGATCAAAAGGATCAATAGGTTTAGATGAGTCGATACCATCAACAGGATCAATAGGTTCAATGATTGGACTAGTCCGAGGAAGCGGTCTTACAAAGTTGTGAAACAATGAGTTGTCTTGGAAGAATGAGTTTTCTTGACCTTGAAATGAGAAACTAGGTTGTGCTTCAAACAATTGATTAAAACACTCTTGGAACACTAGAGGTGATTGAGATGGGCTATCTTTCAAAGTAGTCAACGAAGAACTTGAGGATCCCTCACAACGTTTAGATTGCACAACAAATTTGGGATGATCTATTTCTTGATTAGGAGATTCACTTCTACCTTGACCATTATTCTAAATGGGATAAGTTTTGCCACTTCTAGTCATGACAGTCATGGATGAAGATGAAATGAGAGAAGACTTGAGATAATGCTAAAACTCTGTCTCTAGGAAAAATGAAAAGGACATAAAGGCTAGAACAACCAAGATGTGAAATGAACTTGGTATGAATCATCAGGAGTATGGCTAGAACAACCAAGATAAGACTATCACAACATGAGGTACAAAAGCACAAAAGATGAGACAAATAAGGAGACAAATGAGAGTTTAAGAAAAATTGATTGGTTCGTAGCTCGAGACACTTAGTTTCTAATAGTGAACAATAGGAAAATAGATAAACAAACCTCAGACAAAAACTAGATCAGATAAAAAGTCAACCAGTCAAAAGGAAACAAATCTTAGTTTTTGAAAACTAGGCTATAGTTTTGCACAAGAGAATACCAAGCCACGCAAGATAATGCTAGGCCTCATGTGAGAGAATGAAATCTCATGCGAGAAAGTACTCAGTTTCTAAAACTTCACACAGGAAAAGGATAGTGTTTGATAGCTTAACACAAATTTCAAGATATAGGATAGGTTTCAGTACATAGTGTAAATGATTCTTAGATAGGAAATCTAGTTTCCAGTCAGCTTGAAGGACAATTTAATCAACAATCTTGGATTTGAAGGTTGCAATCATTCATTTACAAGCATAAAGGTTTGATCAAGCAATGATGACACAAGAAGTAGTAAAAAATAGACCCACCAAGAACAAAGCAACTTGGTAGTATCATGGGAGTCTTTGTTTAATCATGATGGACAAGTTGAAGACTCAATAACAAACACATAGTTATCCCTACAAAAAAAATGGTGAGAAGACAAAACCTTTTCCCCATTGCTTATGCGCATGCATGCACCTCACACAGTCATGTCACCCCCTAGAGGGATGCCATTTTTTTGGTGTTACCAAGGACTCAATAGTATATGTTCAAAGGTTACCCTTGTGGTAGGGGCTAGTGTCATATACCACCTTCAAGTGTCCAGGTGCATGCCTATGGTGGGAATCTATGGGAGAGATTATTCCCCTTCCATGCACAAAGATTATGACTCCTTTTGGAGGTGAACCAAGTAGGAAACTAACTATGGAAAGTTCTTAGTGGGATTCTGTTCACACTAACCTTTGGTGCCCCTAATACAGGGTTGAGGCCTTGTAGCCACACCAACACCCAAAAGTCATACAACCCCACAAAATATGACATCATATTTTTTTTCAAATGAAGGAGAAGGCTCATTAAATAAACAAGCCCAGGGAGAGAATGAAGAGGTTCTTGAAAATGAATGGTTGCCTCTTCATTCCCAATTGAGACACATATTGAAAGATTTATTTAAATAAGAGAATGAAATATTGCCACATATGGGTGACCGTTCGAGTAATTTGAATTATTAAATTCAAATAAAGAGGTGTCCATTCAAATAACTAAATAAGATTAATTCCCTTTTTTTATGTGTATTAGCTAAAGGGGGTGGGTTTGAATTTAATTTAAAGTATGTAGGACTTTAGAATTAAATTAATTTATCATAGGGGTTTTTTAGATAATAAAGTTGAATACTTTAGGAATTAATTATGTTGTGAGATTAATGCAAATTAGGGTTTCTGCAATTAACATCAAGTCAAAATAAAGTCAGGTAGGAGAGAGAAATTGCCTAGTAAAATGGGACTTTGAAGATGAAATTGAAGAAAATGCACCAAAATTGATTGAAATTATTAGGTGCCATTTTTGGGGTATTACATTTGTCCCTCTTTGAATTGATGTGCGAGCAGTGCATTGATTCAAAGAATAGTCTGATGTGATAGATGAGGTTTTAGGATTATCCACTAATAAATTTGGCATCGATTTGTGATGGCTATGTGTCACAATTGTGATAGCCATGTGTTGCAATTGTGACAGTAATAGACGTCGCTATTTTTTAGTCACAAAATATGACGTCTTTCCATTTCTATTACAATTACGACTTCAATCTGTCACTTGGGAAGCCACATGCAATCATGTGATAACCATCACAAGTGTGACGAATACTCGCGCAACTGCGATGACTTGTCGCATGGTTGCATGCGCTTGGGAAGCTGCATGTGATCATGCGATAAGCGTTGCAAGTGTGATGAATACCTGCACAACTGTGATGGCTTGTCGCATGGTCACATGCGCTTGGGAAGTAGCTTGCGATCATGCGATAAATGTCGCAAGTGCGATGAACACCTGAAGCAAATGCGATGGGAGTGGGCGTTGCCTATACAGCACCCCTGTTGCAATTGCGACGAATACAAAATAAAATGAAAAAAAAAATTCTGGGACAAATTACCCTATTCTGGGTACAAATTACCCCCGTCGCAATTCGCCTATGATTAAAGAGTCTAGTGGAAAGATCGAGTGTTAGTTCTCTTTGACTATGAAGAAAGTCTATGAAGTTGGAGTTTAGTTGAGAACCTTGTTCTTGAAGAACACTCTGTCCGGTATATGAAATATGACAGAGTGATTTTTTTGAAGAGCCTTTGGAACACTTGAATCTCTATGCCAGGTATATACCAAGATTGGTGAGTGACTGGTTTGTCATGGGAATAGATTTTAAATTGGGAAGGACTGGAACAAAGTAGAAAGTTTGACAAGTGATGAAACTGTCAAAGAACATATAGAAAATAAACTGGCACAATTGGTGGGAAAGGAGGTACACAAGGTATACAAGAACGTGTCATCACTGACAGAATAACAAACTATGAATAACATTGTGAGGAGTTACGGGTAAATAATGTGTTGAATGTTTACAAAAGACTTGTTCATTCAATAGTGTAGAGCTTTGGTAAGGAGTGCCCTAGCATAAGCAGGGGTTGAAAACACTATTTTTCACTCTGGATACCAAGGCTCTACATCACATATATCAGATATAAATGGCACAAGAATTAGGGGCTAACTTACCATGTAGATGGTGATGACTGGCTATCTTTTGCTGGACTTTCCAGACCAACAACAGCCTTCGGAGAATTTTCACTCTGAGTGGAGATATAGAACAGAAGTTCACCTAAGGCTGCCATAGCAAATCTTTTCACTTTTTCCTTCTTATCTCAAAGAGCATCAGTTAGCACTAAAACTATACCTAAACTTGCCACTTCATCTTCAATAATAGTTGCATGCCAAATCAACAAACCCATTACTGAAACAAGTTGAACACGCAAAGCAGTTCGTTTAGATATTCTCAGCATCTTAACAAGCATGGACAATACTGAACCATTGGTTAAGATGTTGGTTGCTTCCACATTGCTACTTAGGGTTTCCAAGCGGCATGAGAGGAATGTTGTCTAACATGTACAATATCAGCCTAACAGTTTATGATGCAGAAATACTGAAAGGACAACGAGAATGTTGAAGACAAGGGAGTGTTCCAAGAGGAAATTGATGGCTAACATGTAGCAGCAGAAGATTTACCTGAAGAACAGGGTTGTGTGATGACTTGGAAGATCCTAGGGTGTTGATCTAAAGGTTTTTGAAAAATAGATTGATCTCCAAGGTGAGTGGAGATAGGATTTTGGTGAAACCCTCATGAAACAAGGGTTTGGAGAGCCTATAAAGGTGAGTTGAATGATTCTTGATGAATGTGACTGAAATCATTTGGATCTAGTAGTTTTCTGCTATAATATAATTGTGCTAAGAATTTGGAGTGGTGAAGAATGAGATAAAACATAGTTTCTTTGTTATTTGTTTGATTTTGATGCCATTTGAAGGCCACATTGTGAAGGAAGTACAAACTGGTCCAAAGGAGTTGGGTTTAAATTTGACATATGTTTTGCATCCCTAAAAAGGGTATCCCAAAATATAATTTTTTGTTCTACTTGTTTGGAAGAAGTTAGGGAAAAAGGTGGAAAACTGGTTCAGGAGGGCTAATTGGGGTTCACAGGGCTAGAAGGGGATTTGAAGAGTTCTGTCAAATGGGTATTACTTTGGTCCAAAAAATTGGTTGAATCCCATTGAATATGTGTTTTGAACTTCATCTAAATCTATCTTGTCCGTTTGGAAGCCAAGTTGAGTCATTTTGGGTATTTAGCCTCTAATAGGCCTAAAGGGTTAGTAAGGAAAGTGCATTGTTGAAGAAACATCTATACTATTTCCACCACATCTGCATGCCACTCTACATCACAATCAACACTCAGGTTTCTATAGACCAATTGCAAATGCCCATAACACCTTCCAAGGAGAAAACAAATGCAGGATCAAGTTCTGACATTGCAGCCACTGCTACGGATGGTCATTGCTCCATGCTTCCCCCATGGATGGTGTAGTAAAATTTTCCATCAGAACTAGTATGATTATTTGACAAAAATTGTTTTTTTATATTTTGTAGAAGAAAAACCATTCCCCTATTTACTTATAGAGGTCCTAGAAATTTGTATTTTTTTGTAAGGCGGGTAGATGATTCATCATGCCATGCATTTTTCTCTTCTCATTACAATGTAACTTGAACATTATATTTTTCCAATACAATGCTTGGTCCATATCTATATATTTAAATATTACTCCAAGTTTTTGGTCCAAATATGTATGCATGCTCCATATGTCTATCTATTATGTATCTACTTACATATACATCCAATTTTACACACATGCGTCCATATATATGCACATGCACAAAAATATTAACCAGTCTATTTGTAATATATATACACATGCATGTGTGTGTGTGTGTATGTGTGTGTATGTATAAATACATGAATATATATGTCCACACACACACACACACACACACACAGATATATATATATATATATATATATAGGTTAATTATATGCTGTTGAAAATATGTATTATACATGCTATCTTTGAAGAAATAGATCAATCAATGTGATTCATACAAAAAAATAGATTGGTACAAACACACACACACACACACACACACACACACACACACACACACACACACACACACACACACACACACAACACACATATATCTGTGTGTGTGTGTGTGTGTGTGTGTGTGTGTGTGTGTGTGTGTGTGTGTGTGTGTGTGTGTGTGTGTGTGTGTGTGTGTGTGTGTGTGTGTGTGTGTGTTTGTACCAATCTATTTTTTTGTATGAATCACATTGATTTATCTATTTCTTGAAAGATAGAATGTATAATTCATATTTCCAACAACATATAATTAACCTATATTATTGACCTATATGTTTGATTAGAATAATTAAATGGAAAAATAAAAAGGAAAAACAAAATATGAATCTGAATAAAAACAAAATATGAATCCAAATATAACTAAGAATTTATGGGTCATTGCCTTAGTATAGTTTATTAACCTCACCTGAAATTAATATTGGCTTTATCCCCCCTTTATGCACCTTGACAATATTGATTTTGTCCTCCCTTAATGCACCTGGAATCAATAGTGAATTCATATATTACATGCAAAAAATATTACAAGTCAAAGGTGTAATTTCATGAAACTACAATTACAAACTTAATGACTACCTTAAGAAATTGTTTATTTAGCCAATAATATAGCATAAAAAAATCCCATTAATATTTACAACATATTTCATGAAAAATAAGTAAAAACCAATTAACATCCCAACTTCGGCAAAAGATTTCTTGCATGGATAACAAATCCATAATGTAGAGAAAACATCATTCCTTCAAAGATGTGTGAATACACACCTTTAAAATATCAATGGGTACACATGCAAAAAACTAGAGTGTTGGTATATTCAAAATTAAGTAATCAATATACTAGAGTTCCAAGAACTAGATTAAATCATGAACTAATTAATAGTTACCATTTGGAGTAATTAATCCCAAATTTTGACTGATCAAACATGCAAAAAGTATAGTGTCTAGAATTTTAAGTTTTTGAGAGATTTTATGATTTAGCCTATAGTCTGAAGTACTCCAAACACTTCAATCTAGATGGTAATAAAAACCAAAATAGGGATAAGAAATGTGTTTATTATAACAAGAATAAGGGACATAGAACCTAGTAAGTAAATCAAAGAAGTGCTCATAAAAAATTACTATAAAATCAAGATTAAGACTCAGTTGTCTGAACTTTATTGGGAGTACCTGTCAAGTCCATCAAGGTGGTGGTTTTGTTGGTTGGGTTTTTTGTGCTTTTTTTGACTATACTACAAATGTACTACTCTATGCATAATTGTGAGGTAGAGCCCTATCTAAAGAGCTAACACTCGTAAGCATTTCAGGCCCTTTGGCTAGCTTGCAATCTCACTACCCATAAAAGTGCCACCAATGATAAATTCAAGAAGAGTTTGTAGGCTTATGCCATAAAAGATTTCTGAGTTTCTAGGATTATACATCATAAAACATCTATTAATTTATGGGATTATACGCTATATAAAATAAAATCCATTTTGGTAGAAGTGAATTTGAAAACCAAATTTGTGGGGTTGTGGGAGAGGGGAAAAATGAAGGAGACAGAAATCCTTAACAAAATGACATCATGTCCCACAATAGTTCAATGATATAAAATGGTGCTAGAATATGAATTGTAACTCAAAAACTTGTTGACCCATTGATCTGATCAGATGCATTATGAAACACAATTTAAAAAATCTCCACCTCCGTATACATATCAAAATGAATCTTCTACAAAAAATATGCGATTAGAATTTCACTGTAAAAAATGAATTTCATCTCATTCTACCCTGTGGGAGAGAGTCTCCATTAGCAACATGATTGTCCATGCCTTGTAAAATCCCTTTACCTATCTATGATTCTACAAGCTGGGTTATCTTAGAACATGAATATGCAATTCAATTTAATGGACCAGTGAGCAGAATAAAGTATAAAGCAGTGAGTGATGAGAAAAATTGTATAGGTAGGAAAAGTTCTTTCAATATGACCAGTAGTTCAGTTTGGGTTGAACTATTGGTCACTTAGATTGTAGATTGTTGAATAAGGAGGAGCAATGCATCAATTTCAATACCATGATGACTTGCTTAACAAAATGGCATCCTATCCCACAACAGTTTAATGATATAAAATGGTGCTAGAGTATGAATTGTAACTCAAAAACTTGTTGACCCATTGATATGATTAGACGCATTATGAAACAAAATTTATGAAAACTTGCCTCTGTATACATATCAAAATGAATCTTCTAAAGAAAATACACAACAATAGACATGAGCATACCTGCCATTGTCACATAGCATACATGATATCTTGTAAGACTACACAATACAATTCTAGGGGATCTGAGCAAGTGGGTTTTAAAGATATCTCCTCCATGGGCCTTCATCCTCCACTCCAAAAATTCATGAAATGCATTGGCCCTTTGGAAAGCTATAAATAGTAGACTCTCACCTAGTAGCAGCCAGCCAAAACTACCCGATGGTAAATTAGGGTTTGAAGAAGGGTTTCTGAGAAGAAATAGCAGAAACATTTTTCTTGTTAAACAAGATCATGTTGCATATCCTTAAATATAAGGTTTTCATGATAAAGGGAAGAGAGGGTGACACAAAATGAGGAGGAAGTGAAGTTTAAAATCATACCTTTCTTGGCCTTTTGGATTCTGAATGTACAATCCAGTAGATCCCTTTCGTTGCAGAGATGCCTAGCCGCAGAGATCTCCTCATCCAACAGCTGCAAAAATCCCTCTCGGCACTATTATAGAAATGACCAACATTTTATTTTCTTATTTTTTCTTATATCTCGTTAACATCACAATTGTGATGTTGTCGGGGTATAATTGAAAAAAAAAAGCCAAAAAGACAACATTTGCCCGTCGTTGCAAATTGCCATCACAATTTCACCCCAAATGTATTAGTGATCCCTAGAATGAAGCTTAACCCTCGGAAGTCAAGGTTAGAATGCCAAGACACCAAAATAGATTGAATTATAGAACCACCTCCAAAATGAGGCATGATTCTCTGAAGTCTAAGTTAGATTGCGAAGACAACGGTCTAATGAGAACTTGAGAGGAGACTGGAATCGGGGTTGGATTGCCCCAATGCCCATTGATCAAATGATGACAGATGCAGAATTAGGAGTAATCTCTAGAATTGGGGTTAGATTTCCCCAATAAAAATCTTAGCCTTCTGAGACCCGGGTTCGATTGCCTAGATAATGGTCCAAAAGAGATTTCGAGAGCCATCTCTAGAATGAAGCTTGACTTTCAGGAACTAGGGTTAGATTGCCACAATACCTAATAAAATTTTAAGAACCATCTCTAGAATGAAGCTTGATCCCTAAGGGTCCAACTTAGATTTCTCAGATACCTAAAAGATAGATGATAAGATGACCAGATGTGAGGCATGAAGATTCCCCTAGTGAAGAGATGCCCCAAGCGGTGAGGACTTTTATTTAGATCAGATTGAAATGAGACTGGTTTGACAAGATTCAAATGATGCAATCATCCTTCATGCTTAATTGAGACACATATTGAAAGATTTATTTAATTAAGAGAATGAAATATTGCCACATATGGGTGACCGTTCAAGTAATTTAAATTATTAAATTCAAATAAAGAGGTGTCCATTCAAATAACTAAATAAGATTAATTCCCTTTTTTATGTGTATTAGCTAAAGGGGGTGGGTTTTAATTTAATTTAAAGTACTTAGGATTTTTGAATTAAGTTAATTTATCATAGGGGTTTTTTAGCTAATAAATTCAAATACTTTAAGAATTAATTATTCGTGAGATTAATGCAAATTAGGGTTTTTACAATTGACATCAAATCAAAATAAAGTCAGGTAGGAGAGAGAAAATTGCCTAGTAAAATAGGACTTTGAAGATGTAATTGAAGAAAATGCACCAAAATTGATTGAAATTATTAGGTGCCAATTTTGGGGTATTACACATATGACAATGCCTCTAACATGTTTGAAGATTTGTGTTGATGATTGAGCTTCATGATTTTTTGAGTCCTGTGTTGAAACCCTTGAGTTAAAAATAGTCACTTAAGGATAGTACCAAAGGGATCAAAATCAAATTGGTATCGAATCTCAATGAAAGATATGGGCTAAGCATAATGAGTTTTTTTATATTGATTTTGTTGGTGAATTTTTTATGGTAGCAAGTGCTTGTTCACTTGTTGCAAGAGGTGGACATGGAGGTCTACCAAAGGGCCATAAGAGTTCATCTATGGCCTGAGAAGGAGGTCCAATATGTCACCAAAATTCTTGGGGTGGGAGGAAAGGAAAGGACTCTCGAGTGAGGGGTATTTGTTATTGGTAAGATGATGCAGCATGAAGAGGTGGACTTATGGTTGGTAAAAGTACCATGGAGGGAAGCGACTACAAACTCCATTGCTAGGAGCCACTATAGTATTTTTCCAAGAAAGATCTAAGAATAATAGAGAAGATACAATCATAATGAATAGGAAAAGAAAAAGGGGCAAATAATAATACAAAGGGAAATATGCCATTTTCAGTCCAAAGTTTTCTTGCAGGTTGTCTCATCCATGTTTCCAAGGGACTTGGGAACTTTTCAAGCCCGGGACTATGGTACAGGATAAACTAGCACAAATGCATAAAAGGAATCTCTATGAGGATAAAAATAAATTCATAATTAAATTCAATAACATTTTCATTTGTAATGTCATTTTTAATCAATATGTATGGTTAAAAGAGCCCATTGTAATGAGTTGTCCAGATTGTCCTAATAAGGTCTCAAATTAATCATTTGGTAAAAATTTTATAAAAGACCCATGTAGGGGTAAAATGGTGATAAAATACATTATCATCCCATCCTAATATTTTTGGAAGTTTCTTGAAAACTTTTAAATTTGTTTGAATAAAAGTTGCAAAAGTTGTAAAATTTAACTTTTTAAAGTTGTAAAAAGTCAAAAATACGAAGTTGTATGGTCATAAGAGGAAGTTGAGTAGTTGTAACTTCCATATTAATATGTAAAGGATAGAAACAACTCTATAATAGTAATTTGTAGGAATAATGTAAAGTTGGAAAAGGCATTGGAAAGCATCAGAAGGATTTTGGTATCATATTTCCATTGTTTCAATCCATTGTTTTGTTGTCTTGAAAGTTTTCCCTCTTGTTTCAAGGCCTTGTATAGACATACATACAGTCTGAAAAAAGTGTATTTATATAATGGTACTATATAAAATTTAATAATATTTCCATTTCTTTTTATTTTAGTTGATTTCATGTAGGTTTGAGAAAGTTATGAGGGTTTTGGTGAAAACTGTTTGTAACTACCCAAAACCAGGTGATTCATGCCGACCATTTTTGTAAAAATCATCAAAAATTTTGTTTTAACCATTGGATCTTTCTATAAATTGGAAAAAAAAAAATTTGACTATTAATTATAGAATCTTACCGAAGTGATTAGCTTGGTTATCAACATTTTGAGAGTTATGAATGAATGTTTATGACTATAGTTTCATGACCAAAATATAATAAATTTCATAGTTGGACAATTATTGGTTTTCTTTTGCAAGTAATGGATAGATGAAGGATTTAAATGATTCATATTTCATTAACTAGATATGGATATACAAGTATAATGATTTGATATCTATGGAGAATATTTGATAATGGTGATTTCATGGATGATTATGTTGGGAAACATATGACAATGCCTCTGACATGTTTAAAGATTTATGTTGATGATTGTTCACTTCATGATTGTTTGAGTACTTTGTTGAATCAATTGAGTTGAAACTAGTCCCTTAAGGAGAGTACCAAAAACCTCTGCATTATGGGGGTGAATCAATACTACAATAAGTTTTATAACTAAACTTAGAAACTTTCAAAGCAACCAACATGCAAAACTAAAAATAATGTAAAATACTATCACATCTGACATCCAAAAAGATCAACACAAGACACCAATATTTTTCTTGTAGAAACCCTTGATACAGGAAAAAAAATATGTGTGGGAATGATTCCCACAATATTTCACTGAGTGAGAAATAAAATATGGTCTGTTAGGACTAACTGCAATCACATTGTCAAAGGCCTGCCCAGTTAAGAGTATCTTAGCCCTGTTAAGAGCTAGAAAGTCCTCTTAAAGACTACTCTATTAAGAGATATAGAACACAAGATAATTTATCATGGTATTAAATGGTTTAGCCTTCATATCCTATTGAATATCCTTCCCACACTATTATGCATGACCCTGTCAATGGATTTTGCTTGCAAACCTATTAGGGTTTTCCTTTAGGCAAACCCAAGTAGAGACTGATCTAATGAAATGGAAATTATTTATGTCTTGGAAAAGTCAAATTAAGATCAACCACTACTAATATTACATACACAGTTAGTTTCTGAATCACACCTCCTAAAACACAATTTGCCATTATATCTACACTCCCTCTTTTTCCTCCTTTTTTTGATATATTTATATTCTCATCATTAAGGTGGATAAATAACCCTAAACACTCTAGATTCAAATCTCTCACTCAAGCATAGTCAACTTTTAATGCACCTAAATTAGATTCCACAACAAAATCAACTTTTTAACCATAGGATTCTAGCATACCTTTGATTCATCAAGTAATATTCATCTTCATCACTTTTTTCCTAGGTGCTTGCAAAATTTAAATAAATCCCTTCATTATCGATCACAAAAACATGTTTTACCTTTCCACATTAGAATCTGCCACATCATCACAATACTTGGACAATATATATTAAGATTTTACCGATACAAGATCAACTAATCGGACCATATTTATGATCAAACACTTGCTTCTATGATCCTTATTGTTCTTCACTATCTTAGTCACATGAAATTGTAGAATCTCTTTTCATACATAGAATGAGATGATGTTATTATAGAAATAGTATATATAGAAATTATTCTATCCTACTCTAAAATCAAACACCTAAGCTCAATCTTCATCTCTAGATATAATTCTCAGCTCCTTGTACTTCTTTACTAATACTATGAATGCATCTTCAATCCTTTATAGCTTCTTATAGACATCAAAACAACTAAAGAAATCATATAACTAGCTAGACTAACATGTATAGATCCTATAGTTACCATAGCACATGATGAAGTGACCTCAAGCTCCTAATCCAATTAATTTTATCTCTCAAGATGATTTGAAACATGATACACTTACCACTTGATCACTTCTTTAATCAATCCTTAATACCATGAGAAAAAATAATTTGCATCCATCCAACTGACCTTTTTTCAATGCCACAACATTTTTTTCAACAATGACAAAACCTTAACATTACCAATCTCCCTATCATATTCATCAAATGTCAACAGTCTCCCCCTTTTGTATTGATGCAAACACCTAGACAATATTTGGAAATTACATTGCATAATATAATTCATTAAATAATATCAGTTCAAATATGATGCATGATAATATGAAAATACATAACTCCATAAGTCCCTTTGGGATACTACACCCTGTAATACCCCAAAAATGGGCTATAGGTTCATTAACCTCCTACATCTTCAAATCGAATGAAATCGACATCAAAGTCCTAACCTAAGGCACATCTACACATCATCGAATCCTAATTGATTTTATCCTTAATTTTGCATTAGGGAATATTCCTTGAATATTCCTAATTTATCTAATTATCTTTAATTTAATGATTATTTGGCAATAAATTTCATTTATCCTAAAATTTGATTAATCAACTACTCTGAATATTTAATTAATTAGATTAATATTGCCACTTAATTATTTAATTAGATTTAATTCTATTTATTCCTAATTAATATTGTTTTTATTTGACAATAAATCAAAATTCCTACAAATAATCAATTGGATATTTATTTAATTGATTTAAAATCAAAGTTGTCAAATTTAATGATTTAATTAGAATAAAGTTTGATTTAATAATTGATTAACCCATAAATCAATTGTTTTAATTTTAAAAACAGTTAAGTTGAAAATAAATCACTTTATTTATTAAATTAATTCATATTAAATCATGCACAATCACAAAAGTATTCAACTTTAAAACAATTGCTAATTTCAATTTGTAAACTTTGTAAAACTCAACATTTGATGATGAGTTGAAAAAAGAGAACTAAAGCTCTATTTTGAAATAAAAACTGCTTTTGCATGATTTTATGAATTAAATATTCTTAATTTCTTGTTAACTCAAAAATCAACTTGAGTTTATCAAGAGTGATTTATGGCTTTTGTCCTGTATCCTCAAAACCCTAGATTTCTATAAAATCAAGGCTCAACTCTTCATTTTCATAAACACTCGAATCTACATAATTTTTATCTGGCTAATCAAGACCTGGAAATTGCATCCTCACTTTGGCAAATTTGTGACTGAAGAATCAATCTTTTGCGAATCAAGGCTATTGTGAGATTTTCATTTATTGTTTTGAGCATTCATAGTTTCATATCATAGTTTTTTATATGCATTCATAGCATTTCTTAGATTAAATCTTCATTCAAACTCAATTTCATACATTATAGCTTAGATTCATACAGTTTCTCATTCTTATTACATAGAAAATACAAAAATATAGATTAATTTGCATTCATATTTCATTGTTTTCATCCTCTTAAATCCTTCATTTAGGTGTTGTATTGTCACTAATCTTGATTTCAATCTGAGAACATCATACTCGCATGTGCTAGAAGGCAATAAATCGCTTGGTTAGCATAGTTTCAATTACTTGCAGATTTTGGTTTTTGCTAACTTCTAATGTTTTATCGAAGTGTTGTGTCTATAGCTAGGTACAAAATTCACACACACATTTCTGGCACCCATCGTGGGCCCTGAAATGGGTTTCCACTCTATTCTATCAAATTTCTATCATTTTTCTCAAACCCATGACCACAAGGTTAATTTTTTGTGAGTTTTGTGATAAATTTCTGGGCTATTTTTCTAGAAATCCGACTGATGTTTTTATTGGTACATGCACATATGAAATGATAAAGATCCAAAATTTATATTTCTGGAAATTTATTTGAGTTAGCTTTCATTTTCCATTGGTTTTGATTAATTTCATTTTGATTTGCAAAAGTTATGATCATTTTAGTGAAGACTAGTCTGAACCTGATTTTATGAAATCCGACTGATGTTTTTTTTGGTACATGCACATATGACATGATAAAGATCCTAAATTTATATTTCTGGAAATTTATTTTAGTTAGCTTTTATTTTCCATTGGTTTTGATTAATTTTGTTTTAATTTGAAAAAGTTATGATCAGTTTAGTGAAGACTGGTCTGAACTTGATTTTATGAAATCCGACTAATGTTTTTATTGGTACATGCACATATGACATGATATAGATCCAAAATTTATATTTTTGGAAAGGTATTTGAGTTATCTTTCATTTTCCATTGGTTTGGATTAATTTTATTTTTATTTTAAAAAGTTATTATTGATTTAGTATAGGCTGGTCAGAATCTGATTGTTTATGACAACAAGCTTTTTGATTATCAAATGACATATTATCTTTGACTAACCTAATTTTCTACCACATGGGGTTCAAAAGTTGTGTTTATTTTTTATGGATTTTTATAATAGTGGGTTTCATGTACAAGAATAGGTAAATTTTTCATAGCAGTGGTTTGTAGGTGTAGGTGCAGGTACGTCCTGTGGGTACAAAAGATAGAAGACAAATGCTCAAAAATTGCTAAAACAGGTAAAATCTACTAAGTGCATTGCGAGGAACTCAGGTATTCTACTACATCTAATAACACTTATTTTGGGACATAAAAAAAAATCTCTTATGTTAAGCTTGAGTGCCTTTACAACTTTCATAATTCACACGTCAGTTTTGGGCTCTAAAACGAACATAGATTTTCTTTTTGCATATCTGTTACACATAGTAATTAGGCCCTATGAACACTATTTGTGAATGATCTTGAGAGAGGGGGCTTCTTTCACTTGTTCACTCATGTGAAGCTCTTCTTGACAATAGATCCCCTTGTAGGTAGGGAAGGTACTAAGAGCATCTCATGTTCTACTATATTTGTGCATCTTCAACTTTTAATTGATACATTCTCTCTCTGGAGAGGTTGATAGATCATAGGCGGTTGACATCATAGATATTTATGAGATAATCTTGGTCTTACTGTGTCAAATTAATCCATCTTCTTTGTTTTGGTTAAAAGTGAAAAGGCTAGAGGACTATGCTCTACTCCCTTTTTGGGTAGTATTAGAAACTCAGATCCTTGAATCTGGAACCGGTCTCCATGTGGTATCTTTTGTGAGTCACCTTTAGAGAGGGTTAACCGTAGTGGACATTCCCTTAATTGGGTCAACCATGTGGATGAAACCTCAAGCGGTAATAGCCATTTTCACCGTGGTAGCAACAACTGCTATATAAATGTCCTTGTGGAGAAAATATTCATAGGTGTGGTCTCTTGTTGGGCTATCAAATCTTTGTAGCAGCTCTTGATTGATTAAATTCTTGAACTGTGTCAAAAACCTGGTGCGCCTAGATTGGAGTTCACCCTCTTGAGATCACAAAAGTTGGAGAGTCAGACCATTACTACAAACCCTAGTGAGACCAATTTTTTCATTTTCTAGGAATATGTGCATTATTGAAATTTTTTTGGGAACATACACAAGTAGTATTTCTAGGGATTAGCACAATAAGTCACTATTGCTTGTTCATGCACAAGGTTTCTTTTGCCCTTATTCATTGTTTTTAGATGATTGCTTGCTTCCCTTGTTGTTTTGCATGCTTGATATCTTCTTGGTTACTTGAAATGAACTGTTACATGGATCTTCAAAATTTGCATAACAATCTGATACTAAAACATTAAAAAATTGCAAAATCTAAGTAAAAATCCTTTTCTGGAGTGAGAATTGAATATTCTGTGAGAGAATAGCCAGTGCTGTCTCAAAATCTATGCCTCAAAAACTGTGTCTAAACTGTCAAATTGTGCCCTTTTATCACGTGAAATTTCACTTTCTGATCATTCCTTCATGTGAGATAGCACATTCTCACGTGCAACCTGGTACTTCCTCATGCGAGATAGCATCCTCTTGCGTGAACTTGTCTTGAAATTTGCAAAACAAAGAGCTTATTACTATTAGTTGGTCAACTTTTCGTTAGATCTAATATTGTCTAGGGTCAGTATGCCTATTTTCCTATTGCACACTACTTGAAACTAGATGCCTAGAGCTGAGAACCATGCAATTACTGCTTAAAACCATGTTGTCTCTCTATTTTGTTATAAATCCAATTTGCAACAAATCCCAAATTTTGTCAAAATAGAAAACTAATTCTTGTCATTTCTAGTCATCCTTGGTCAGTCTAGGTCAAATATTAGGTTCTATGACATGTTGTTCAACATCCAAATGAACTTAAATGGTATCAAGTTGCACAAAATGACTCTTGGTCTTCTTTCTTCCACATCTCTCATTGCTTCCTAGTCTCCCATTTCCATCCTTTCTCCTTATCCTTCATGCTTCTTCCTTTTCTTCCTAAAACTCTTGACATCTTCTTGATTCTTTTCCTCTTATTATCTACTCTACTTTCTTCTATTCATCTCTTCTGTCACTTCCATGCTTGATTCCTCCTCTTCTAGAACCATGAATTTCAACTATCTTATTATGGAACCTCTCTTGAAAAGGGATGATCTCAAACTCATTGCTCAATTCGAAGAGTATTATTCCTCCAAAAATTCTATGAGTGATAAGTTTATGATAGAAATAAAAGAAAAATAGATTAAATCAAACACCTTTTTTAGGATCATATGCATGATCCTGTCACGACCTCCTTATTCCAAATATCTTTGATCTTCTAAGTCTTTTCATTCTTCCTCATCATCCAAGTCTTCTTCCTCCAGTGGGTCTTCACCTTCCTCTTCTCCATGATCTCGTTCCTCTTCTACTTCTCCCAAGAGTCTTACTCCTCATCTCAAGACATACCATGTTGAGAAACGTGATAACCCTTATGATACCTCTTCCATAGAGAGTGACACACCCATCTTTGAAGACTATGATGACTATGATGAAGAACAATATAATGATACCTATGACACCTATGTTCCTAAGAGTCCTCATTGTGTGCTTGTGCTTACTAGAAATGGGTCGTCACATTGGAAAGATTGTGATGGTGATCCATATGATTCTGATTTTGAAAGAGACTTTGATGATTTTTGTGAACAATACTTAGATGATACATCTACTTCACTTGAGGAAGATAAAGCTTACCGTGCTGATTATAAACATCAATACTATAAGGATCTCTCCTCTAATAACTCTCATGCTGAAAATAAAGATTACACTCTCAAGAAAGATCATTTTAATAGTGAACCTTTATCTTGTGATGGTTACCTTCCATCCCCTACTTCCTCCAATACCCATACATTTCCTAAAGCTTCCAAGCCTATCAAATCTTTCATAAGTCCATCCACCAAAGGTCCTAATACTTTTCATGTGGTTTCCTATAGTTATCCTCAAGGGCTACCTCTTAAAGATACTCAAGCTAACCTTCACTTGGCTGCCAATACTTTCAATAATGCTAAACCTAAAGAGCCTAAGCCTTTATATGCTATAATGCCTACTCCAACTATTCCTTCCCCATCTCTTCCAAAGTCTTCCATACAATCCCAACATGCTTCCTTATCCTTAGAAGTGGCTCCATGTCAAGAGGACTCCAAAAATGATAAAGAAAAGAACATAAAGAAAGATCAAGATCAAGAAACCTCCATGTCATCCAATCCTTTTCATGATGTCTCTTATCCATTCCATGGTTCTTTTGATCCTGTACACCCTTTCTCATTCATCCCACCATGTCTTAAGTCTTCTCCTAAGAAAGATCAAGCTACCACTTACACCGTTGAGCTTATTGACAATCAAAATAACTCTACTACACTTGCGCTTTCCAAAGATGATACTTCCATTAAGGTTATTAAAACTAATGTTGTTACTTCCAATGTTAAGCCTATTGAAAATCAAGGGAAAAATTATATGCTTATGCTATCCAAAGATCCTTGTCAAGATCAAAGTCTTCCATCTTCTTGTTCTACCACTCTATGTTCGCTCTGAACAATCCTATCAAAGAAGATTCTCATATTCAAGATGCCCACAATCCTATTGAAAATCCTAATGCTCACTCTAAAGATGCTGATGTGCTTGGTTGTCACATAGATGTTGATGAACTTATTGATTATCCTTTCGTATCTTCCACATCCATCCTTGGACCTCCTCCACCAATACTAAGGGCTTCATGTCTTCCTTTCATATTGGGCCCTTATGTCCCTTCACTTTCCCCTCCTAACGCTCTCAATTCATCATCCATCTTAGGTCCTTACGTCCCTCTGTCTCCTATATTTTCTCAAGATCAACATAGATTCATACCCTTGAATCATTTTCATCCACTCCCCCATCTAAACCATTAATATCCTCCTTTCACAAATCCCAAGTCTTTTGGAAGTAACTTGAATGTTCAATACAAGGAAAAGAACCAATACAAGAATCCATCAAAAAAAGAAGATCACCATGTCTCCTCTAATCAACATGGAAGCATAAAGTTGAAAGAGATATCTAAGAAAAAAACTACAAGACAAATATGGGTTGCAAAATTCATCATTGAAGATATCCTCTCTAAATCATCAAAAAGAAATAAAAAGCCTATGACTATATGGATTCCAAAGTCTCTCTTGAAAAAGTCTCATGTTGAGCAACAAGTGAAGTTGACATTCAAGCTTCCAAAGGCTTCTACTTCATCTTCTTCCAAAAACATTCTTCCATTCCATGCGCCTAAAGTGCAAACTCTGTTATCCATTCGCCATATTCCTTCACGTATTCCTTCATTTATGTTTCCTCCATCCTCTTTCCATCCTTCAAGGTGTGTGTTGGTGTTGATCTTTCCTTCCTTTCCATCTACCTTTTCACAATCCTTCCATTCATTATCCTTCTACCTTCTATCTTCTTTTCTCATTTTCCTATTCCTCCTATCTTCCAACCTCACTCACTTTACATAAAACCTTATCCTCCATTTTTCTCTTCCATCTCCCTTTCTCTATCAGCATATTTGAGCATATCATTTTGAATCCTTGGCATATCATGGTTTATCTTTTCAAGGATCATTATCTAAAAAGCTTGCCTTCTTCCCAAAAAATTAAAAATTGAAAAAAAAAAATTAAAAATGTGCCTTGGTGGAAACCTAGAAATAGGCACCTTGGTAGAGAAACTAAAGAGAAATAAATTCATCCTATGGTGAAAACCACTCCCTTGTGGCACCTCAGATAAGTACCATGATGAAAACCTGGCAATCAGACATCATGTGTAGTTCTTCTATATATTTCATCCATTCCATCTTCTCTCTTTGATCTTGACAATGTTGACCTATACACAAACATTTGGCTATTTTGTGAACTATCTTACAATGATCTTTCTTTCATTCCATTCATGTTTAGCCTTCATATTTATTTTCCTCCATTCATTCTAGCCTTTCGCTATCCTTTTTCCCTTTGGTCTTGATCTAAAAAGAAAGAAAAAAAAAAGGAGTAAAAAATGGTGCTATGAAGCCTCTTGACATGTCTACTTCTTTGGACTGCATCTTTTCCTACTCTTGCATTATGATTTTGTGACTTATCCTATGCTAGCCTTTCATTGCTTGTCCAAATGTGCTTTATATGACATTTTTTCCCTAACTTGTGTATTCTTGAGGAGTTTTCCCTTGAGGATTTCTTCCCTTCATTCTCCTTCATTCTCTTGTCTTCCATCTCTTCCACCAGCTTGCCAATCCCTCTTGTTCTCCACCTTGCTAAACATTGGGACTACACGATATGATCTTGCTTGGGAGTTTTCAAATGAAGAAAGAGTCTATCAAGTTTGCTAAGAACTGTCAAAAGTGTCAAGTGCATGGAAACTTAATTCATGCTCCAAGGAGAGATCTAATTCCCTTCACTACACAATGGCCTTTTCACCAATGGGCATTTGATCTTATAGGATCCATACATCCTCATTCTTCTAATGGGCATACCCACATTATTACAGCTATAGATTATTTCACGAAGTGGCTAGAAGCAGTCCCTTTAACACAAGCAACTGGTAAGCAAATATCTATGTTCATCTTGAACTACATCATATGCCGGTATGGTATTCCACATTCTATAATCACAGATAATAGTTGACAATTCAAGAACAAAGACTTAGATGATCTATGTACCAAATTCAAGATTACACAACATTGGTCATCTATCTACTATCCTCAAGGGAATGGACAAGCAGAGGCTTCAAACAAGAATCTATTGAAAATCTTGTACCGTATAGTTAATAAAATAGAAAGAGACTAGCATCTCATGATCAATCCATCTCTCTAGGCCTACAGAACAAGTATCAAAACACCCACTAGGGCTACACCATTCACTCTAGTTTATGGGTCTAAAGTGGTACTACCTATTGAGGTTGAAATCCCATCACTAAGAATCAGAATGCATGGTCTAGTAATTGATGATGACTACAGAGTGTCTAGGTTGCAAGAACTTGAACTACTAGATGAGCGCAGACAAGTAGCATATGATCATCTCAGAGTGTATCAGAAAAGAATGTCTAGAGGCTACAACAAGAAAGTCAGACACAGAGAATTTTAGGTTGGTGATCTAGTCTTGAGAGAGAATCCTAAAAATCAATCACATAGAGAACGCAAGGGAAAGTTTGAACCCAAATGGCTACGCCCCTTTGTTATCACTGCTACTTTTAGCTCTGGAGCCTATCAACTCTCAATGACTAAAGGAGATCATCTCTGAGAGCCAATCAACGTTCTCCATCTGAAGAAATTCTATGCCTAAGGCATTTAGTCTATGGTAAAATGTCCTGAAAAAATCTTAAAAATTGGAAAAAGTCTTGAAAAAATGAACATCTTGGTGAAAACCTAGCAATAGGCCTCTTGATGATTCACAAAAAAAGTAAAAAATATCAAAAGTAGAAAAAAATTGAAAAAATGAAAAATACAAAAAAATTAGAAAAAGAAAAGTGCCTTGGTGAAAACCTGGAAATAGGCGCCTTGGTAGCAAAAATAGAATCTCTGCCAAGATGGTGAAAACCTGATAAACGGGCATCACTTGTTTCAAAATGCTCCATCTATCAGTACAATCTTGGTCTTTGCCAGCTTTCAGTCTTGCTTTAGTTTGTACATATCTCCCAGTTTGTTTACGCATATCCTTATTTCAATAAGTCAGTTTGTACACCAATTGGCTCACACATCCTATCAATGCCTAACACTTGGGGGCAATCAATGTCATATCCTATGGCCTCCAATACATATTAGATGAGTCATATCCAGTCAGATTCCTTTGAAGCTTTATTCGAGTCAGTCAATCTGTCTCCTCTCCAAAAAGGATTTTACATCTACAACAACACAATCAAACATCAAACTGAAAACAATCTATGCTTTTTATATGCTTTTATCTCCTTGTATGCTTACTTATTCACATTGAGATTTTTGCATATTGTGTCCCTTCGAGCTCTTCAACTTTCTCCTTTATAGGATTTAGAGAGTGATGACTGGGGGCATAATCTTTTCTTTGTTTTCTTCTTGTATGTGAAAATCTAACAACTTTGGAAATTCTGGGTTGAAATGGTGTCCGTCTATAAGAGCCTCTATCTCGAATTGGATGCCCATGAGTACCTCGACCATTGATACCCAGAAAATTCAAGAAAGTTTGATCTCACTATTGTCTTTTTGAGTGAATTCTTTCTCCTACTATGAAATGTGATCTTACCTAAGGATGTGAATGATAAAGGGTCACTACGGATAATTCACACTAGATTTAGAATGATCTCTTGACTATTTGATGTATTTGTAATGCAAGGCATATTCTGGTCATCACGACGTTTATGTTCTGATGCTTATACAAATTGCTATATCAAAATGGACATGATATTTATGTCATCCTAGTGTTTATGCCTTGGTGCTTATATCTAATCCAACATTCTGAAAACAAAATCAATATTCATATGTCCATGGTTGTCTCACTAGTGGGCATTGTATTGATTCTTGTGCATACAAATCAATATTCATATGTTCATAGTTTCCTAACTAGTGGGCATTGTATTGATTTATCCGATTACCTAAAAATTTCAATGATGATAACAAATTGACACATGATCAGTGACTAGGTCCTAGGTCCTAGGTCCTAGGTTTGCATTTCATTCTGCATGTCATTTTGCATTTTGCACTTTGCATGATCTCACAAATTGCTTGAACACTTAAATGATTCTTCAAAAAAAATTTTAAAAAAATGACACGAGTTGAATCTCACATGAAGGTTCTTCCAATGAAACATCAAGTAGAATCCCTTTTCATGATCAAAATTGAAATTTGAGATCATTTATATTATTCACTACTTGCATAATCAACCTTCAATCATCATAGAAATCCATAATTCAACTGATTATCTTACATCAAACTATCAAAATTTCAACTTGGTCAACTATGGTCAACTCATGGTTTAACCTAGTCAAACTTGGTCTTCTGGACCTCCAAACGATGCAGAATGCATTCTCGAACATGTACAACCACTTCTCAAATCAATTAACATGGTTCTAAACTACAACGCTAACTTTTCTTCTCAGATTTCAATTTTTATCCCAAAGGGGGCATGGTATTGCACATCATTCAAAGTCTGTAACTCAATTCTATCAATCAAATCTTTCCTCAATAATCAAGACAACAATCACCTCTAGTTGCTGATTTGTCTAAGTCCTCGTCACTTAGGGAAAGTCTATTGCAATCCGGTATGCTAAATCTATTTTGTAAACTATATTAGCTTTTCGTAACCATCAGTTCATTAATGTTATTTCATTGGTTCTTCATAACTGATGGGTTCAGGATGTGATACCAATATAATTCATACAAGGATATTCAGGTCTGGAATCGGTCACTCACTTCTTTGTAATCATAAGGTTCAGAATCAAGCATTTTGACACTTTTTCATAATCACCAGTTCATTGCTGATATAGCTAGCATCATCTCGATTCCTGGTCATCCGAGACCTCGGTCGGCATCTTTTTCCAATCTTTCAATCAGTTTCTGTCTCAGAATCAGTTCATCTTTCAAATCAATCTCAACATCTTTATCATACACAGACTATTCTTTGAACCACTCTGCTTCGCACAGTAATTCAAAGAGGGGAAAAATGTAATACCCAAAAAATGGGCTATAGGTTCATTAACCTCCTACATCTTCAAATCGAACGAAATCAACAATAAAGTCCTAACCTAAGGCACATCTGCACATCATGAAATTCTAATTGATTTTATCCTTAATTCTGCATCAGGGAATATTCCTTGAATATTCATAATTTATCTAATTATCTTTAATTTAATGATTATTTGGCGATAAATTTCATTTATCCTAAAATTTGATTAATCAAATATTCTGAATATTTAATTAATTAGATTAATACTACCACTTTATTATTTAATTAGATTTAATTCTATTTATTCCTAATTAATATTGTTTTTATTTGACAATAAATCAAAATTCCTACAAACAATCAATTGGATATTTATTTAATTGATTTAAAATCATATTTGTCAAATTTAATGATTTAATTGGAATAAAGTTTGATTTAATAATTGATTAACCCATAGATCAATTGTTTTAATTTTAAAAATAGTTAAGTTGAGAATAAATCACTTTATTTATTAAATTAATTCATATTAAATCACGCACAATCACAAAAGCAATTAACTTTAAAACAATTGCTAATTTCAATTTGTAAACTTTCTAAAACTCAACTTCTGATGATGAGTTGAAAAAAGAGAACTAAAGCTCTATTTTGAGAAAAAAACTACTTTTGCATGATTTTATGAATTAAATATTCTTAATTTCTTGTTAACTCAAAAATCAACCTGAGTTTATCAAGAGTGATTTATGGCTTTTCTCTTGTATCCTCAAAGCCCTAGATTTCTATAAAATCAAGGCTCAGCTCTTCATTTTCATAAACACTCAAATCTGCACAATTTTTATCTAGCTAATCAAGACCTAGAAATTGCATCCTCACTCTGGAAAATTTGTGACTGAAGAATCAATCTTTTGCGAATCAAGGCTATTGTGAGATTTTCATTTATTGTTTTGAGCATTCATAGTTTCGTATCATAGACTTTTATATGCATTCATAGCATTTCTTAGATTAAATCTGCATTCAAACTCAATTACATACATTATAGCTTAGATTCATATAGTTTCTCATTCTTATTGCATAGAAAATACAAAAATATAGATTAATTTGCATTCATATTTCATTTTTTTCATCATCTTAAATCCTTCATTTAGGTGTTGCATTGTCACCGATCTCGATTTCAGTCTAAGAACACCATACTTGCACCTACTAGAAGGCAGTAAATCACTTAGTTAACATAATTTCAACTACTTGCAGATTTCAATTTTTGCTAACCTCTAATATTTTACTGAAGTGTTGTGTCTACAGCTAGGTAAAAAATTCACACACACACACCCTTAACCATTACATGCATTAACTTAGCCAAATTTACAAATTTAATCTATACATACTCCCCCTTTGACAACAATGACAAAGGAATTAAAAAAACTACTAGTGTATTGATTTAAAAAGTAGTATGACCTAATTACAATTCATTGGAAATAGAATTGAAGTTCTTCTTCAAATTGTCCATCTTACTACTTGTAGCTTTCACCAATATAGCCAATTTCTCTATCGGATTAGCCCACCCATCATATTTCACATATGGCATCAGATTAGAAAATATATTCCTTGCTTGCAAAATGATTTGTCTTTCTTGTCTCATCTTTTCCATTTTGGCCTTCTTTTTTATAGCTCATGCATATTTTAGAATTTCATCTAGACTCATAGTACTTATATTTATTTGCCTCTTTATTAGAATATCATCAATCTTCCAACCTTATATTGTTTGAATAAAATATTCTTTCTCACCATTTCTCATCCCATCATCACTAATGTGAATAGACTGACTAATGTCAAACTCTACTAGTATTGACTATTGAGTGGAAGAACCTACTAACTTACACTTCTTATATTTTGAGGGTTTCTAAAGGATTTTGAGGGGTCTTAAGTGGTCATAGGACTCCTTAGGACCCCTTACAACCCATTAGGAACCCTAAGCATACACATTAGTGGTCCTAAAGTGTCTTAAGGGGTCTTACAGTGTCCTAGGAAATATTAACATGTTTTATGACCCCTTAAAACCCTTAGGGACACCTAAGAATACATCTTATGGTTTCTAAGGGGTCCTTATAGGTCTTAGAATGCACTAATATGTCCTAGAACCCCTTCAGAGCCCTTACAACACTTTAGGACCCCTAAGAATACATCTTAGGGGTTCTAATGGGTTGTAACACCTTAAGACTCCTTACGACCCTTAAGGATCCCTAAGAATACATCCTAGGGGTCCTAAGACACATTAAGGGATAATAAGGGGTCCTAGGACACATTAATATGTCCTAGGAGCCCTTAAGACCCCTTATGACCCTTTAGGACCCCTAAGAATGCATATTATAGGTCCTAGGACACATAAATGTGTATTAAGGATGCCTTAATACACATTTATGTGTCTTAGGACCCCTTAAGACCCCTTAAAAACCTTTAGTCTTAGGGGTCCTTAAGGGTTATAAGGGGTCTTAAGGGGTCCTAGGACACATTAACATGTCTTAGGACCCCTTAATATTCCTTATGACCATTTACAACCCCTAATAATACATCGTATTGGTCCTAGGACACAATAAGGGGTAATAAGGGGTTGTAAGATGCTTGATGTGTCATATAACCCCTTAACACCCCTTACAACCCTTTAGGACCCATAAGAAGTATTCTTAGGGATCCTAAATAGTTGTAAGGGGTTGTAAGGGGTCATAGGACCCCTTACCATGCCTTAAAACCCCTTATCATACATTTATATATGGTAAGGGGTCATAAAGGATCCTAAGGAGTCCTAGGAGACATAAATGTGTCCTAAGACCCATTAGGACCCATTAGGATCCTTTAGTATCCCCAAAAATATATCTTAGCATTCCTAAAGTGTCATAAGGGATTCTAAGGTGTCCTAACGGGTCCTCAAAAACATTAATATGTCTTAGGAAACCTTAACAACCTTACAAATCCTAAATTTTATGGAAATGGATCCTAGGACATGTTACCACCTCTTACCATACATTTTTGTATGTTAAGGGTTTGTAAGGGGTTTTAAGGGGTCCTAGGACAAATAAATGTTCCTAAGACCCCTTATGGCCCCTTAAGACCCTTTAGGATCTATAAGAATACATCTTAGGGGTCTTAAAGAGTCATAGTGGGTCTTCAAACACATTAACATGTCTTAGGACCACTTAAAAACTCTTACAACCCATAAGTTATATGATAAGGTTCGTAAGGTGTCTTCAAACACATTAATGTGTCTTAGGACCCTGTACAACCCCTTATGGATCCTAAAGGGTTCTAAGGGGTCCTAGGAATCATTAATGTGTCCAAAGACCCCTTATGACTCCTTTAGACCCTTTAAGATTCATAAGAATATATCTTAGGGCTCTTAAAGGGTCTTAAGAGGTCCTTACACACTTTAATGTGTCGTAGGACCACTTAAAAACCTTTAAAACCCTTGGTTTTTATGGTAAGGTGTCATAGGACCCCTTACCAACCCTTAGGGATCTTAAAACTCATGATTCAGGTCCACTTTTTCTATTTCATTTTTAGTTTTTGAATATTTTCTAACAAATATATGCTTTTCATGGTGTTAAAAGTCACAAGGAAGCATATTTCAATAATTAGACACCACCTTTTTTTTTTATAAATCAACATAAAAGTGCAAAAGTCAATGATTCTACACTAAAATTGATCATTTGAGGTAAGTTATTCATTTTTTACATGTGAAATGTGAATAAGTAGTTATTTGGTTATAAATGATATAATATAGACTTGTTATTTTCATAATTTTACTTATTCTAATTTTTTTTTATAATTCAAGTAGAATTCATCATCATTGTGCCAATAAATTGAGAAAAGATTCTAACACCATAAGAGAATTATGTAGTGAAAGAGAAGAAAACGGAAATAATGAGACAACTTTGTGAACAAAAAAATTGCGTACCATACAAGAAGATTTTCCTTTGGATAAAGAGCATGAAACATCAATAGAAAGTAAGAGAGAATTGGAATTGGAAATAAAAAGGCAATGAATGAGAAAATTTCATGAAATAAGATAATTGAATTAAGAAGATGCGAGAACATCATATATGAGATCCCAAGTTGAAGGGACACTGTTATCAAATTTTGGAGGTACACCATCATCTGATGTTGGAGGCACACCATCATATTGTCTTGAATGCACATCATATTCTACATCTCAAGGTGTAGGCGCACCATTGTATCCTGTTGAAGATACACCATTCTGCACATCCTAACGTGCATGCATGACGTTCTTTCATATTGAAGGCACACCATTATCTACTTCCAAATGTGTAGGAACATCATCATGTCATGTTGAAGGTACACCATTAACATCTCAAGAAATTCCTACCAACATTCCTAGAGTACCTGTCAAAGATATGCTAATCATATTTCGAGATTATTTTTGAGAATTTAAATGTGGCAGGAAGATGTCAACTATTTGTTGAAATGATGAGAAATATTAAATTTATTCCCATCATGAATATTATTGGGGTAAGAATGATGAATGAGTCAAGTGAAAAAACTATTGTAAAGAATCTAATGAATGCATATGACAATGTGGGTTCTACATCACACACAAAAGATAGTAATGTCATACAATGTGTACTTACATCATTAATAGTGAGCACTTAAATGAAGAAATATCAAGTCATTATAAATACAAGAAAAGCATTAAAAATAAGTAAAAAGTATCTAATGAGAGTTGTGGGAAGGCATCAAAGAGTGTAATATCAAAATATAAATGAGTAATGGGTATTTTTAGGCAGACTACCATGAAAAGATAAAGCAATTATTTAAGCGTTGAAATCCTTAATTGAAATTTTTTGGAAGAATAGAAAATGTATCTCCTAATTAAAGAGATTTTGTAAGGAGGATTGGTAGTCTAATTTGAGTTCCACATCCAAAAAAAAAATTGGATTCAACTCAAACAAAATTATTTGTAAATTTTATAAGTGTACGATACATATTTAACTTTCTAACCATTTTGATGTTTATAGGCATATATGTGTAGATTTTCATTGTAACAATGTTTTGTAGGATTGTAACATAAATTACCCACCTAGATCTTCAAGGGAATTAAAATCTGCCACTTTATGTGAAAGAGTGGATGGTCAAAATTTATACAAGCTCTCATGCTTGAATGGTACATGTATAGATTGTGGTGGTTTACAACATTTGCCAATGTATCAACATATGGAGAGTACACATGCAATTGGGAATGAAATAGTGGAATTTGGAAAATATAAGACCATGGCATATTCTCTAAAAGATGGAAAAGAGGATAAAATGTATCATTTAATAATAAAGAATATTTTATGTATTTGTTCATTGACATTTTATGTAAAAAAAATGTGTATGAGTATGAAATAAATACACATAGAGCTCGATGGTTGGATATGCAATTCAAGTTGTGCAAGGAAACATTCCCATTTGATACCATTTTTTAAGCTGTGGAATTTGTAGAGAACTACACACTACAACCACAAAACAAGGTGCAAGAAAAGTATTGCAACTCTCAATGAGTTTCTATATTTGTTCATATAGCATTCATGTATTCACATGATTGTACAAGGAATAACAATAAGATATTGAGGGAGCATCATTTTTACATCAATGATCATCACTCACATTCTATAGAGTTTGTACATGGTTGATTTCATCTATTTTATGGTTATTTGGCTAGCTGAGGCATATCATATCATCAACATATCATATGGTTAGACAATTGTGCATCACAATTCAATAATTCTTGGATGTTTTATTGGTTAAGCATGATGCATAACAATATTGGTATTCAATATATGTGTAATTTCAAAGAGGCTGGTCATGGACTAAGAGAGCACAATGGTGCAAATGTACATGTATAAAAAAAGATTTAGAAAATGAAAAATTAAAGTACAAAGAGAGAAAAATTGTTAGATGTAAGATGTATCATCTAGTGGTGTAATGCTATAATCGGTCTAAGTAATGAATGTGATTCTATGACTCATATATTTTTTTGGTTGATGGACGAAACTAATATTTCACAATATGATGATTATTGTACACTAATAGGATCAAGTGAGCTACACTCTTTTAGAAGCTCTGATGCAAGTTCATGGATCATTCACACATGACATATTGTTTGATTTTTTTCATTATGTGTATATGAAGATTGGAATGGGTACAAATCAAAAGAATGGGTCGATGAATGGTCTATATGAGTTTTGAGCCCACTTAACTCCTATTATCCCCCAATACTTCTGCAACTGACACAAATGGAATCATCCATTGACTTTGACCATTTGTCTGATCTAGTACAACCAAGTAAATTTTTAACTTATAAATAATCTCAAATTTACTAATTTTTCCTAACTATTCAGTAAATTAATCTCCTCATTATGTTTCTATCATTGTAGGCCATGTTTTTGTTCTTATTGCACCTAAAGATAATGAAAAAGGGAAGGATTATTATTTGTGTCATTGTGTTGAGGAAAAAAATTAATTTGATCAGTCGGTTACAAATGGTGAGAGATTATAATACCCTATATGAGCACTGGTTGTAACTGGTACATGACTTAGACAGTATGGTTTAAAGAACCCTAGGTTGTGGTTGTTTGAGCATTAGGAGACACATATGAAGATTCTTCATTATTCTATCCTTTTTGTTGCATCAAATATCCATTTGATCATATATGGAGGAAAACCACACAATAAAACTATTTGGAAGGTTCATGAGTCAAATGTCGAGGCAATATTTGTAACAATAAAGGGTAGGGTAGATCTAGCTAGTTTATTGGAATAAAAGTTGATACAAAATATTGTAAGATCAAATATATTTGAGTACACATGCATATAAAATATATGTGTGTATAGGAATAAATTCCCTTTAATCCACATTGGGTGGATTTTTTTTTCATTCATGCATTACCTCGTATGTATAACAAGAAGTTTTTAAGATTTAATGAAAATGTTTATCTTATAGTTTTTGGGGAAATACCAAAGCTATTTTTCTCTTCTTGAATCTTTCATCTCAGTGCTCCTAATGAGATGATTTGTAAACATTTTTTTCATTATTAATAAAAAAAATATGTTAAGGAAATAAATTCTAGAAATAGAAATCAATAAAATTATGGTACAACTACATATGGGCTAGTGAGACCCTATAACTTTGTGAGTAAGAAGATCTCAATGTTACCTAAAAACTTTCTTCCTTCCATAAAAATTAGTTTTGAGGTTTAAGTCAATTCCTAAAAATTGTCTTTCTATTCCCAATATGAGCGATGTAGAGCCACAAGGCTTAGATTGGTAAACTCACCCAATTTCCCTTTTAGACACATAAAATCATATGTCAATACAAGGATCAACACATCATAAGATCTAACTTGTGCATGACCAGATTCTTTTCCTACTAATGAGCCAATTTGAGGATTCATTTCACATTTCTCTATGGGTAATTCCATAGCACTTGTTCCTTCATTTTATATTGAGTATATGTATCTTCAATCCCATGTTCTTCAAGAATATTCCTTGCAAAATGGAGTAATATATCATGCAATTCCTTAATAGTTTCATTCTTGAAAAAAAATCATAACTAGATTCTCCATAGCCAGTTGCCATAGCCACTAAGACTAAATTAAACAAATCAATGTAATAAGGCCAATGTGAGGCCATTTTGTTTCCATTTAGGTCAAATAAGGTTGTTATGATCAATTGAAACATGTTTGTAAGGCCATAGAGCCATTTTATAGGTTTTAAGGAAACTAAGTCCTATAATGGTAAAAGACTTTTATAGCCACTAGAAGTGGTCAACATTGAAAAAAATAGTGGAAAACATGTTTATATGTCATATTTGACATGTTGGGAATGTCCTAGATTATTTGGAGGTCATTTGGTCATAGAATGCAAAAGTTGCTCAAAAGTTACAAGTAGTTTCCAACTCTGTAAATGTCAATTTTAATCCATTTTCTACAAAACAACCTTGGCCCATTTTGACATATGTTGTATAAAGACAAAATGAGTACTAAAAAATGGTCTTGGATATCATAGATGAGTTCTGTAGAAAATGTTATGGTGAAAAAATGTGTTTTGTTGCTCAGTTTATTTACTAAAAATAACATTGTAACAACACTAGGACTATGTTAAAACACTCTAAAATCATCTTGGATTGGTCTTACACTTTGGAAACTTCAAATATATGTTAAAAATAACCATTTTACCAATTTTTAGACTTTTCCACCACTTAGTTTAGGAAATATATCTTTTTAAAATTCACCAATTACCCTCATTGATTACAAAAATGGCCAAGTTGGCCTAATGATTACAAAATGGAATATCTTTCAAACCATTCATTTTAGCCTCAAACTTCTTGTGCCAACAATTTTGGTTGGTCAGGTAAACACTAGGAACAAACTCATTTAACTCACCAAGTGGGTCAAACATTGTTGACCACTTAGGAGCAGAGTGTTCCTAGTGGTGCACTTAGCACCAAAATCAGTGATCTTTAGGTGTGCATTTCTTGGAGCTTGAGTGAAGTATTGAAAAACTATCAGGTGCTATGGGACCATGTTATGAGGCCCACAATAACCTATCTCAATTTCGGGAGATTCAAATTTGTTTTAATTTCATAACTCAATATCGGTTGATGTCAAGACTTGCAATGTTGCTAAATTGAAAGTTGCAATGGTGTGTATCTTTCAAACTGTTTATCATGGCCTCAAACTATTTGCACCAAAATATCTTGCTAGCCAAGTAAATTCTAGGAATAGCCTAATTTTTCTCACCAAGCATCTTGAAATTTCCCAACCACTTAGGAGCGAAGTGTTCCTAAAGGTGCACTAAGTACCAAAATTGGAAATATTTAGGGGGCCATTTCTCAAACCTCGTGTGAGGTATTGGAAAATTATCAAGTGCTACACGACCATGTTATAGAATCCTATAATAACCTATCTTATGTATGGAAGATTTTAATTTATTTTAATTTGGGAACCAAATCTCAGTTGATGTCAAAACTTGTAATGTTGTCCAATTGAAAGTTTCAACAATGTGTATCTTTCAAACCATTCATTGTGGCCTTGAAATATCTATACTAATATCTCTAATTAGCTAGGTAAATTATAGGAAAAACCTCTTTTCACTCACCAAGTGGCTTGAATTTTCTCGACCACTCGGGATTGAAGTATTCCTAAAGGTGCACTCAACACCAAAATAGATGATCTTTAGGGGGCCATTTCTCAGAGCTCATGTGAGGTATCAATTTTTTTTTTAGGTGTTATAGGACCATGTTACAAAGGTAAACAATAACCTATCTCAATTATGGGATATTGGAAAATTTTTAATTTGGCAACCCAATCTTGGTTGATGTCAAAACATTCAATGTTTCTCAGTTGAAAGTTACAATAGTGCCCATCTTTCAAACCATTCATATGCTGGAAAGTTGACTATACTAATGTATATGACTATGATTTAGTATTTTCATTATGGAAATGTTGTCATATGGAGTTTTGGACTCAGTGCATAACTTAGAAGATCATAAAAATGGCTTAGTATGGAAGATTGGACAGTCAGTGAAGCACTAGATGAATAGAGCATCCAAGCACGTGTGTATGATTGAGTTTTGGTATGTTCCTTGGAAGATAAGATTTTGGTTATGTTAGTAAGCTATGGTAAAGAGTACATGATCAGATGAGTTAGTATGATGAAAATACAATGAGTTGAAGTGTCACAGATAGTGAGCGATAGAGCAGAACAGAGTATGTAGCCGACTATTGGTATTTTGGTTAGCGGTTATAATAATGTTTTGTAAAGGTTATGAGCCTTTTTTTTTTGTTTTAAACATCTAAATCTAATTGTATGTAAACACGCTTGAGACAATTCATTTGAAAGCATTGTATGTAATTAGTTATAGGCCGACTAAGCGAATAGTTTTGTTTGCACATATAAATAAGACATGCACCTTTGTATTTGAGTGTGGCATGAGATATAGAGTTGAAAGAAGTAGAGAAGAAGTATGCAAAGAGCACTAGGAATATTGTAGAGCTTTAAAAGAGGCTAAAGAATTAGCACACATAAGGAACTAATCAGATAAGCAGTGTCATAGCAACAGTTCACCTTACAGATATAGTGTATATTTGATATCCAGAAGGCTATAGCATTCACCACTTGAGAAGTGAGCTCTAGGACAGTGTGTCCTCACCCCTAATAGGGTTAATTGTAAAAGAATCCTAACAAGGTTTGACCCTTGATAGGGTCATTGTACTTAAGATTCATAATGACATCTCCTAACAGGGCTAAGGAATATTAATAGGTTCATAATATACAAGTACAATTATTAGTGGTTATTAATTCCCACCGGGGCTTTTCCTTTGGGAAAGGTTTCCCCGTAAACATATATGGTGTTATGTGTTATGTGTTATGTGTTGATTACTTTACATGATTTAATATTTAGTTTATCAATTAAGGTATTGAGTCAAGTTACAAGTATCAAAAAATAATTATATAGAATACTGATTCACCTGCCCCTCTCAGTGTTCCCATTCCTAAAAATTGGTATTAGAGCTTTGGTCCTCTAAAGACAAGTTTAAACACTTGAGGAGAGCATGGGTTCAGAAGAAGTGAAACATATGAAGAAGAACCTTGAAGAACTGAGGCAAGCAAACAGGTGGAATCTGAATTTATTGAAGCAAAGAATCATATTGAAAAATTGCACACAAGCAAGGATCTAATAGAGTCACGGTTGTATGCACAGAAGATTAAAGGAGATACCTTTGGTATTGGATTCAGTGAAGCACAAAATCAAATCAATGATATGCAAGGAAGAATGGAAGCACCGGAAGAATCTACAAAATCCAAAAAGACTGAAGATCAGACTGAAGCTAAAGCTAAACCATCTAAAGATGAGCGCAAGCTAGTAAACAAAACTTGTTATGCCTATAACAAGCATGGTCACATAGCAAGATATTGTAAAGAGGTAAGACATTTTAATGGTTACTATTATTCATGCAATAAGTTGTCATAGAGCTATGAATTGTAGATAAAATCAAAGAAATCAGACTCAAAAAATTAGAGAAGTCATCCACAGTTGGAATGTTAGAAGTTCTCAGAACATTACATGTTAGATATGCAATTATAATGGTCATACAACTAGACAGTGTAGTATGGTATATCACATAAATGCATCAAGGAATATAAGGTCTCTAGTTATTTATCACTCTTGTAACAAGGTTGGACACATCTCAAAGCTTTGCAGATCAAAAGCACAAAGACAAGAAAGCCCTAATAAGTCTCAAGGATCAATTCTGGATGAATCAAGAGAAGTCAAGTTTGTGAAAGCTATACAAAATGCGAGCTTCATTTGGATAGAAGTAAAGAAGGACAAGGTTGATGAGTATGTATTAGATGCATTCACAATGGATGTACCCTCTAAATCTAGATGAATGACCCTCATGGTCATAGGGCGAGCTAGATTAGCTCTAGACCCCTTGCGCGGCTGGTATACTCACCCTGAGAGTATGAGCCTTTGGTTATGACTATTTGGAGACTAGTTGATGCTATACGTGAGAGCGTACTTCCTGATTGATAGCATAAATGGAGATTGAAATTCATTGTTGCATTCTTTGTTTATGTGGAAAGCATTAATGATGGAGAGTTGATTTAAATTCATCAAAGATCCTTTATTCACACATTTGCATTTGAGTTTGAGCCTTTGGAGAGCACAGGAGATCAAAGTAGTCTGTGTTGAGTAATTGTAGTTGGTTTATCATCAAAGAAGTTTGAAAGTTTTTTACAAAGCCCTAGTTCAGATGAGATGGTTTAGAAACCCTTGCAAACCTATTTGAAGGGTATGTGTAGGATCATGGTATGCCAAAAAGGGGCGATGTGAAAAAAACTTATTTTCACTCATCCAAAAGTGCACAAATGCATATGTTGACTTTTTAATAGGCCTGGGTGTCAGTACACCTGGCCAAGCCAAAATCCAAAGCAAAAGGCTTAATCGAATATCTGATATTATTGAATATCCAATATTTGCCAGTAAATATAAATATGTATACCCCAGCCACGTTCAACATGTTCTCATTGTGAAAACATGAACATGGCTAGGGAAAATAGATATCCGCTTTGAAATCCCCTATCCAATTTTGCTTTAATCCAAGGTAAGTCAAATCTTCAAATTTTTATTGATTTTATTATTTTTATTAATTTTTAATAGGAATTTATAGTTTTCTATATAAAAATTAGGGTAGCAATGAGTTTTTTTTATTGTTTTTAAAAATTTATTGTAATTATCTATTTGTTTTTTCATTGTAATCAGACATGGAATCAAAAAACCCTCCTAATGATCCCACAAACAATCCAGAACCACCTCCCAACAATCCCCCACCTCCAGAAGATGTACCTGTCACAAACCCTTGCCATTTAGAGGATCTAATAGGAGATAATCTCAATGAACTTAGAGGATTTCAAACCACCTATGCCAATATCCCCACATTGTGCCGCATGTTTATGACATTGAACTCAATTATTGAAAACATGGAGAAACTTACACAGCAACATAGTGCTGCACTTATTTGGCATGATTCCATGCACATCTAGTTTGAAAATGGGATTGACCATGATCAAGTCATGAACCTAAACATAAAAAAACATGACATAGATAATATTTTTGTGGATCCTAAAATTGGTCTAAAAGTGGACCCTAAAAAAACCAAGTTGTCAATTAAATGGTACATAAATAGTGCAATACATGATGAATTTTGGGACTGCTAGTGGATGGTTTTTGATAGACCACCTCACAACAATTTGGATGTCCCATTTTATTTTATTAAAAAATTATATGCTAAATTTTTGCTCAGTCACAAGGTCAATTATTGGAATATGAGACCAAACTAGGGTGTAGGTTTAGGTGCTCCTTAGGATAGGCCATGGGCACAATGGGTGAAATCCCACACATATATCCCCACTCCCAAGATTTGACCACCTCCCATAGTGTAGCATCCTAACATTATTGTTGAGGCCAACTCACAGACTATTCGAGCCATTCATACCTTGAGTGATTTTCTAGTTACATAGAGCACATCATTATTGCCTCCTCATGCTGATGCTTCTGGCCCTTCTAGATCCTTCATGAGCTCACATGTTTGTGTGCCCCACACTTGCATTATGTGCAAGAATCTATGCTTAGGTCCCTTGAATGATAGTGATGCATATAATTATGTCTTCAAGATGGATGATTCTACATAGCACACTACAGGCACTGAAGCACCTTGTGAAGATGTGCATCAGGGGCATATAGTACCATGGATTCCTACTATTATGGTAAGGGTAAAGAGTTGACTTTTTACATTGTATTTAAATTTTATCATTCATATTTTTAGTAGATTTTTCTTATAATAATTTCCCACTTATTTTTTTTATGTGTTGCATCTATGTTTAGTTGATGATAGAGGAGGAGATGGCATAGGTAGAGGGGTCCATGCTTTCGGCCATATCATTTGGCCTTAACAGTTCTACAGTACATATGTTTTAATGTACTCTTTGGTTTCCTTAAATTATTATATAATAGTATATGTACATTGTTTTCTAATTTTTATAAGCATCTTATTACATACTGATGCAGGTGTCACCAGTTTCCACCAGGGGGCACTGTGAGTGGGTGCAGGTGTCCAGAATTGACAAGGGAAAGGTAATTAAGTAATTTAGTTTGTTTATGCATACATGTATACTTGTCAATTGTGTGTACTCATTTTTAATTTACATTGTTTATTCGATAGAGAGTGGCATCTGATGATGTCATGAGACCCTATTGTCATGATAGAGTCATAGGTATATCCATTCATAGTGACAGCCCTATGGTACATATATTTATAAATTTATTTGTGTGTATTTTACTATCAAGTATATATAATATGATCAAGTTATGATAGTATGAAGTATCTGTTTGACTTTTGTAGGTCACTCCTAGTTTGAGGGAGGTAGATTGCCAAGGGTTTGTATCATTGATGACTCAACCAACATTTCCTGAAGAAAGTTCAACACAAGTAAGTTTTAATGATAATTCAGTTATTTTGTAAACATATATTTTCTACTAGAATTATTTAACAATAAATAGTATAACTCGTAGATCAATCTCATGTTCGAAAACATATACAGGTCGAAGTCAACATTGGTGGCATTGTTCTTGCGCTACCAAGGACATATATTAGGTCTCCTATATGTGGGAGGAGACAAAGAGGTGAGGTATATGAGAGTTCAATTTTAGTTTAAATTTTATTTATTATTGTTGACTATGATTTTGAATTTTAATCTAACTTGGGGTTTCACTTTTGTGTTTGAATGTAGGATCCATCAAAGACAAAGAGTACTTCAAACAGGCTACATTTTGATGATCCACCAGTAGAATAGGATGTCCTAGAAACTTTTGTAGTTTAACTTCTTATTTTGAGATGTCATATGACACATTTTGAGATGGTCTATGCCACATTGTATCTAGATATATTGACATGTAAATATGTACATAATTATTATTCATTTTGATATATATGAAACTTGATATTCGATCCAATTTGTTAATTGTGTGTTCATTTATTTATTGTTAGTATGTAAATATGCTTGTGTGAATGTACTCATGTGTATGATTTATGCCTTAAATATATCCATGTATATTCAAGTACATTATTCATAACCTAAATTCATGTGTATGGGCTATGTGCATGACTTAAGTGAATTCATGTGGTATTCTTTATAAAATATGTGCTACATGTATGCTTCATGAATTAATCAAATTTATGTCTATGCTTTATGTGCTATGTGTGTTCATACATGTAATTCATCATTTAAGTGAATTCAAAATTTATGTGTTACATTGTATTCATGTGTATTTGATGCTCTCAACCAAGAAAATCTGATGTAGAGCCCTCTACAATCCCCTCATGGAACTCAACTCAACTTGAGGATTCTACAAGCATCTTGGAATCTACTCAAGGAGTTAGTCTTAACTCAAGGGTCAAATAGAGTGCTACCTAGTGCACCTAGTGCCTCCACCATACCAAAACTCAACTAGACCTCTCACCTTGATCCCAACACCATAGATTTTCTTATAATGGTCTATTTACCATGTTCCAACTTCCCATTCACTCCAATCACCTCAACTTCAACCATTTCTCTTATATAGCTTTTCTAGGCATGTCTAGTAGCCCTACAAACATTGAAATCAGAAAATTACTCTCGAACTCTCCAACCCACCTGAGAAGATATTTATAATTTATAATACACTTTTTAGAGTTACTAAATTATTCTCAATCTCAGTCTTTCATCATTTGACTAGTGAAGACTTTCTCCACCCTGTAGCTCTCCATCTAGGACAAATTAGCCTAGGGTTTTAGGGAAACTACCCTTACATGAAACTCTCAAGCCCTATAAAGGTCCTAAAACCTTCCAATACATCCCTATAGATATCTTGAATCATCATATGCCCTCTCCCTTCATCAGGTATTCCACAACCAATACTGGTGCTTTCAAATGCACCCTTTCACTGTATGTTTACCAGGCCTATCTCTGCCTCTTCTCCCCTTCCACTTTTCCTACATTCAAAAACTAATATACAAGGAAATAAAAATTTTTAAACCTCTCCCACCAAGTTACAATCACCACAGGGGTGGGAGGGTCACTACATAAGGCTAGCTACAAACTTAGATGCTAAATGTGCCTACAATGCCAATCCTATCCTTGACATCAATCAATTCTAATATCATAATGATATTATAAAAAATGAAATAGTTACATAAACTTGTAAGAAAACACAAGACATCATTCGTATATCACAACCAAGCCAAGATCACATTAGATTTATTCTAATCAATTCACTATTGCCTAGACTGTTCCACGAGACTGAGTATAGAAATGTAGAAAACTTTATTTTCATTGATTGATTCAATTAAAAACTTAAACTATTACTATTCCCTAGTGTTTATTTTCCCAACTAGAGCTCATGGCATAGTCTATTCAGTGTCGAGATGAATGGTTTGGAAGAAATCCAATGGTGCAACTTTCAATTGACCCTCACTGCAAGTTTTGGCATCAAACGAGATTGGCGTGCCAAATTCAAACAAATTTGAATCTCCTAGAATAGTGAGAGTTTATTGTAGGCTTTAGAAACCTAGTCCTATAGCATCTCATGGATCACCAATACCTCTCACGGGGTCTGAGATACGAGCCTCAAAAGTTTGCTGCCTAATCATTCTTAGTGCACCTTAGGCACACTTTGGTCTGGCATGGTCCGGAACATTCTAGTGACTCAGTGGTCAAAATGGGGTTGTCCCTAGCATTTAACCACCCAACCAGAGCTAATGGCATAATCAATTTGGTGCCAGGATGAACGGTTTGGAAGAAATCCTGTGGTGCAACTTTCAACTAACCCTCACTGCAAGTTTTGGCATCAAGGGAGACTGGAGTGCCAAATTCAAACAAATTTGAATCTCCCAGAATGGAGAGAGGTTATTGTAGGCCTCAAAAATACATTCATGTAGCATCTCATAGATTGTTGATACCTCTCATGGGGTCCTAGATATGAGCCTCGAAAGTTCTTTGCCCAATCGTTCTTAGTGCACCTTGGGGATACTTTAGTTTGGCATGGTCCAAAATGTTCTAGTGACTCAGTGGTTGAAATAAGTTTGTCCCTAGCATTTACCTACCCAAAAAGAGCTAATGGCATAGTCCATTTAGTGTCGGGACAAATGGTTTTGAAAAAATCTAGTGGTGCAACTTTCAACAGAACCTCACTACAATTTTTGTCATCAAACGAGACTGGAGTGTCAAATTCAAATAATTTTGAATATCCCAGAATGGAGAGAGGTTATTGTAGGCCTCAAAAAAATGGTCATGTAGCATCTCACAAATCATTGATACCTCTCATGGGGTCCATGATATGAGCCTAGAAAGTTCATTGCCCAATCATGCTTAGTGTACCTTGGGGACACTTTGGTTTGGTATGGTCCGAAATGTTCTAGTGACTCAGTGGTCAAAATAGCATTGTCCCTAACATTTACCCACCCAACCGGAGCTAATGGCACAATCCATTCAGTGTTGGGATGAATGGTTTGGAAGAAACCCATTGGTGAAACTTTCAACTGACCCTCACTGTAAGTTTTGGCATCAAGTGAGACTGGAGTGCTAACTTAAAAAAAAATTAAATCTCCTAGGATAGAGAGAGGTTATTGTAGGCCTCATAAATGTGGTTCTATAGCATCTCATAGATCTGCAATACCTCTTACTATTATCTCTATTGAGCTTTTAAGGTTGTCATTAGTACCAAAGGTTTCTAAAGATATCGGTCGGTCACTTACATTGAGCTAATTGGTAACATAAAGCATAATAGACTAGTCAATAAAGCTTATATACCAAGTAGCAGATAGTTTATCAAGCACTAGTAGACACCGACACTGACAGATAGTAAACACTGAGCATCATAGTATACACTAATCAATTTACACAGTGTTTACCGAGGATCACAAGAAATGACATAGTAATCAGAAATGGCACATTCTTCTATGCAAATGGTTACAATGGTTTATAAAATATTTTACCAAGATCAAGGAACATTTAATGTGATGATATGCATTAAATGCAATGTACATATTTTTTAATAGTTGATCTAGGTTATTATTGTACATCGTAGATCTTAGGGTTATGACTATATTGTGTAACCTAATTTTGTTAAAGAGGCAAAAATAGAACACTATATATTTGTGTGTTCGCATCATTTTTGGTGTGAGATGATATATGAATCACAGAGCACTTGAAGCAATTGCCTAACTATTAGAAATAGGAAATACTGAGAGGGGGGGGGGGGTGAATCAGTAATTCACAAACTTTTACTTTTGCCCACTTATGGATATAACAGATTACTTTAAAGCATAAGAAACTAAATAGCATACATAACAGTAAATGTAAAGAACTCATAACACATGATATGTTCTCAAGTAAACCCTGGCCAAGGGAAAAACCTAGTGGGGATGGTACCCACAAAGATCCACTAATCAAAAGATATCTTGTTAAGGATGTTGACCCTGTTAGGAGCCTGTTACAATCATATAGTGTATCAGTCCTGGTTAAGGGACTATAGGCCTTGTTAGAAGCCTCAACCCTGTTAGGAGTTGTAGATACAAAACTTGATTACCAGATGAGCTCACTGCCCAAACAAGTAATAAAAATGTTTACTGATTACAATATCATACTGCTTACAACTTTGCATCAACAACTTTCACTGCTATCACAATATACAACTATCACAAGTTACAAGTTTTTTTTAAGTATGTTTGGTACATCTTTATTTATACAAGATACAAACATAATATCTTTCTCCTGTCAGATTGCATATCTTTATCCAAGAGTAAACATCTAAGATGTCATCTCTTTATAATAATAAGTCATTATTTTGACAAGAAAAATAATCCCTTAATTCATTTACTAGTTCTGCCTTCAAAACTACTCTGTCAACTGTACTCTGTCATCGGTAAAACAATCATAACTTTTTCCGTATTGTCTATAATCTTTTGTGAAATGAGATGGGGTATCGTTAGACACCATAGAGTCTATGTTGAGCTGGAAAAACTCTGATCATGCTCCAGTGAACGTCACCAAAACAAACTGTATCGGGTGCTCTGTCAAAAACATTGTTTCATACTTAGACAATTTTAGTCTGCGATCTTCCATACTTACTTTCCAACTTATGTGATCTTCATAGGGAAAATATGTTTCCATAATGACAACATCCATGTACATACCTTAGCCAAATTTCCAACAATCTCCCCCTTTGTCATTGGTGGCAACATATGAGAAAATTGGCTAAGTGTACAAGTCAAAATCTCAAAATTTGTATCAAAATTGTGGCCATAGTATAAAATAAGTATACTATCCTTATATCTCCTCAAAATATACACATAATCTATAACACTTGATAATACTCCATAGAACTCTCCCTATGAGTATCCTTCCTTATCATATATAGACAATTTTCTAAGTATCTCTCCCCCTTTGACAACAATGACAAAATAAAGGGTGGAAAGGGATATACAAAATTGTGTCAAAACTTTTACCTTACCATCTTATTGCAAAGCTAGTAGGCTTGCAACACAATTTGCAAAATCTGACTTCCAAGCCTCAAAATCTTTCTCCCATGCCTTCTTAATTGATTCTACTACATTGAGTAAAGTACTCAATCTGTATGCTACAATCTGACAAGCTTGAAGGGACTCAAAATTGAACTTCTGAAATGATGTCTTAGTAGTAAGACATTCTTCTAGTTGCTCTTCTATAATAGTCAACTTGATTGAGACATGCTCTCTCAAGATGTTTATCCTGATAATTTTCTTGTTCTTCTCATCATTCAAAGTCCTTATCTCATCACATAATTTTTTGATCTTTTTCTCAAATGCACTGATCTTTATGTTTGTGTTGGCTATTGAGTTTGTCTTTGCTGCAATTTCATCTTGCTTCTCTTTTATCTTCTTCTCTTCCTCAATTATTATATTTTTAGATTTTGTACACTAAATGTACAAACACTTTCCAGTCTCAAGATGTTTCCTTAAGTTCTTAATGTGTCTGTCAAGGCTGTCAATGTCATTATTGATATTCTGACTTATATTCTGCAACATCTCAGCTTCATAAGCTGCCTGAGCCTTAACTTTAGCAATATCAGTCAAATTAGTGAACTCAACATCAAAAGAATTTATTACCATCTTTTCTCTTTCAAGTGGGTCTAAATCAAAGAGTTTTGTAGATATAACACTTTGTAGCTTCTCAGTCAAATCTTTCAGGCTACCTTCCAAATTCTTAACTTTCTTGTTCTTTCCAATAATTTTGTTCAAAGAAGTGATCAACTCTAATTGATCATCATCATCAACCTCCTTGCTCAAATCTTTAATCAATGTTCCTATTCCTTTCTGCTTTCTAGTCTTAGGAGTAAGACTAATGTCTTCTTATGGTTCAGTAGGTGTATGGGCCTCTATTTCCATTTTCTCTTCTGTTCATGTAGTCTTTGTTTCAATACTCTTTTCTTGCTCTCCCAAAGCCAAATTGTCAACAATGTTATCCAAATGGTTGAGTACCACATCATCTGAATCTAAAGTAACTTTTGTTCCTTCAATGTCCATAGATTCTGTGCCAATGTTTATAGAAGAAGAGGGAATATCTTCAACTTCAACTACCTCTATTTTTGCCTCTGCCTGTTCAGAACTCTGTTTCTCTACTGGTTCTACAACTGATTGCTCTTTGCTATCTTTTCCTGCTACCAAGTTTGCTAGCACTTGCACAACTGCCTATTCAGTTTCAGTCTTTACTTGTTCATACTGACCTCCCATTATTTTTATAATTCTTCTTTTGGTTCTTAATAGGGTTTCAAGTGGCTTGAGGATCTGTTTAAGGTGATCATCATCTCTTATGTCATAGAACTATCTTATCACATTCTCTCTCATTTTAGTATCTTCTTCTTGTGCTCTCATGTTTCTTCTCACAAGTTTGTTGTACAAATCTTCTGGTATCTTTCCATGAATAGTATCAAATTTCTTATTTGTCAAAATCATATGTGTAACCATTGCATTCTCTAGATTTAATCTGTTAGAGGATCCATATAAATCATAGTATTTGTTCATCTTGGTAAAGTCTCCATGCTGCAATATGTCTTCATTAACTCTTTCTATCCTTGGTTTCCATGATTTCTTCTTTATTGTTACTTCATCATCTTTTATCTCTGCAACTCTGCTAGGTACTGGTGGAACAATTATTTTTTGTCTTTTACCCAGTCCTGAAGCACTTGCCTTCATTCTTTTTCTTGGTACTGAAGAAGAGAGTTTCTCTGTCTGACTAATTTCTTGCTCCTTCTCAGGTTCTTCAACCTTTACCTTAACTTGAATGGGTTCTACACTTGATGCCAAAGGTGGTACTGATAGTATGTCACTTTGCCTTATTGCTTCTGTAGTATTTCTTGCAATATCAAATTCCTACTCACTCATACCTGATTCTTTTAGAATTTTCTTTATTGTAGACTCCACTCTCTTCTTTGATTGTTTCTCTTCCTTAAGTGTCTTTGCTGAATCAAAGTTTTCATCATATGTTCCAAATCTGTTGCCATGAGCATCCACTTTACTTTTCAACAATCTACTAACATATCCTTCAGTTTCAACTTTAGAGATTTCATAGCCAAGAGGGTCTATGAATTCATGTCTAGGTTCTACTGCCTCAATGTAAGTGAAATTAGTATCAACCATAAAACATATATCATCTTTGTATTTCTCAACTAGGGATGGAGGAATTCTTGATCTATTTACCACAATGTTTTGAAAAGTTTTCAACACTAACTTTACACTCTCATTAACCTTCTCAATAAGATGTTTCATGTAAAATTTATTGATTCTTTCCATAGTATTCACACCATCATTCCAATCAATAGTGTAAGGAAATCTTCTTAGTAAGTGGAAGAACATGTAAGTAACCAATGAGGAAAATCTAAAGTGAGTGTATTTAGCTTTCTTTATCTTTTCCAAATTCTCAAACAATTGTATTCTCAGAATTTCACACATATTGATAGGCTTCTTCTCCACATGCATCAAATAAGCAATGTGTACCATACCTACTGGCATATCATCTTCTCTAGAACTTCCATAGAATTTTGTTGTCAAAATCTTACACAAGTATTTTACATCATCTTTCTTAATCTTACTAATGACTATACCTCTGTCATTGTATATTGAACCAGTGTTTTCAATCACAATCTTTCTCATGTTTTTTCATTCAGTGGAATTGCACCAACTTTTGATAATCCAGTCACATCATGAATTAGGTCTATAGTTATGTCTATAACTCTATCTTCTAACCAAAATTTACCATTATGTATCCTACTCAAAATGATATTAGTACACTCCTCATCATCAAATTCATATTTCATAGAGTACTCAATGATTTCATTATTTTCTAGATGTTCATGACCTTGTTTCGCTGACATATCCTTGTTGTAAAATTTTTGATATTCACCATTAAATTTACTCTCCCTTAGGGTTTCATATTTGCATCCAAGATAACTTTTAACATTCTCTAAATGAAGAACTCTATCTGGTACGGATGATAAAGCTAAACTAGCATCTCTTTCTAAGGGTTCAACTAGATCTTTCTTAGTTCTAGGTTTGTTCTTATCCTTGATTTTGTGAATCAATGACACATCCATGATTATATCTGATTACTTAAGCTAATTCAAGATCTTAGTCAGATAAATACCTTAAATTCACAAAATTAGGGCTTTCACTTGATCGACACTTCAAACTTCTGCAAATCACTTCCAAACTTCTTTCTTCACTTTCCAAATCACTTCTAATTGCTTGATAATCACAATAACTTTGATTTCAATCTTTTAATACTTAGGATATACTTGATCTGACATCGCATTCAATTATTTTGCCGCTAAAATGCCAAAAGCTAATTCTGTAAACCTACAACCATAAATCTTCTTGTGACCTCGCAAAACACAATATTTCTTTTTGTGCACTTAACCATAGCATTAATATAACATAACAAACCTTCATCTAACTACACAAAACTTAACTCATTCAAAATCTAATTCTACACTAATTCTAAGTTCCTAAACTACAAAAATTTACATAATTTAAGTGCTTAAAGAAGGGTTAGGTAAAGATTCATTCTTACCATCAAATACATTAACTTCTTGATTACCTTCAGTGCTATATATACCTTCTTGATCTATGCCTTTAACAAATTTTACTTCATCTTCATTGCTACAACAACCTTTCTCTTTGTTTCCTGCATTTTCATTCCTTCTTGCATAGTTTCTAGGGTTAGGGTTATGATGATAACCTCCATTGTTCATTTTGCAAAATCTTGTTGTGTGTCCAATCTTGTTATATATCTGACAAATGATTCCATTAGTTCCATATCTAGATGGTTGTTGATTGATTTGTGTCCTGCAATTTCTAGCAATATGTCCAATTTTGTTGCATCTAAAACATACTATTCCATTTCCTCTTTTCATGTCTTCAGTTGATCTCTGATCTACATTGTTAATATTTCTAGGTGTCCTACTATTTTAATTATTCTCAATAACTTTAGATCTTCTACATTCAATAGCTCTATGTCCAAAACCATGACAATTATAACAATATCCATTAAGAGGTTTGAATTGTTTACCTATACAATCTCTCTTCATATGATCAATACTATTACAAGCAAAACATCTACCTTTGAATTCTCTTTGCATACCTTTGGATGGTTCATCTTGATTTGGTGGTTCTTCTTGCTTTAGTGCATCTTCTTGCTTCGGTGATTCTTCTTGCTTAGGTGCATCTTTAGATTTTTTCTCATCTAACATCTTTTCTTCACTGCTTTCACATACATTCAGATCTAGTTTCTTGCTTTCACTAACTATCTTCAATATGTTAAATCCAAGACCAGTTTTGTCATAGAATGGTTTTCCATAAGATACTTGCTCATTAATATTTTCACTATTTGAATATAGTCTCTCAAGTTGTTGTTTGGATTGAGTCAATTCACCTTTCACAATCTTTTTGTATTTCTCAAGTTCATCATACTGCAATTTGACTTTATCAAATTCAAATGTTACCTTGCCAAGTTTAGATTTTAGATCTTCATTCTCATTCTTCAAGTTTTCATTCTCAGATCTTAAATTGTCATTTCCATCTTTCAAGCTAAGCTTTAGATTTTCTATCTTCAATTCATGTTTAAGGATCACATTTTCTTTTTCTAAATGATCACAATCTTCAACAACAATTTTAGATTCCTTCTCAGATTTTAGATCTTCTATCTTACCTTTCAATTTGTCAATAAGATTCTTTGCATCATCATACTTTCTTTTCAGAGTGTTTCTTTTATCAGTAAGCATATCAATTTGTTCATGAGCTTCTTCAAGATTCTTCTGTAACTGATCCATATCCATAGAGATCTTACTCAAGCTACTAGGCTTTCCTTGAATGTCCCTTCTTTGAGTAACTGTGCTCTGATACCAATTTTTAGAAATAGGAAATACTGAGAGGGGGGGGTGAATCAGTATTTCACAAACTTTTACTTTTTCCCACTTATGGATATAACAAATTACTTTAAAGCATAAGAAACTAAATAGCATACATAACAATAAATGTAAAGAAATCATAACACATGATATGTTCTTGAGGAAACCCTGGCCAAGGGAAAACCCCGACAGGGATGGTACCCACAAAGATCCACTAATCAAAAGATATCCTATTAAGGATGTTGACCCTATTAGGAGCCTGTTACAATCATATAGTGTATCAGTCCTGGTTAAGGGACTATAGGCCTTGTTAGAAGCCTCAACCCTGTTAGGAGTTGTAGATACAAAACTTGATTACCAGATGAGCTCACTACCCAAACAAGTAATACAAATTTTTACTGATTACAATATGGTACTGCTTACAACTTTGCATCAACAACTTTCACTGCTATCACAATATACAACTATCACAAGTTACAAGTTTTTTTTAAGTATGTTCGGTACATCTTTATTTATACAAGATACAAACATAATATCTTTCTCCTGTCAGCTTGAATATCTTTATCCAAGAGTAAACATCTAGGATGTCATCTCTTTATAATATTAAGTCATTATTTTGACAAGCAAAATAATCCCTTAATTCATTTACTAGTTCTGCCTTCAAAACTGCTCTGTTGACTATACTTTATCATTGGTAAAACAATCATAACTTTGTCTGTATTATCTGTACTCTTTTGTGCACTAAGATGGGGTATCCTTAGACACCATAGATTCTATGTTCAACTATGAAAACTCTGATCATGCTCCAATGAACGTGGCCAAAACAAACTGTATCGGGTGCTCTGTCAAAAACATTGTTTCATACTTAGACAATTTTAGTCTGCGATCTTCCATACTTACTTTATAGCTTATGTGATCTTCATAGGGAACATATGTTTCCATAATGACAACATCCATGTACATACCTCAGCCAAATTTCTAACACTAACTTCAAGTCTATCAGTTAACAGAGCAGAACCGAGTATAGAGGAATTCAGATTGAGTAGAATCAGAAGAGGCTACCGAGAAATTCAGAGTAGAGATTCATCACAAGTAAGGTGATATTTTATCAGAGCTTAGAGATTTGTATTAGACAATTGATTTTTCAAATAGAAGTTAATTGCTTGTTGCTTTCTGACAATTGTAATAGAGTTTTGGATAAAATCTCTTAATAGAGTAGACTTAACAGTCTTATGTAAATCTCTTAACCAAGTGCACACTTCATTAGTGTTGTTAAAATCCTATAAATAGGTAGATCTAGTCAATATAACATTTCAATCCTAATAGGGTGAGATCACCAGAAGTGATCAAAACTTGTAGCCTGAATAGGCAAACCTTTTCTATCTACAGTAGTGAAGAATTTGTGGGTGTCATCCCCACCGTAGTTTTTACCTTCTAACAAGGGTTTCTACATTACCAAAATACTTGTGTTATGTGATTGTCATATTGATGTCATGTTGTTTACTTAAGTTAAATGGATGATTGATTCATGCAATTAGATTCAAGTTATTTTGGTCAGTTATCACTGTTTGCAGTTATAGATCTGAAAGGTTTACAAGTGAAGAAAATGAAGGCACTAATTCACCCATCCCCTCTTAGTTCCTATCTCTCCTAATTCCAACAATTGGCATCAGAGCTGAGTTGTCTTATTGAGCAGTTTAACCACTGAAGGGTAAAGATCTAAGTCATGGAGAGATACAAGCTTGATTAGACTATTGAGAGTTAGAAGATACAAATGCAAATGTTTGTGGAATAGTATAAGAAAGCCAAGGAAGGACTTAAGAAATTACTGGTTGAAAGGAAGAACCTAGCTATACTACAGAATGAGATCAGTTACCATGAAGAGCCTATTGATGAAATGTTTGAGAATATTGGATCTAGTTCTGGAAGCATCTCCGATGGATCTAAAAGCATATTCACTGATCTATCTGAAAAGAATCAATATTTAATTGATCAAGTGAAAGCACTACAAATCGGTCAAGAATCTGAGATGGTGAGAATGGTAGAAACAATGAGCAAAGAAAAACAAGCCAAGCAAGAAAGAAATCTGGCAATCGATGACCGAAGACAAATGATTGAACAACTTCAAACTAAAGAGAGTGAGATACAAAGACTCACTGATTGACATTTCCAAGTAACTAATCAAGTGATGATTGTGAATCAAGAGGTAAACCAAGTGAATGTAGAATTGTCAAGAAAACTAGAAGATGTTGCAAGACTCAAAGAAGAGAATGAGAAGCTGAGAAATGAAGTGAAAAATCAACAGCAGCAAAATGAAATGAAGAAACTTGTTGAGGAAAGCTCTAAGAAGATTGAGACTTTTTGACTAATCAGAGAAGATTTGGAAGTAAAGTTGGTATAGGCTACATCGGTGAAGGAGAATCATCACAACAAACTAAAAAAATCAACATCAGTCAAAATCAAAAACCTAAAGTGTTGGATGTTATCACTTTGACAAACTGGGACATACATCTAATGTGTGTAGAAGAAAAGCACAAGGTAACCCTCCTGTCAATCCTAAGTTTAATGGATATTATTAATACTGTGGTAAGTTTGGACATCCTTCTTATGAGTGTAGAGCTAAGCAAAATGATCTTGCTAACAATACCACTATGGAGAAAATATGCTATACTTGTAACAAGAATGGACACACTGCACGAGAATGTAAGGCGAAGATGAAGCAAGTATGGACTCCTAAGAAGCAAACATAGTGAAAGCCCTATCAACTAAAGAGACAAGGTAATTCTTATGTTTGGGATTATAATACATGGACAAACTGTGTTGTATGTGGTAGATATGGACACATTGAAAAAAAATGTTATAGAAAGAGTCAGATTGGACAATTGAGAAGTTGGATAAGCACTGGGATGGCTTGTATGCACTACCATAAGGTTAGCCATTTAAGAAAGAACTGCAGAGACTGAGCACCGAATGAAAACCATATATTTGAAAATGGATATACTATTGTAGATATCATGAAGTTAAGGAACACTATGTGGAAGAAGGAATCTAATGAGAATGTTGAGTCAAGTAATGTTGTCGGTGAAACCTCGTCCACCTGATTGGGTGACATCAGTACCTCCACTTAAGGTGAAATAAGTATGTATGGGACTGACATTTCAAAAGATCACATTTTACATATAGTTCCTTATGCATAATGTTCTTATACCAAATCAACATAAATAAAGATGCACTATGGTTTAGTTGTCATGAGTTAACAATGTTATATAGTCGGTAAAAGAGAGACCGAGAGTTGGTTACCCATCAGTAATCACTATCTAAGGTTAACCAAGCACATGTATCAACTAATGAAGAAATTCTATGTTAACCTAGCACATGAAAATTTTAGTTTTCACCGAGCTGACAGTTGTTTCGTACCAAAAGTTAGATCAAGCATTTATTGCATGAAAGTTTGAGCAGGAACATCGAAAAGTCTATAAATACATGAGAACAGAGTTCATTTTTACAATGCGATTTCAAAGAGCAGAGAATTCAAAGAGCAGAGTTCGAGCTAAAAGATTTTCAAAAGGATTCAAGGCTACATTAGATCGAACCGACATCACTCTTCATGATACCAAGTAAGTTCATTTGCGATCAAACACTTCTTATCTTGCTACTTGCCGAAACCCTAGAATCAATTTATGGCATCTACATCATCTATGAGCAAAAATCAAAGTGTTGAGGAGGAAGTTAATCTAATCGTTAGGGAAAATTTTGATGAACCTAAGTTTAAGCCACATCCCAAGGTCGCAACACAAATAGATACAATGGGCACTTTTTCGAGCATACTAGAAAGGGTTTTATTGATAGAAGATGTAAGGTCTTATATTCATTGCAAAATCAGAGAATTTGGAGATTTTGAAACTATTGCATCATATCAACAACTCTATGGCCCTGATGGAAAAATGAAATCAGATTACAAGAAGATTGAGGAATCAAGGTTATCATGTTTTATACACTTTCCATAATCATTTAAATCAGATTGGATTAGAATCATTTTGAGCAGGTATCACGATGATGAATTCTGGCTAGATAAACCAATTGAGGTCAACAAGAAAATGATCAGTAGGGTTACTGGGCTCCCTACAACCAACAAGGCTAATGCTTTCCATAGTTCATCATGACCAAATGTTGAGAAATATATTGGAGCACAATGGGATGGTTGGCTATTGAAGATTTTGACAATCAAGGACCCAACAGTCAAATTTGCAGCACATGTGATTGGGTACAAGTTATTTCAATCGAGTAGACTCAATAGCATACCCTATAGTGCAGTAGACATGGAACACAAAATTGTGGTAAAAGGTCACTGGGCTGAACTTGCCGAGGTACTATTTCATCAACTTCAGGAGAATATGAAGACCATAAGGAAAAAGAAGTCTAACACATGTAAGTTCGAATCTCTACTTGCATGCATATTCTTCTATCTACAAAAGTATGTACCTGGCACTGGTAAAGTAAATTGGATACCAAATGTACCAATAACAAAATAGATTAGTGAAATGATGAATAAGTTAGGAGATAAGTTGAATATAGAGTTTAATGCATACTTTAAAGAGTTTCAATCTAAAATGCATAAAAGAAGCAGAATTCCAAGGGAATTAGTTCAGAGATTTGAGAATGATATACGTTTTGTAGTCAACGCTGATTATACTTTGATAAAAGTAGTTGAACCTAGGATTAAATGGTTGGCACCGATGGGATATGAAATGAACCATGATTTCACACTGAAATCTATTAATGCACTGCTTGCACTATCGAAAGATCTCATTGTCACTAGGTTCAGAGTATATGAAGAGGCCAAATCTATAATTTCAACAAATATTGAGATTGGTAAAATAACTAGAAAGGTAAAGAAGATGAAGAAAAATCTCACTGCAAAATATGGAGATGGGTCTGAGACATATGAAGAGACACCAGTTGAACAAGAAACTGAAGGTTAGTTACAGTTAGCTGACAAACCATATGATAGTGAGGAGATCAAGTCTGACAAAGAAGAAGATCCCACACTGGTTCCTCCACCTAAAATTCCTATAAAGAAGCAGTCACCTATACATGAACGTATGAAGACATGATCATCAACTGCGGCACCACTTACTGATAAGGAAGAAGTAGAGAAAGTAACAAAAAGGAGAGCAGCTACACCGACAAAGAAATACATTAAGAGAAAGAACAAGGTTGTAGCTAAGACACCAAAGAAAAGGAGAAAATTCATAAGAAATAAGGAAGATCTTGAGGATAATGAGATAGGAGATTATGTCAATCAATTCTAAGTGGTCAGTAACAAGGCAAAAATAATAGATGAAATCATTGAAGACATAATTGAACATGGAGACCTCATTGATCCCTTACTAGACAGATTTGACAAAAAGTCAAAAGAAGATCAAACCAAGATTGAAGAGGCTGTCATCCAAATGATGATAAAATTCAAGAAAGTTCCAATGGAGTTTGCCTATGCATTACCAAAGAAATTGGATGATAAAATTACTAAAAAATGGACTATTGCACTAGACACCGAAAAGAGAAAGAGAGAACACTCTCTAGTTTGGGTAGCCACACATTTAAGCTTTGGAGAAGTTAGTGAATACTTGACCTAATACCAAGAAAACTTTATGATCAAGAATAGAGCCTTGATGATCAGGGATGAAAATGTAGCAGATATGGATAACACAATAGATTTTGTATGGACATCAATTTTGAAGGCTGAAGAAAAAGCTGAGCAAGAAGCATTCTTGAACTTGTCTAAGAAGAGACACAATTCCAAAGATAAGGGCATTTGCATTGATGAGGGAACTACAAAGAAATCAAAGAATACAGGTATATCAGTTACTGAGGCAATTGATATCATCGAGGACAAGGAAGAAATAAGTATTTCATAGGATGCACTGGATAAAATTGAAATTCAACTGGAGAAGAAAACTAATGATGATGTACTTGTTGAAGACATCACAAATGGTGATCCTGATGACCAAGATGATGAAGATGTAAATATTGCACCAAATAAAGATGAAGCACTAGACACTAAATGTCTATTTACATCACTATCAGGTGAACTTCCTATACTTGTAGAAGTAGCTAAAATTCTTTCCCAAGTACAACCCGATGGCTCAGATCCTAAGCAAAACAAAGACACCACAGAGGATAAAAAAAAGAGAAACCTACAGAAACAGATGAGCCTACATATCTAGAGGCACCTTCCACCAAAGCAAAGGAAACAAAATAAAAAAAGGCAACAAAGGCGATCCCACTTGACACCACATTTGAAACTCCTACTATATCAACCGAGACTACAACTATCGAGGAGCAGAAGAAGCGAGAACATGTGTTAATCGGGAAGGATACTCTGAAGATTGGAGATAAAACTATTGCTATTATTGAGAAGAAACCACCTCTAGCACTAAAGAAGAAGAAGAAAGGAAAAGGGATGGTCACCCTAGATGAACTGATAGTTATCCCTAAGTGTGACCCGAGGACCCTAAGCCCCGAAGACTTGAGTAAATATGGGGAATTATGTACAAGGAAGGCAGCCCAAGAGAAGTTGAAGCAAGAAGATAAATGAAAAGAAGTATTAACTGATGTGTGGGATATCCTCCAATAGGTAGTACCTGAGGTGAATATTGATGAGGATATGCCTATCATATATCAAATTGCTACACTTACCGAGAAGATCAATGACCCGGACATTGATGCAGACAAAAGCATTGAAGAAAGGGCAGAATCCACGATACAACACAAATCAATAGAGAAAATCAGCCTAGAAGTGGCATTACAAAAGGTCAAATTATCTGAGGTAATCACTGAGATAAAAACCATCACCCAGACAATTTGTCAATATTTATTGAAGCTTTTTACTACAGACACCTTCACTGTTGAAGTCAGTGAAAAGATCAAAGGATTGGAAGCAAAAATACAGTTGAGTAAAAATGCAACTATAACTGAGCCTCATGCTTTCTTAAAGCACATTCATTGATTTCAAGAACTTTAGTGCTTGATAGAAGATTTGAAGAAACAAGAAGAGCACATAATAGGTCAGGTTACTGAGTTGCAAACTGAACTCATTCCATCCCTAAAAATTTTTGAAGCACATATTGTCAAAGCCGAGCTACTAGTTGCAACACCATAAATTTTAGTGTTAGATAACATCTTTGATATGCATGCACAAGTTGGTCTTGAGCACATCACTCTCACCAACTTGAAAGAGGAATGGCACAACCTCTTGGAGTTAGTGAAGAAAACCCATCAGCATATTTTTGACAAGTTGTGAGTATACTACTTAATTATTGTATTTGGCTTTACTATCAAAAAGGGGGAAAACAATGTATCAGCTGTTATGCCAAATATGTACATAGATGCTACATATACTACATATTACCGGGAGCATGCACTGAGGGGGAGTACTTAGTACTTAGAATTTTTTTTGATGTGTATATGTATATGGTGGAGATATAAGTTATATAGAAAATTTTGTCTAATATACATTCAAATTTTTGATACTAATTCCAAAGGGGGAGATTGTTATCTCTATTGAGCTTTTAAGGTTGTCATTAGTACCAAAGGTTTGTAAAGATATCAGTCGGTCACCTACATTGAGCTAATCAGTAACACAAAGAAGAACAAACTAGTCGGTTAAGCTTATATACCGAGTGGCAGATAGTTTATTGAGCACCAGCAGACACCAACACTGAAAGATAGTAAACACCGAGCATCGTAGTATACACCAATCAGTTTACACAGTGTTTACCGAGGATCACAGGAAACAACATAGTAATCAGAAATGGAACATTCTTCTATGCAAATGGTTACAACGGTTTATAAAACATTTTACCAAGATTGAGGAACATTTAATGTGATGATAATCATTAAATGCAATGTATATCTTTTATAATAGTTGATCTAGGTTATTATTATACACCGTAGATCTTAGGGTTATGACTATATTGTGTAACCTCATTTTGTTAAATTGGCAAAAAAATAACACTATTTATTTGTGTGTTTGCATCATTTTTGGTGTGAGCTAATATATGAATCACGGAGCACTTGAAAAAATTGCCTAACTTCAAGTCTATCATTTAACAGAGCAGAATTGAGTACAGAGGAATTCAGATTGAGTAGAAACAGAAGAGGCTACTGAGTAGTTCAGAGAAGAGATTCATCATAAGTAAGGTGATATTTTATCAGAGCTTATAGATCTATATCAAACAATTGAGTTGTCAAATAGTAGATAATTGCCTATTGCTTTCTGACAATTGTAATAGAGTTTTGGATAAAATCTCTTAACAGAGTAGACTTAACAATCTTATGTAAATATCTTAACTGAGAGCACACTTCATTAGTGTTGTTAAAATCCTATAACTAGGTAGATCTAGCCGATCTAACATGTCACTCCTAACAGGGTGAGATCACCAGAAGTGATCAAAACTTGTAGCCCTAACAGGCAAACCTTTTCTATCTGCAGTAGTGAAGAATTTGTGGGTGTCATCCCCACCACAAATTTTACCTTCTAACAAGGGTTTTTGTGTTACCAAAATACTTGTGTTATGTGATTTTCATATTGATGTCATGTTGTTTACTTACTTAAGTTAAATGGATGATTGATTCAAGCAATTAGATTCAAGTAATTTTGGTCGGTTATCACTATTTATAGTAATAGATTCAAAAGGTTTACAAGTGAAGAAAAGGAAGGAACTGATTCACCCCTCCCCTCTTAGTTCCTATCTCTCCTAATTCCAACACTTACGGGGTCTGAGATACGAGCCTTGAAAGTTCACTGCCTAATCGTGCTTAGTGCACCTTGGGGACACTTTGGTTTGGCAAGGTCTGGAATGTTCTAGTGACTTAGTGGTCAAAGTAGGGTTGTCCCTAGAATTTACCCACCCAACCGAAGCTAATGGAACAACTCATTCAGTGTTGGGATGAATGGTTTGGAAGAAACCAATTTGTGCAACTTTCAACTGACCCTCACTGCAAGTTTTGGCATCAAGCGAGATTGGAGTGCCAAATTTAAACAAATTTGAATCTCCCAGAATGGAGAGAGGTTATTGTAGGCCTTAGAAATGAAGTCCTATAGAATCTCATAGATTACTGATACTGCTCATGGGGTCCGAGATATGAGTCTCAAAATTTTGTTGCCCAATCGTGCTTAGTGCACCTTGGGGATACTTTGGTCCGGCATGGTCTGGAATGTTCTAGTGACTCAATGGTCAAAATGGGGTTGTCCCTAGCATTCACCTACCCAACCAAAGCTAATGGAATAGTCCATGTTAGCTTGTGGTGACTGATTAGGAAAGTATTATCTAGGAAAGTACTATACACTTTTCCTCTCAACCTCACCGGGGTTTGGGGATGACATACTTTTGGTAAATTTTTTTAGGCCGACATACTTTTAGTAATTTTTGGGCTGACATGTTGTAACTCATTCTAACCCTAAAGTGGAAAAAATATTGTATAATATGGCTTAGGGTTAGGGATTTTCATTAGGTATGATTTTAGTACTTGCAGCGGAATTGAGATGTAAGGGATTATAGATTGTAATCAGGTTGTAATCACTGGATAATAAAATATTAGACTCATTGTTGGTGGATGTAGCCTAAGGATTGGGTGAACCATGTTAAATATTTGTGTCTTGTGTTCTCTTCTATGTGATTTATTGCTTTTTGATATTGGTTATATTTGCATGTAATTGTTATTTCTGCCTTGTTAATCCTAACAAGTGGTATCAGAGCAAGGTTATTTCTTTCATTGTTTCATCTATTCTCTAAAGCAGGTCTCACGACTTAGTGGGAGAGTCTCTTGATTAAGTGGGAGAAATGGAAAATGAGGGTAGGCTGAATTTTTGAAAAGCTTAATGGGAAGAACTTCCAGTTATGGAAGATGCAAATGGAGGATTATCTCTATCAAAAGGATCTATGGCAGCCATTAGAGGGAATAGCCAAGAAAGAGGCAACAATGTCTTAGGAAGATTGGGATATTTTGGACAGGAAGGCACTGGGTAGTATTCATTTATGCCTAGCACAATCGGTGACATTCAATATTACTATAGCAACAAAAGCTAAAGATCTGATGAATACACTAGCAAAGTTGTATGAAAAGCCTTCAGCTTCAAACAAAGTATTTCTTATGAAGCATTTATTTAATATGAAAATGGTAGAAGGTGGATCAGTCACTGATCATTTGAATGAGTTTAATAAAGTTACAAGTCAGTTAGCCTCAGTTAAAATTACTTTTGATGAAGAGGTTAGGGCTCTCTTGATTTTGTGTTCTTTGCCAGAAAGTTGGAATATCTTGGTAATGGCTGTTAGTAATTCTATTTCTGGTTCTAATACCCTAAATTTTGATGATGTTAATGGTGTTATATTGAGTGAGGAAATTCATAGGAAAAGCTTAGAGGCATCCACATTGGGTAGTGTATTGAACGTAGAAAGTAGAGGCGAAATAAGAGATAGATGAAACAACTCTAGAAATCGTAGGAAATCAAGAGGAAATTCAAAAGGAAAGAAGTCTGAATCGAAAGGGCCAAATGATTGTTGGTACTATGGAAAACCAAGTCATAAGAAGAAAGATTGTTGGTCTCAGAAGAAAGATCAAGGAGACAAACTTGATGGAAACAAGGAGGCAAATGTGGTAAGTAACAAATTCGAAGAGGATGCTTTTCTCTTGTCTTTAGAAAATGTTGGTGATTCATGGGTGTTAGATTCGGGGGCTTCATTTCATGCTACACCCCATAGAGGTTATTTTGTTGATTTTGTCCAAGGGGATTTTGGGCTAGTTTATTTGGGAGATAATGAACCCTATCAAAGTTTTGGAAAAGGAAAAATCAAGATTAAGTTGCAGAATGGGAATCATTGGCTACTACAAGAGGTAAGACATGTTCCAAGGCTGAGTAGGAATTTAATTTCAACAGGGCAACTGGGTGATGAGGGTTGCACAATTACTTTTAATGATAGAAATTGGAAGGTTTCAAAAGGTTCCTTAGTAGTAGAAAAAGGTGTGAAAGTAGGAACCTTATATCTTTGTATAGTTCATACTATTCCTTCTACTTTAATTATTTCAGAAGATAATGAATGTTCAGGAATAGTGGCTGTAGTTGAGCAGGAAGAACATCAAACCATTTCTATAGATTCTGACACAACACTATGGCACAACAGACTTGAGAACATGAGTGAGAAAGGTATGAAATTACTTCATTCAAAGAATGTTTTACTTGGTCTGAAATGTGTCAATATGGATTTCTGTGAAAGTTGTGTTTATGGAAAACAAAAGAGAGTTAGTTTTGTGAAGAGTGGGAAGGAAAAGAAAAATGAGAGATTAGAGCTTATGCATACAGATGTATGGGGTCCAGCTCAGGTATCTTCCCTTGGTGGCTCTCTATATTATGTTATATTTATAGATGATGCAACAAGAAAAGTATGGATTTATTTCCTTAGACAGAAATCTGATGTATTTCAAACTTTTAAGAAATGGAAATGCTTGGTTGAGAATGAGACTGGAAAAAGATTAAAATGTCTTAGATCTGATAATGGTGTTGAGTATTGCAGAAAAGAATTTGAAGATTATTGTTCCTCTAATGGTATTCATAGGAAAAAAAATATACCAAGGAATCCACAAGAAAATGGCGTGGCTGAATGCATGAATAGGACAATAATGGAGCGTGCAAGGAGTATGAGGTTTCATGCTAGGCTTCCCAAAAATATGTGGGTAGAGGCTGTGAACACTACTATTTATTTAATCAATAAAGGCCCCTCTACTCCTTTGGACTGTGGTATTCTAGAGGAAGCATGGAGTGGTAAGAAGGTGAGTTATTCTTTTCTCAAAACCTTTGGTTGTGAAGCTTTTGCACTTATAGATTCTAAAAATAGAACCGAGCTGGAAGCTAAGTCAAAGAAATGTGTATTTGTTGGATATGTCATTGATGAATTTGGTTATAGGCTTTGGGATTTTGAAAATCATAAAATTGTAAGAAGCAGGGATGTCATATTCAATGAGAAAGTATTGTACAAAGATCTGTTGCAGCAGCATGAGAAGAAAGAAAATGATTATGTAGTGCTAGATGATATTCCAAATGATAATGTTCTAGTAGTTCCTTATGCTTCACAACAATAGCAACAACAAATACCACACACCCCAATGAATGTTAGACACTTAACAAGGCTAAGTAGACCTCCAAAGAGATTCTCTCCCTCATTGTATTCTATTTTATTAACAGATGCTGGTGAACCTGAATGTTATAATGAAGTTGTGCAGGTGGATATAAAGCTTCAGTGGGAGTCTGCAATGATAGATGAAATGGACTCTTTGCTGAAAAATCAAACATGGGATTTATGTAAGTTACCTGGAGGTAAAAGGGCTTTACAGAATAAATGGGTTTACAGGATAAAAGAAGAGGATGGAGGTAAGAAAATATTTAAAGCCAAATTAGTCGTAAAAGGATTTGCATAGAAACACAGTATTGATTTTGATGAGATTTTTTCTCTAGTTGTTAAAATGACTTCTATTCGTAGTTTTTTAAGTATTTTGGCTACTAAAGATTTGCATTTAGAGTAGCTTGATGTTAAAACAACCTTTCTTCATGGTGATTTGAATGAAGAAATATATATGGTATAGCCACATGGATTTGAGGTCAAGGGTAAGGAGAGTTTAGTGTGCAAATTGCAGAAAAGTTTATATGGCTTGAAGCAAGCACCTCGGAAATGGTATATTAAATTTGATACTTTCATGAATGAGAATGGATACACTCAATGTAATTCTGACCATTGTGTTTATTTTAAGAGGTTGGATGATGATAGCTACATTATTTTATGTTTATATGTTGATGATATGCTTGTAGCTAGATCTAACATGGATCATATTAAGGGGTTGAAACAACAGTTAGAAAAATCTTTTGCTATGAAGGATTTGGGGCCAGAAAAAAAAATCCTTGGCATAAAAATTTGCAGAGATAGGAAGAATAGAAAATTAACTCTATCTTAGGCTGATTACATTGAAAAGGTGTTGCAGAGATTCTACATGAAGGATGCCAAAGCTATCACTACACCTTTGCCTAGTCATTTGAAATTGACTAAGGATATGTGTCCCAAGACACTAGAAGAAGAGACCCAAATGTCTAAGGTACCTTATGCTTTAGCTATAGGGGGCTTAATGTATGCTATGGTATGTACTAGGCCAGATATTGCACACACAGTGGGAGTCATTAGCCGATATATGAGTAACCCTGGTATTGAGCATTGGAATGAAGTCGAATAGATTCTCTAATATTTGAGAGGTACATCCAGTAAGTGATTACATTTTGGGGGTTCTACTACTACTGTACAAGGCTATGTTGATTCAGATTTGGTAGGAGATATAGATAGAAGGAGGAGTTTTGTAGGTTATGTATTTACTATTGGTGGGACAGCAGTGAGTTGGATTTCTCAACTACAAAAGGTGGTTTCTTTATCCACTATAGAGGCAGAGTATGTTGCTACTACAGAGGAAGCCAAGGAGATGATATGGCTTCAATTCTTCATGGAAGAATTGGGACATCCTTAGATGGGTAATTTTCTACATATAGATAGCCAAAGTGCCATTCATCTTGTGAAGAACTTTGCTTTTCAGTCAAAGACAAAACACATACAGTTGTGGTACCATTTCATTCAGCTAGTTTTGGATGATGGGAAGTTAAAGCTGGACAAGATTCATATAGATGATAATCCAATAGATACGTTTACAAAGGTAGTAACAAGGAAAAGTTGAACTCATGTTCAACTTCAGTTGGTCTTCTGGACTAAACATAATAAAGAAACAATTGAGTCCAGGGTGGTTCGATCCAGTGGGAGCTACATATGGTAGCGGTATTGCTATGGGATCAGTTTCCAAGTGGGAGGTTTTTTTAGTGTGGATACTAATCAGTCACCAAGTGGGAGATTGTTAGCTTGTGGTGATTGATTAGGAAAGTACTATCTAGGAAAGTACTATACACTTTTCCTCCCGACCTCGACATACTTTCGATAATTTTTGGGCCGACATGTTGTAACTCATTCTAACCCTAAAGCAGCAAAAATATTGTATAATATGGCTTAGGGTTAGGGATTTTCATTAGGTATGATTTTAGTACTTGTGGCAGAATTGAGCTATAAGGTATTATAGATTGTAGTCAGGTTGTAATCGCTAGATAATAAAATATTGGACTCGCTGTTGGTGGACATAGCCCAGGGATTGGGTGAACCACATTAAATCTTTGTTTCTTGTGTTCTCTTCTATGTGATTTATTGTTTTTTGATATTGGTTATATTTTCACGTAATTTTTATTTCTACCTTATTAATCCTAACAGTCCATTCGGTGTCGGGACTAACAGCTTGGAAGAAATCTAGTGGTGCAACTTTCAACTGACCCTCACTGCAAGTTTTGGCATCAAGTGAGACTGGAGTGCCAAATTCAAACAAATTTGAATCTCCTAGAACAAAGAGATTTTATTGTAGGCCTAAAAAACATGGTCTTGTAGCATCTCATGAATCACCGATACCTCTCATGGGGTCTGAGATATGAGCCTCAAAATTTTTCTACCCAATTGTGCTTAGTGCACCTTGGGGACACTTTGGTCCAGCATGGTACAGAATGTTCTAGTGACTCAGTGGTCGAAATGGTGTTGTCCCTAGCGTTCACCCACCAAACCGGAGCTAATGGCATAGTCCATTTGGTGCCATGATGCAATCCTTGAACACTATCCCTTCACCCCAGGGAATCATCATTTTACTTTGGACACATTTGACCAATTTTGACTCAATGACTCTAACTATTACATCATTTGATGATACAAATGTACATGGAATTAAGACAATACAAATGTAAGGATAAAAAATTAAGACGATACAAAGTATATAAGGATACAACATTCATAGTAAGGAAACACATTTTTTGCACTTTACATGGCATTAAGACAATACAAATGTGCACTTTTAATATTTGCAAATCAACCCCATGGGCTCTTTTATATTTCAAATTTTGAATCAAATTTTTTATATGCAAAATTTGGCATCTAAATATGAAAATTACATTTGATTGTTGTTTTTATATACAAAATTTGGCATCTAACTATGCACATTGCATTTGATTGTTGTTTTTATATACAAAATTTGGCATCTAAATATGCAAATTACACAACTATATATAAAAAATAAGTGTCCTTTTTGCTCCAATCTCTACATTCGGAAGGTAGAAGAAAATTTAATAGAGAATATAATGAGTTTATATAGGTTGAGAAAAAGATTATGAACATGTATAAGTAACTAAACAAACCAAAGAACATGACTAGACAATGCATAGTGAATTTTACCATCATAAAAGATGGGTTAATCAAATGCACACCTAGATCTTCTATATATATCATATATGTATCCAACTGCATTTACAATCCACATACAAAACCAAGTTTATTGGCTCAAAAAAATAAAGAAAAAAACTACAATTAATTTATTGAACGTAATCACAATAAACATGGAAAACCTGGCAACTTGAGTTGAACTTACCTACTGAAGTGTGTTTGAAGGGTCATCTATCTTCTTGAGGGTATTCAATATTGCTTCATGATCAATAGTACTAATAGTCCAAAGTTCCTTTGTCTTTGGTTTTCCTTGATGTTTCAACAACTTAACATTGGCTGCTATAACAAGGTGTGAATACATGAGAATGGTTTTGTGCTTCTCATAGTCTTCAAATGTAGGAATGCCATTATTTATAATCATCTATGTACACAACCATGTTCCTAAAACAACATGTGATCTTGTTGGATATGTGAACATATCATCATCTATCATTAGTTGTGTAAGTTTCTACTTTCCTTGTACACAACGTGCTAACCAGTAATCTGATCTCTCATCATTCCCTTGTGGTGTAACCAATGCAAAAACATGTCCTGGCTCTAGAAGATCTAAAAGATGGTTTTAGTCAAGTGAACAATCCATGTCATCATTTATTACAGAGACTGTAAGAGATAAAGGAGTAAGATAATGTGTAACCCATGTATCAAACCACTCACTTGACTCACACTAATCCCAATCACACAGAAGACAACTCATATAATAACAAGCCAACTCTCATATCCAAATGGTCTATGTACTAGCATGTGATCTCTGAAATGAATGTATATTTGAAGAATCTTTCACAATTTAACAATCCAACCTATCTCCTATTGTGCCCAACTCAACCAACCAAAAGAATTTGTGCACCGCTGAATCAAGAGTTCCCCCTATGACAATGCTAAAGTACACCAATCAACAATAGAACAAGCATCAATGATTTCTACACCTAAAATCCTTATTTTCTCCTTAACTAGAGCTCTCTTTATGCATGCACCTTCTCCATCATGCTCCCCTTTTCAATGACCAGCCTCAAACAAACTCAAAATATGAGGTACACCTCTCTCTACATGCATTCTACATAACCAATAAAACATATGAGCATTTTTTAATTGACCTGTGCAGTTATCTAACCAAATGAGATGTCTATCCATAGCAATATTATTTTCCCACACCCAATCAAAATAATTCTCAAAGAAATTTTGGACAAACTTGAATGAGTGCAATCTATCATTTCCCATATAAAAATGGTACTCTCTGATTATCTTTCGGTCATCTTCTGTACTATCAGGGGAATGTCTATATGTTATGTGCACAAAAATAGAAACTTGAATAGAATTTTAATATTGATCTTGCAACTGATTTTGGGGCTGCAATGTATATTTCTCTGTAAAGTCAAAAACTGATATAATAGTGCCAATCAGGAAAGTGTCCTTACACATCCTGAATTGTTGATCCAACCACTGAGACCTGTGACTATGCCTTGCATACTTGTAAAAAAGATTCTTCCTGAAATCTGAAATAAAATCAGCTACATTGCATTCTTTTGTAACCAACTCACATCTAGAGCCTTCATCTCCACTTTTTAATGTATATTTAATGGTTTCATATACCTTTTTGTGGACAATTATCGTTCCAAAATCGTGCTTGCAGCCCTCATGAAAACATTCAACAAACTTCACTAGCCCACCACACTCTGAGCACTTGTCATTTAAGAAATATTTTCTATAAAAGAAACATCCATCATATCTAGGACATAAAAAATGATCTAGCAAGTCTCTTGATGATTTTGGAAGAGAACTTGCACCATACTCCTCCAACATTTCACTAGTATGCAAAGTAGAATGAATGGATCGTAACAATTCATGGTGCATTGAAAACTCCACATGATATTTGAAATAACAAGTATTTCAAATCTTAAGAGGCACACAAAAAAAGGGCTTTTGGGCTTTAAAAGCTCTTTGTGATATTTGCAATTTTGGATGTGTCTCACAAATTTTTTTGAATAACATTGTTTGACTCACCTCCAAATAATGTTTGGGATGTGGGGTGCGGTCTCGAATGCCAATTCTCAACTTCAAGACATCCTTCATATTTGGTGACACTCTTGAGTTAGATTTCCAAAATAGTTGAATTTGATCCTTAACAGCATCGGTAAGCTTCTTATCATAATGTGAAACTCTCTCTCTCTCTCTCTCTCTCTCTCTCAATCAAAATGAAATTTTTATGCCACTGTCAATTTCTAGGATAGATGATGAGCGTACGATAGTTCTACATCTGTGTGAATTTTTTTTCCAGAGTTCAAAAATTAATTGCTTGTATTCAATACAGGGGAGATCCCTTCTCCCCCCTCTCTCTCTCCTCTCTCTCTCTCTCTTTCTCTCTCACTTAGGTATAATATTGAACATATACTATAAATATTTAATAAGTTAATATTATACTATTATACAATACATAAATAAATAATAATAATAATATAATACATACTAATATAAAAATATATATTATAATATTAATGCTATGCTATTATTATTTAATATTAATATTAAATTGTTTTTTGTAAAATGTATTATAAAATTAAAAAAAATACACAAACACAATTAATATTACCATAAAAAAATACATTTAATATGAAACTTGAATTTGAGAAAAGTAGTGCAATTGAAATATAAAAATAGGCGAGAAGTTTTGGATATATGATATTACTAGATATCTGATTAGGCTTGGTATTTGCTTGAGCAATACCAAACGTGCAGGGTGGTCAACCCTTTAGGCATGTTTAGGAGATAGTTTCTGATATTGAGACTTTGACCATGTAGATGATGACTATTTTTTCACCCAAAATTAATAAAATGAAAAGGGTTTCTTAAAGACATTATCAGCTTTCCATCAATATAATTGCTATCAAACTTCGAGTTCGGTAAGTAATTATTACTTATTTTTCAATTGAGTTATCTTTAAAGTCGTAATTGACATACTGATTGAAAAAAAACTATAACTTTCAAACCATTTAACCTTTTTGAAATCTAAAACATGCATCACACTCTATGCTTCAGCTACTATAAGGAAAAAAAAATTTAATTTTGTAAAGTTTAGAATAAGTTAAGGTGGTCAGACATGAGATTTATTTTATTTTGAAAGAATTGTAGCAAAAAATTCATAATTAATTAATTATTTTGCAAAAAATTACAAAGAAATATGCGTCACATCCGTGAATGAGTCTACTACTTATATCTAGAATCTTGGGAAAATATATCATCATTTGATTATGATTAAAGTGGTCAGACATACACGTACTTTTTATCTTTTCCCTAAAATTTTGAACAATTAGATTAAAAAAATTTCAAAAAAGGGCTAGAAGTTTAGATTCTATTCTTACAATGTTTTCACATAAGGTTCATAAGATGTTCAACCTTTTACGTCAAGTTGATGAACCCTGATTTTCAGATTTTTGATTGCCACTTAAGGCCATAGTTTGGTATACCATGATCCTGCACATACCCTGAAGAAATTAATCAAGTAAGTTATGGATACTCTAGTTTTTTTCGATGTTAATGAAATAAAAAGATACATTTTTAAGAAGTACCAGTTCAAGTCAGTCCTAGATGACCTAGAAGGAGAATTGTCTAGGACTCCGATGGGAGTTATGCATGTAGAGGACATACATACATACATCTATTGCAAGAAGTAACTAATAGGTCTGAATAGAATGAGGTCGCACTTAGAGACAATGATGAATCCTGACAAGACATTCCTAGATGAGTTCGTGCAATTGGAAAATAACCCTATTATTGAGTATGCAATGGCATATGAATTCTATGAATCCGAATGGATTAAAACCCTACTAAGCAAAATTCATGATGACCTATCCTGGATAGGAGAAGTCCCTGTTAGAATAACTACTAATCTCATTCATGAGATGACAATACTACCTAAGACCAACACCATCCTTCCCACTGGCAAGGATGTCAGGAAACTGGTTGAGCAAGCCTGTAAGTCAAGCGGTGATAAGTGCTGAATGAACATTGAGATGATTGAAGAGAAATATATCAAACTTATGCCTATGATACTGGGTTAAAAATTTAAACATGCAAATAGGGTAAATAGTGTGTCCGCGACCACTATTTTGACAGTTATCAGATTAGTGAAGGAAGATGGAGACCTCAACTTGTGTGAGATCTTGCGTGTACAGTTGATGGATAATATGAGGGCTATCAAACATGATAAGAGTAAGATATTCAGGTTTGGGTCACTCATCATCTATATGTACTTTCATATAGTTGGAAAAGTCTCTAATCTATACCTTGACAAGAGTCTACCCACAATGCCTCAAATATCAAGGTAAAAGCACAATAAGTTGTCACCCTTTTACAAAAGAAAAGGCTAACAAAATCAAAGTTGTTCAACTTCAATAGTATAAAAAAGACATTTATATTTGGAATTTGAAAATGATGTAAACTAACTAAATGTAATAAAATGGATGAAGTTTATGATTAATATTTTTAATAATTTTTTTGAATAAGAATTGATATGTTTTTTTAATTTTTAAAGATGATTTTTTAGTTGCTGAAAAATGTTGAAAATTAGGTGTCTAGTTCCCACAAAAAAATTATATGTAAATAAATATTTTTTCCCCTAATTTCAAAATATGTCATAGATGACATCTATAGCTAGTCTATAAAGAAATAAAAATTGGTTTGTTTCCTATATTTTCTCTTTTATAACAATTCAGATTCCAACTCACTGAAATCGATAGTTTTCATCTCGCAACATATTTTTCATAACAAATCTATTCCAATAAAAAAAAGAAATATATATTTTTGAAGAGGACTCTCTCCTCTAGTGCACCATATTTTTTTCAAATTTATTTAATATGATTTAATATTTTTTTCTTTCTCTGAATCAAAATCTCCTTGACTATTAAAATACCTACTTGTAATATTTTATAATTACAATAAACTATGTTCAATTAAAATACTATAAAATCTATATGAGGATATTCTTAACTTTGATCTCTACAAAAGGGTTTTTTTTTGTTTTTTTTAAAATATCATTAAAAAGATTAGGAGTTATTGAAACACCACTTTTCTAAAATAATTTTATTTTTATGGTAATTAGACCCAAAGTAGTATAAAACATGCATTTAATAGATATTTTCAATTGGAAAAGTTAAAGCACTTATCTAACCTAGCTATAATGAATCTAGCTAGACCATATGTTTGACCAAAATTAATTTTTAGTTAGAAATACTAAAATTTAGTTGTGCTGATAAGTTAGCCGAAAAGGTGACACTTGATTGTGCTTTTACCCATCATTCAAGGCATCATCAGAGAGTACCTTGAGGGACTTCATGGACTTAAAAATAAAGACATTCAGAATTAGAATGCAGAGAAGGTTTAGGATACATGAGAGCATTGTAGAGAAGTACAAGGATACCATATGTTTTATGGTGGAGACATATATTACTTGCATGGAAGCTGTAGAGCCAAGGACTAAGTGGATCCATCCACTTGGTTATGAAGTGGAAGAACATATTCTAGAAGCATATACACAATTCCTACTATCAGTGCCCAAGGATCCTAATGAGCCAAGATGGGGCACTTATGAGGAGAAGACAAGACAAGAAGATGCAGTCTTGAATAGTGCTGCGACCAAGAGGAAAGCATCTAAAATCACCTCTGAGATACTAAAGATTCATGTTGTCACTCAAGATGACCTAGATAAGGTAAGGGAAGCCAAGATTGCAATGAAACTTGAGAGCACACCCTCTTCTAAAGTAAAAAATAGAGAAGATTGATGATCCTAAGGAGAAGAAAGTAAAAATTGAGAAAATGGATGATCCCAAGGAAAAGAAGGAACAAGATTTTTGATAGTACTTCAATGCCTACTCCTACTATAGATCTGAAGTCCACACCACCTCCTTAGTATAGGAAGATGCCTAAGAGGAAGATGTAGACTGGTGCAAGCCATGCATCCTCTAGGACAACAAGAAGTCAAAGGAAGAACACTCAAGCACCTCTTGAGGTAGGATTCAGATTGAATCTACAAGTGTTGAGGACTAGGATAATTGATGAAGGAAGAATTGATCACATATCTAAGTTCTATGATAAATATAGTGAGATTGACAAATTTGAGATCCATTCCATGATAATCAAACATATGATTAAGTTCAAGAAGACAATCTTGGAACTTAAGACATTTATTTCGGATAGTGTATGGAACATCTTAGAGTTTTTGAAGAGATAGGATATTGAGGAAGACTTCAGAATAAGGGAGAAGATACTAGATGAAAGCTTCCCTATATGCTCAATTGAAGAGAAAACACTATTTTTGGATTTGGTGAAGCCACACCTTCGAACAAAGCTAAGAACTCTGCAGATCATGAACAAAGAGTATGATTTGGTTGCTAAGGAAACATAAAAGGTATTTGAGAAGGTATTCCTAGATAGACATATGTATCCTCCCATTGACCCTACAACCCAAGCTCCATCTAAGGAAGAAAAATAATTAGAGATCGCTAATGCACCTATAACAAGTCTGCAAGATTCAACGCCCACAGTGACAGTGCCTACTATAACAATGGAGTCTGCACCCATGGCTGGAACAAAATATGATGCAATTATGATTGAAAATGTGGAAATATCAATGGTGGCCACAAATAAGGACTTGGATAAGTTGGAGGAAGCCATTGTAAGTAGATAAGAGGCTAAAATTCTATGTGGTGATAATTCACCTATGTAGCAACAAGAAGTTCAGATTGAGGATCTAACAGGATAGGAAGAAGAAGAGGAGAAAGAAAAAGAAAAGGAGAAAGAGGATGAAGAGAAGAAAGATGAACCTACAGATGAGCCCTCTATTAAAATTCCAGTGATTGTAAAGATTGGGGTAATGGATGTTAGTCAAAGTTCACTCCTTACCCCTAATCCCTCAATGACATTATTGTCAAGTTTAACCCCTGACACAACAAGTCTAGATTCATGGGGAGAAGAAGACCTGATTAAGATCAATGTGCTAGCAATGGAAAAGGCTAAGGGGAAAAAAGTAATGAGGAACCCATTATTTGTTGAATAAGTAAGTATTCTAAATAGCTTACTGCCTGAGAACAAGAAAATGATAAGTGTTCATTTAGTAGATGATATCAGCACCATTATGACATGCTTTAAAGAAAACTTCTCAAGCCTAGAAGAATTAGCATCCAAGCTTGCAGAAGGAAAATATCTTAAGAAGAGGCTAAGTGAATTGATTGGTAACTTCACACTTAACCTTAGTTCCTTAAAGGTTGGTCAAGCTTTGCTGAAAGAATTAGAAGCTAAAGGAAGAAAGATAATAGTTGACTATATGGATAAGGATAAACTAACTAGAGATCTCTCAAAGAAGATTTGGGAAGTTGAATCAATGATAGAAGCAGTAAGGAAATTAGTAGAAGATCTCTCCATAGATATAAACATCTGTAACAATGTCTACCAAGGACAAGTGGACAAGATTGAGAAAGAAGAAAAAGAAATGGCCAAAATAAGGGCTAGGCAAACTCAGTTAAGGAATGCTCTTGTGACCTCATTGGATGTGTTGAATCAGAATATCAAGGAAATTGATGCAACTATGGTGACATATGATCAATGTCTGAGTTTAGATTTGGAGAAGATGGAAAATTGACTTATGCTTTGTGCGCCCATCTCCAAATAGTAAATGCACTAAAGGAATTTTGGCAATAAGAAATTGCAAACCTTCAGATTTCTTACCCGGATGTACTCTCAATATAAGTACTTAGAGTTGGATTTTTTCTTTTTGAGCACCTTTGTCATTAATGTCAAAGGGGGAGTAGAGTATTTAGTAAAAGGGAGAATATGGATTAGTGTATATAATGTAAAGGGGAGTAGATTATATAGTAGAAGGGAGACATAAGATAGAGTAATGTTAGAAGTTTTTGTGTAAGATATAGTTTAGTAACTTTGCCATATTCCTTTGTTGCCATTAATGACAAAGGGGGAGATTGTTGGAAAGTTGACTATACTGATGTATATGACTATGATTTAATGTTTTAATTATGGCAACAAAGTCATATGGAATTTTGGAGTCAGCGGATAACTTAGAAGATCATAAAAATGGTTAAGTATGGAAGATTGGATAGTCAATGAAGCACCAAATGAATAGAGCATTAGTGCACGTGCATATAACCAAGTTTTGGTATGTACCTTGGAAGATAATCTTTTGGTTATGTTAGTAAGAGATGGTTAAGAGCACACGATCAGATGAATTGGTATGATGAAGATACAATGAGTTGAAGAGTCACAAACAGTGAGCGGCATAGCAGAATAGAGTATGTAGCCAACTGTTGGTATTTTGGTTAGTGGTTATAATGTTGTTTTGTAAAAGATATGAACCTATTTTATTTTTGTTGTAAACATGTAAATATAATTGTATGTAAACACGCTTGAGCCAATTCTTTTGGAAGTGTTCTATGTGATTAGTTATAGGCCGACTAAGTGAATAGTTTTGTTTGCACATATAAATAAGACATGTGCCTTTGTATTTGAGTCTGGCATGAGATATAGAGTTGAAAGAAGAAAATAATAAGTATTTGAAGGGCAGTGAGAATGTTGTAGAGCTTTACAAGCTGCTAAAGCATCAATGCACATAAGGAACTGATTAGACAAGTAGTGTCATAGCAACAGTTCATCTTGTAGATATAGTGTGTATCTAATATCCAGAAGGTTGTAGCCTTCACCACTTGAGCAGTGAGCTCTAGGACAGTGTGTCCTCACCCCTAATAGGATTAATTGTAAAAGACTCCTAACAGGGTCTGACCCTTGACAAGATCATTGTACTTAAACTTTATAATGACATCTCCTAACAGGGCTAAGGAACATTAGTAGGTTCACAATACACAAGTACAATTATTAGTGGGTATTAATTCCCACCTGGGTTTTTCCTTTTGCCAAGATTTCCCCGTAAACATATCTGGTGTTATGTGTTATGTGTTCATTACTTTACATGCTTTAATATTCAATTCAACAATTAAGGTATTGAGTTAAGTTTCAAGTATCAGAAAGTAATTATATAGAACACTGATTCACTCCCACTCTCAGTGTTCCCATTCCTAACATCATCATGGCCTCAAATCATTTGTGCCAACAACTCTATTTGGCCTAATAAACACTATGAGAAACCTCTTTTTTCTCACCAAGTGGCTTGAATTTTCTTGACTACTAAGGAGCTAAGTGTCCCTAAATGTGCACTCAACAATAAAATTGGCAATCTTTAGGGGGAAATTTCTCAAAGGTCGTGTGGGGTATAATAAAATAATCAAGTACTATAGGACCATGTTATGGAGGCCTACAATAACCTATCTTTATTCTGGGTGATTCAAGTTTTTTTAATTTGGCAACAAAATCTCAGTTGATTATAAAACTTTCAATGTTGCTCTATTAAAAGTTGCAACAGTGCGTATCTTTCAAACTGTTCATCATGGCCTTGAACCATCTATGTCAATATCTTCATTTGGCTAGGTAAATTCTAGGAACAAACTCATTTCACTCACCAAGTGGCTTGAATATTCTTGATCACTCAGGAGTGATGTGTTCCTAAAGGTGCATTCGAGAACAAAATTGGCAATCTTTAGGAGGTCATTTCTTGGAGATTGTGTGAGATATTGAAAATAATTTAGGTGTTATGAGACCACATTATAGAGGCATACAATAACCTATCTAATTTTTTGGATATTCAAATTCATTTTAAATTGGGAACCCAATCTCAGTTGATGTCAAAAGTTGCAACACTATGTATCCTTCAAACCATTCAACATGTCCTTGAATTGTCTACACCAACAACTCTAGTGGTTGGTTAAACACTAGGAACAACTTCATTTTTCTCACCAAGTGGCTCAAACATTCTAGTCCACTCAGGAGCGAAGTGTTCCTAAAGGTGCACTCAACACCAAAATCGGTGACCTTTAGGGGACCATTTCTCAAAGCTCGTATGAGGTATTGGTGAAATTTGAGGTGCTACAAGACCATTTTATGGAGTCCTATAATAACCTATCTAAATTCTGGGAGATTCAAATTTATTTTAATTTGGCAACCCAAACTCAGTTAATGCAAAAATTTATAATGTTGGTTAGTTAAAAGTTGTAATAGTGTGTATCTTCCAAAATCCTTATTGTGGCCTCGGATCGTCTATGCCAACAACTCCAATTGGTTGGTTAAACACTAGGAACAACCAATTTTATCTCATCAAGTGGCTTGAATTTATTGACCACTTTAAAGAAAAGTGTTCCTAAAGGTGCATTTAGCACAAAAATTGATGATCTTTAGGAGGGAATTTATAAGATCTCTTTTGAGGTATTTTAAAGCCATCAAGTTCTATGGGACCATGTTTTGTAGGCCTACAATAATCTATCTCAATTCAGGGAGATTCAAATTCTTTTTAATTTGGAAATCCAATCTTGGTTGATGTCAAAACTTGCAATTTTGTTCATTTGAATGTTGCAATAATATGTATCTTTCAAACCATTCATCATGGCCTCAAACCATCTACACTAATAGCTCTAGTTGGCTGGGTAAATCCCAGTGACAACCTTGTTTCATACATAGTCTTGCTCGAGTGTTCTGGACCACTCTGAACTAAAGTGTCCCTTAAGGTGCAATAAGAGCCATTGAGAAGAAATATTTTAGGGGGATTTTTATCAGAGTTCATGTCATGCATTCGAAAACCATCAGGTGATACAAGACCTTGTTATGAAGTCCTACAATAACCTATCTTAGTTTTAGGATATTTGAATTCATTTTAATTTGGCAATCCAATCTTGGTTGATGTCAAAACTTGCAATGTTACTCAATTGAAAGTTACAATAGTGCATACCGTTCAATCCATTCATCGTGTCCTTAAACCATCTATGCCAATTTATCCATTTGATTAGGTAAATTCTAGTGACAACCTCATTTCACACACAAACTCACTTGAACATTCTAGACCAATCCGGATCAAAGTGTCCTTTAAGATGCACTAAGAACTATTGAGAAATGATCTTTTGAGGGCCATTTCTTAAATCTTGTGTGAGTTTTCAAAAAACCATCATGTGCTATGCGACCTTGTTATAGATGCCTACAATTACCTATCTTAGTTCTAGGAAACTTGAAATCATTTGAAATTTACAACCCAATATCAATTGATGTAAAATCTTGCAATGTGCCTCAGTTTAAATGAGAAACATCACATATATTTTAAACCATTCATCCTACCCTCAAAACTTCTATGCCAATACCTTCAAATAGGTGATTAAATTATAGAAAAACCTTTTTAGGCTTCACAACTCGCTTGAATGGTCATGACCACATGTTACTAGTGCATCCCTTAAGGTGCTTGTAATGCCTTAAATAGGTCAAGGTGGTTGAAATGATCCAATAGTACTAAAATTGGGTAGGATTGATGTTTTTAGTCTTTTATGATCTATTCTAACTTTTTTGAGGTGTTGGAATGGAAATTACGAATCTAGATAAGTGATTAAGAAAAAGTTGTTAAAGTTAAACAAAATTTGCTATGACAACTTTGCAAATTTTATGTAAAAGATATAATGCTTGGTTTCCAAGGCCCAAAATTGGTTAAAGTTTTATGAAATGACATACATATTCTCAAAAAGTATGAATTATATAGTAACAATATACATAGAGACATGTTAATCATAAATATAAGGCATTAGCAATCTACAAAGCATAAGAAATCCCCATTAATATAAATTAGTATACATCAATACGCATGACAAATTAATTACATACTTCAAACATAAACTATATATTCATAGGGCATGAAGGTAAATATATATGTCTAATAATAGCATACATTTAATATATCCAATATGGTTAAATTTGCTTCTTGAAAGCCAAATAGATGTAGAATGTGTCACTTATATAATATACAAAAAATGTGTCTAGTAATGCCATATAGGTGTACAATGTATATCCACAATCTAGTCCTTTCTTTTGAGGGGAAGATAACAAATCCTAGGCTTCCTTAAATCATCATGTCACTTGGAGATGTAGTGGAAGCTGGAGTCTTCTTAGTGTGCTCACTAGTCCTCCTTTCTAGACTCTTCTAGAGCTCAACTGATAAAATATTAGCCAACTACTCCTTAGTTGGCACATTTTACAACTAATTTACTTCCTTTTGTTGTACCTTTTCTCTAAGAAACTTATATTTGATAGCTATATTCTTAGTCTTAGAGTGCATCGTCAAGTTTTTAGATAAGTTAATAGCACTTGTATTGTCACAATAGATAACCACCAGTTCAATTACCTTTTCCTCAATTATTTCTAAAATATTCTTAATCCACACAACTTATGTATAATTAATTGCAGTGGTAACATATTCTACCTCAGTTGTTGGTTGTGATATATAATTTTTCTTCTTTCTTGTCCAAGATACAAGCCTTTCTCCAAGACAAAATACACCTCCACTTATGATTTTCTAGTCATCAACATTACCTACTCAATCAGAACTAGTAAATACACAATAAAAAATCACCTTTATGTCCATACCAAAGATGACAATCTGTAATTCCCTTAAGATATCTAAAGACTCTTTTCACCGCAATAAAATGTGATTCCTTACGATTAGAAAAAATCTAGTTACTAATCCAACTAGCTGTACAATGTTTGGTCTACTATGCACCACATATTGTATCTTACCAATCATGGACCTATACAAAGTCTCATGCACCTCTTTAGAATCATCCTCTTTGATAATTTTCAATTGGTTATCATAGGGATACCAATAATTTTTGAGCCTTCTAACCCAAATATTTTCAATATCTCTTTCACATACTTGGACGATCTTATGTTGATTCCTTCTTTCAACTGTTTAACATACAATCCAATAAATAATTTTCTCTTTGATTATAGATATCTTTAATTCTTTCCTCATTTCTTCTACAAATGATCTACTCATCTCTTCATTTCCACCAAAAATGATATCATCAACAAATATTTTTGCAATCAGTAACCTATCATCTTTCTCAATATTCAAATATACATTACTATTGTCACTTGTCTTTGTAAATCCAATCTAAATCAGATATGAGTGCAGTCTCTCATACCATGCTTTAGGTTCTTTCTTTAGTCCATATAAATCTTTCTACAATTTTCACACCATGTTCTTACCTTCTTCATTAGAAAATCATTCTGGTTGTTCAATGTATACTTCTTCCTCCAATAAACCATTAAGAAAAGATGATTTAACATCCATTTTATATACCTTGAATCCTTTTTAAGTATCATGTATACAAGGAGTATCCTTACACCTTCAAGTCTGGCCACTGGTGCAAATTTTTCACCATAGTCTAGGCCTTCCTCTTGTGTATATCCTTTGCACACCAATTTTTCTTTTTTAATTATCATTTCACCTTTCTCATTCATCTTAAATTTTTAAAAATCCACTTAGTACCAATTAAATTCTTGTCCACCAGTATAGGTACTAATGTCAAGGTTTTATTTTTATCAATTTTCTTCAATTATTGTTCCATAGCCTTTAATCAATCATCATCTTTCAATGCATCTTTGATAGTTTTAGGTTCAACTTCAGATAACAAGGATGTAATTTCTCTTGCCTTTATTTTTGTCAAAACACTAGTATTTCTATCACTAATTATTTAATCAAGTGAATGATTCATTTTCACATACCTTGGCAGCACTAGTTTGGATCTTGGAGTACCTTCAACCACTTGAATTTGTTCATGTTCATTGACTTGTCTCTCTATCATTTCTTCTATAGTTTCCTACTCCACCAGTTGTACATACAAAAATCCATGATAGTCATCAGATTCCTTCTTGTTGGATTCATCATTCTATTTAGAAAATTTATCTACTCTCATATTAGCACTTTCCACTATCTTGTTTGCTCTCTTTTTCAAGAACATGTAGGGTTTTCTCTTTGTGGAATTCCCTAAGAATATTCCCTCATCACTTCTTGGGTCAAATTTTCCTAAATTTTTCATCTCTTTTAATGTAACATCTACTTTCAGAAGATATGAAATAACTTATACTAGTGCTCACTGCTTCTCTCCAAAATGTCTGCACAACACCTTTTTGAATCATTAATGTTTTGGTACAATCAATGATAGATATATTTCTTCTTTCAGCAATACCATTATGTTGAGGTGTTCTAGGAGCTGACATCTACCTTTTAATTATATGTTCCTCATGGTAAGAAAAAATTTTATCTAAAGTAAACTCACCTACTCTATCAGATCTAATACATTTCAAGGTCTTATCGGTCTCCTTCTCCACTCTAGCTTTGTAGATCTTGTACATGTAAAAATATTCTAATTTTTTGTTAAGAAAAATAACTCACATAATTATGGAATAATGACCAACAAGAAACATAAAATATCTATCTCCATAGTAACTTTGAGTTGTCGTTGGACCACATAGATTGGTATGAGGTAGATCTAAGATACTTTTGGAAGAGTAATTTTTATTGATAAAACTTGAACTGGCTAACTTCCCCGGCTGACATTATTTATGTATCATATTGTCTATCTTTAATAGGTTAGAAAAACCTCTCACAATATTCATTTTACTAACTTTGACTAGGTTATCAAAATTTACATGAATTTTTTTATGTCATAACCAATAGTCTTATACATTAGCAATCAGACAATTCTTAATTGTAGAATTCAAATGGAACAAGTTACCTTTAGATTGTTCACTGGTAGCAATCAATTCTCATATTTTCCTAATGATCCTGCATATACCTTCATTGAACTCTAACCTGCATCCTTTATTGTTTAACTGAGCTACACTTAACAAGTTGTATTTCAAACCATAAACCCAATAAACATCATCACAATTTTTCTTATTATTTAAAGAAATGTATCCTTTACCTTTCACCATACAGGGATTGTCATTAAAAAATCTTACTAAACCTCTATCACATTCCTCCATCTTGATTAATTTTCTTCTATCATTGGTCATATGATGAGTGCATCCACTAACAATAATCCAGTCACAGTTGTGATTCATGTTAGACACCAAATCTTTCTCACCTTCTTCCGAGGGTTCATCCTTTACTGAAACAAAGAAAATTTATTCTTCATCTCTACCATTAGATTCTTCATCAATAACACCTTCCTTGGAAAGCTAACATACTTTCTTTTTTTTTATCCTTGAATATTCTTGGCTTCTCCTTCCTATCATTGTTAGGACATGTAGAGGAAATGCATCCAATATTATTACATACAAATCATTTCAAAGGTAGATTGCCCTTATATTTAACTTTTCCTTTATGTAGTCTTTTAGAAAATAATGCTTCATGTTCTCTTTCTTCAAACATGGTAGATTCATAGTCATTAGAATAAAATGCTAAATTGTCATTAGATATCTCCTTTCCTTTCCTAGATGGTGCAAGATTCAATGATGACTTGAAAGAAACTTCTATTTTAGGCATACTATTGTCATAATTTTTGAATCCAAATGAAGTCAAATTTCCTATTAAATCATGAAGAGTGACAAAAATAGTTCCTAGAGATCTGAGCTCTTGAATAGATGAAACTCTAATAGAATATTGAGGTAAAAGATTTATCAACACTTTTCTTACAACATCCTCCTTAGGCATATTACCACTAGCACCTCAGATAGTAGCAACAACCTCTTTGATTCTCTGATTGTATTTCTATGTTCTCATTTTCTTGCATCCTCATTTGATCATACTTTCCTCTCAGACTATTAAATTTTTCCTTACACACATGGGAATCTCCACCATAGATAGTATTCAGCTTCTCCAACATCTCATGAGAAGTATCCAAGTCTTTGACATCTATAAATTATACATGTGAAAGAGTACTTGTAATGGCTTCCATAGTAGCACTATGTTCTTGTCTAATCTTGAATTGATCTACAATTAGGTCTCCTAAAGGGACATTATGTTGGAAAGTTGACTATACTATTGAATATGACTATGATTTAGTGTTTTATTATGGAAACAAAGTCATATGAAGTTTTGGAGTCAGTGCATAACTTAGAAGATCGGGAAAATGGCTAAGTATGGAAGACAGGACAGTCAGTGTAGCACCTGAGGAATAGAGCATTAGTGGAAATGCATATGAATGAGTTTTGGTTTGTGCCCTTCAAGATAATATTTTAAATATGTTATGAAGATATGGTTAGGAAAGCATGGTCAGATGTGTTAGTATGAAGAAGTTACAACCAGTTGAAATGTCACAAACAGTGAGCAGTAGAATAGAACACAACATGGAGTCGATCGTTAGTATTTTGGTTAGTGTGTAAAATATTGTTTTGTAAAGGCTGTAGTTCTTATTGTAAATGTGTTGTAAAGATGTTAATAGAAATGTATGTAAACACTCTTGAGCCAATTCATTTTGAAGTGTTGTATGTAGTAGGTTATAGGTTGACCTAGTGAATGGTTTTGTTTGCGCATATAAATAAGACATGCACCTTTGTATTTGAGCATGGGATGAGATACAAAGTTGATAGAAGATGAGAAGAAGTATGCAAAGAGTAGTTAGCATAATATAGAGCTTTACAAGAAGTTAAAGCATCAGCACACACAAGGAACTGATCAGACAAGTAGAGTCATAACAGCAGTTCACCTTGCAGATATAGGGAGTATCTGATATTCAGAAGGTTGCAACATTCACCCATTTGAGAAGTGAGCTCTAGGATAGTATGTCCTCACCCCTAACAAGGATAATTGTAAAAGACTCCTAACAGGGTCTAACCCTTAACAAGGTCATTGTACTTAAGCATTGTAATGACAGCTCCTAATAGGGCTAAGGAACATTAACAGGTTCATAATACACAAGTACAATTATTAGTGGGTATTAATTCCCACCAGGGTTTTTCCTTTGGCCAAGGTTTCCTCATAATCATATCTAGTGTTATGTGTTATGGTTTTTTACTTTACTTTAATATTCAGTTCAACATTTAAGTAATAGAGTTAAGTTTCAAGAGATCATAAATTAATATTTTAGAACACTGATTCACCCCCTCCCCCCTCTTAGTGTTCCCATTCCTAACAATTGGTATTAGAGCTTTGGTCCTTTGAAGAAAAGTTTAACCACTTGAGGAGATCATGGGTTTAGGAGAAGTGAAACATCTGAAGAAGAATCTTGAAGCAGCTCTTGAAGATCTTGACAAATCTGAAAAATAAATTGAAGAATTGAAATTGAAGGTCAGTGGCGCACAAGTATTCATCAAGAAACTGAGAAAAGATTTGAAAGATTGTTCAATACGTGATTTAGGTAAAATGGTCAAAAAGTTGAAGGATTAGATTGAAGAATTGGATGAAAAGCTATTTAACAATCAGGAAGCCTATGAAGAATAGGTCAAAGAAAACAAGCAATTTGATGAAGAACTGAGGCAAGAAAACATGAAAATCTTGGAGTTAGAAAACATCAAGAAGTAGGTGGAATTTGAATTGACTAAAGAAAAGAATCATATTGACAAATTTCATACAAGAAAGGATCTAATAGAGTCACAGTTGTATGCACAGAAGATTAAAGGAGATACCAGCGGTATTGGTTTCAATGAAGCACAAAATCAAATCAATGACATGCGAGAAAGAAAGAAAGCATCAAAAGAATATATAGAAGCTAAGAAGACTGGAAATCATACTGAAGCCGAAGCTGAACCATCTAAGGCTGAGCTCAAGCCAGTAAACAAAACTTGTTATGCCTGTAACAAACATGGTCACATAGCAAGAGATTGTAAAGAGGTAAGACCTTTCAATGGTTACTGTTATTCATGCAATAAGTTTGGACATAGAGCTATGAATTGTAGATCAAATCAAAGAAATTAGACTCAGAAAAATCAGAGAAGTCATCCATAGTAGAATATTAGAAGTCTTCAGAACATTACATGTTAGATATGTAACTATAATGGTCATACAGCTAGACAATGCAAATTGGTAACTCACATCAATGCACTGAGTAATATAAGGCCTCCAGTCATTTATCACTCTTGTAACAAGGATGGACAGATCTCAAAGTTCTACAGATCAAAAGAACATAGACCAAAAAGCCCTAAAAAGCCTCAAGGATCAATATTGGATCAAGCAGGAGAAGTTAAGTTTGTGCAAGCTACAGAAGATGCGAGCTTGGTTTGGACAAAAGTAAAGAAGGATAAAGTTGATAAATATGTATTGGATGTATCTATAATGGACGCATCCTCTACTTCTGGATGAATGACCCTCATGGTTATTGGGGGAGCTAGATTATCTCTAGACCCCTATGCGGTTGGTATACTCATCCTCAGAGTATGCGCCTTTGGTTATAGTAGTTTGGATACTATTTGATGCAATATGCAAGAGCACATAGCCTAATTGATAGTAGAGATAGAGATTAAAATTAACTAATGCATTCCATATTTACACAGTAAGCATTAATGGCAGAAAGATTCTTTAATAGTCACCGGAGATCCATTATTCACACACTTTCATTCAAAATTGAGCTTTTGGAGATCACAAGATATCAAAGTAGTTTTTATTAAGAGATTGTAGTTGATTTCATCAGCAGAAGGAAGTTAAGATTGTTGCGGAACCCTAGTTCAGTCATGATGATTCAAAAACCCTTGGAAACCTATTTGAGTGATTAATCAAGTTATGGCCACTCTAGTTGTGTTTGATGTTTCTGAAAGGAAAAGATACATATTTAAGAAGCATCCTTTCAAGTCATTCCTAGATGACCTAGAAGGAGCATTCTCTAGGACTCCGAAGGGAGTAATGCACATAGAAGACATATGCGTATACATTTACTCCAAGAAGGAACTAGTCTAGGATTGGATAGAATAAGGTCGTACTTAGAGACAATGATGAAACCTAACAAGACATTCCTAGATGAGTTCACGCACTTGGAAAACAACCCTATTATTGAGTATGCAACAACATATGAATTCTATGAATTTGAATGGATTAAGATCCTACTAAGCATAATTCATGATGACCTATTCTGGATAGGAGAAGTCCCTGTTAGAATAACTACTGATCTCATTTATGAGATGACTGGACTTCCTAAGACTGGTGCCATTCTTCCTATTGGTAAGGATGTTAGAAAACTAGTTGAGCAAGCTTGTAAGTCATGCAGTGATAAGTGCGACATGATAATTGAGCCGATAGAGGAGAAGGACATAAAGCTTATTTCTATGATTCTTTTTATAAGTTCCAACATGCAAACAGGGTAAATAGTGTGTTTGCAACCACTATTTTGACAGCCATAATGATTGTAAAGGAAAATGGAGACTTCAACTTGTGTGAGATCTTGTGCACATAGTTGATGGACAACATAAGTTCTATCAAGCATGATAAGATTAAGATATTCAGGTTTTCATCACTAATAGTCTATATGTACTTTCATATAGTTGGTAAAGTTTTAGATCTTTACCTTGACAAGATTCTACCCACAATTCCTCAAATCTCATTTAAGGCATCATCAGAGAGTACCATGAAGGACTACATGGACTTACAAATAAAGACATTCAGAATCAAAATGTAGAGAAGGTTTAGGATACTTGAGAGCATCATAGAAAAGTTCAAGGATACCATTTGTTTCATGGTTGAGATAGATATCACTGGCATGGAAGTAGTGGAACCAAGGACTAAGTGGATCCATCCACTTGGTTATGAAGTACAATAACATATTTTGGAAGCTTATGCATGAGTTCTAATATCAGCACCTAAGGACCCCAATGAACCAAGATGGGGCACATATGAGGAGAAGACAAGACAAGTAGATTCAGTCTTGTACAGTGCAACTACTAAGAGAAAATCATCAAGGATCACCTCTGAGATACTAAAAATTATTGGTGTCACTCAAGTGGATCTAGATAAGGTAAGGTAAGCCAAGATTGCAATGCAGCTTGAGAGAACATCCTCTTAAGAAGTAAAAAAATAGAAGACTGATGACCCTAAGGACAAGAAAGTAAAATTATAGAAAATAGATGATCCCAAGGAAAAGAAGAACAAGACCATTGATAGCACTTCAGTGCCTACTCCTACTATTAATCTAGAATCCAATCAACCTCCTGAGTATAGTAGGATGCCTAAGAGGAAGAATTAGACTAGTGCAAGCCATCCATCCTCTAGGACAACCAAAAGTCAAAGGAAAAACACTCAAGAACCTCCAGAGGTAGGATTCAAACCGAATCTACAAGTGTTGAAAACTAGGATAGTTGATGAAGGAAGAATTGATTAGATAGCTAAGTTCTATGACAAATATAGTGAGATTAACAAATCATAGATCCATTCCATGATAATCAAGCATATGATTAAGTTCAAGAAGATAGTGTTGGAACTTAAGATAGTTATTCTGGATAGTGTATGGAACATCTTAGAATTTTTGAAGAGACATGCTATAGAAGAAGGCATCAGGATAAGGGAGAAGATACTAGATGAAAGCCTCCCTATATGTTCAATTGAAGAGAAAAAACTATTGTTGGATTTGGTGAAGCTGGAACTTAGAGCCAAGCTAAGAACTCTACAAATCATGAACAAGGATTATGAATTGGTAGCAAAGGAGACTAAAAAAGCATTTGAGAAAGTGTTCTTTGATAGACACATGTATCCTCCTACTGTTCCTACAACACAAGTTCCCTTTAATAAATCTAAGGATTCAGAGATCCCTAATGTACCTATAACAGGTCCATAGGATTCAATGCCCACAGTGACAATGCCTACTAAAGAAATGGAGTCTACGCCCTTTCCTGGAACAAAATATGACCCAATTATGATTGATAATGTAGAGATATCAATGGCAACCATAGATAGATATTTAGATAAGTTTGAGGAAGAATTTGTGAGCACTGAGGAAGTTGAAATTCTATGTGGTGATAATTCACCTAAGCAGTAAGAAGAAGTTCAGATTCAAGACCTGACTAGACAGGAAGAAGAAAAAAAAGATGAACCTAAATGTGAGAAGGAAGAAGAGAAGGAGCCATCTAAGGAACAAAAAAAAGATGAGCCATCTATTGAAATTCTAGTGAATGTAAAGACTAAGGTAATAGATGTTAGTAAAAGTTCACTCCTCACCCCTAATCCCTCAATGCCATTGTTGTCAAGTTTTACCCCTAACACAACAAGTCTAGATTCATGGGGAGAAGAAGACCTGATGAAGATTAGTGTGCTAGCAATGGAGAAAGCCAAGGAGAAAAAAGTAATGAGGAACCCATTATTTGTTGAATCGGTAAGTATTTTGAATATCCTACTACCTGAGAATAAGAAATTGATAAGTGTTCATTCAGTAGATGATGTCAACGCCATCCTATCATGTTTTAAAGAAAATTTCTCAAGTCTTAAGGAATCATAATCCAAGGTTGCAGAAGAAAAATATCTTAAGAAAAGATTGAATGAGATAATATAAAACTTCACACTTGACCTTAATTCACTAAAGGTTGGTCAAGCTATATTGAAGGAGATTGTAGTTGAAGGAAGAAAGATAATAGATGATTGTATGGATAAAGACAAACTTGCATCAGATCTTTCCAAGAAGATTCATGAAGAAGAAACTTTGATAGAAGAAGTAAGGAAATCAGTAGAAGATCCCTCTATAGATATAAATATGTGCAATAATGTCTACCAAGGACAATTGGATAAGATTGAGAATGTAGAGAAAGAAATGGCTAAGATAAGGGCTAGGCAAACTCAGTTGAGACATGCACTTGCACCCTGATTGGATGTATTGAATCAGAATATCAAGGACATTGATGCCACTATTATGACATATGATCAAGGTCCCTATATAGAATTAGAGAAGATGGAGAAGATGACTTATTCTTTTTGCACCCATCTCTAGACAGTAGATGCACTGAACGTATTTTGGCAGCACGAGATCCAAAACTTGAAGATTGCATTCTGGATGTACTCTTAGTGTAAGTACTTGGAGTTGTATTTTTTGAGCACCTTTAGCATTAATGTCAAAGGGGGAGTAGATAAATATGGGATAAATGTGGAGTGGTGTATATGATATAAAGGGGAGTAGAGTATATAGTATAAGGGAGATATAAGATAGAGTATATGATGTACAAAAAAAGATAAGGATATATATTAGAAAGTTTTTTGTGCAAGATACAGTTTAGTAACTTCACCATATTCCTTTGTTGCCATTAATGAAAAAGGGGGACATTATTGGAAATTTAAATATACTATTTTATATGAATATGATTTAGTTTTGTCATTATGGCAACAAATTCATATAAAGTTTTGGAGTCAGTGCATAACTTAGAAGATCAGGAAAATGGCTAAGTATGGAAGACAGGACAATCAGTGTAGCACCTGAGGAAAAGAGCATCAGTGCACATGTGTATGACTGAGTTTTGGAATATTCCCTTAAATATAATCTTTTAAATTTTTTATTAAGATATTGTTAAGAATGCATGGTCATATGTGTTAATATGAAGAAGTTATAGCCAGTTGAAGTGTCACAAACAGTGAGAGGCAGAACAGAACAAAGCATGGAGTCGACTATTAGTATTTTGGCTAGCATGTATAATATTGTTTTCTATAGGCTATGAACCTATTGTAAATGTGTTGTAAACATGTTAATAGAAATGTATGTAAACACGCTTGAGCCAATTCATTTGAGAGTGTTGTATGTAATAGGTTATAGGCCAACCTAGTGAATAGTTTTGTTTGTGCATATAAATAAGACATGAACCTTTGTATTTGAGCATGGAATGAGATATAGAGTTGATAGAAGATGAGAAAAAAAATATGAAGAGTATTTAGTATGATATAGAGCTTTACAGGAGGTTAAAGCATCAGCACACATAAGTAACTAATCAGACAAGCGATTTCAGAGCAACAGTTCACCTTGCAGATATAGGGAGTATCTGATATTCAAAAGGTTGCAGCCTTCACCCATTTGAGTAGTGAGATCTAGGATAGTGTGTCCTCACCCCTAATAGGGTTAATTGTAATTTAGACTCCTAACAAGGTCCGACCCTTGACAAGGTCATTGTACTTAAGCATTGTAATGACATTTCCTAATAGGGCTAGGGAACATTAACAAGTTCATAATACACAAGTACAATTATTAGTGGGTATTAATTCCCACTAGGGTTTTTCCTTTAGCCAAGGTTTCCTTGTAATCATATCTGGTGTTATGTTTTATGGTTCTTTACTTTACTTTCTTTAATATTCAATTCAACATTTAAGTAATAGAGTTAAGTTTCAAGAGATTGGAAATTAATATTGTAGAACACTGATTCACCCCCCCCCTCTCAGTGTTCCCATTCCTAAAACATTATATTTAGTAACCACATGATACCAATTTTGATCTGCCATACCTTTAAGATATACCTTCATTTGAATGCACCATACCTGATAGTTTTCTCTTGTGAATTTGGGACATTCCTTCCTCATCATCTTCGGATCTTTGCCTCAAGATGTTAAGCTTCACCACAATAGAGGAACTTATCCTTGATACAAATTGTTAATCCTAAGATTAGATTACTGAGAGGGGAGTTTTGAATTAGTATTCTACCAATTTTCCAACTTTATCAACCACTTAAACTTTATAGTTCAGCATTCACAAGTTTAACCTTAATCGCAGCAAATAAAATTTATAACCATAAGAACATCCACAAAATTATTAAAACAAGTGACACAAATATTTATCGCGTGGAAACCAAAACTAGGAAAAAACTACAGTGGGATTAGTATCCACTAAATGATGTAGTTTTCTTAAGTACGCCTTGTGAGGAGCTTAACAATGTAAAGAGTTTACAAAAGCACTATTAGGTGCTACCCAATTAAGGGATTTACCTTTAGGCCTGTTAGGACCTTTACCCTATTAATAGTATCCTTTTTAGAGGACTTCAAAGTGTCACCTTGTTAGAGTATTTACAATAGGCACCTATTAGGATCCACCTAATTAAGGGATTTTAACTTTTGTAACTATAAGGGGAAAATAGGAACAATGATCTATAGAATAACACTACCTCTTCTTCATAAGATCCACTAAAGAATACAATCACTTCTTAACACACTTATCTCTTCTCTGGGTTGATCACAACATGTGCTTTATACCACACTTCCCCAACACACGACCAACACTAAAAAATCTCAACTTCATTCAATATATATTGTTCATCAAGCCTTTAAGTTTTTCCACCACCTTAAGATTTCTCTAAATGGATTAAAATTTAGATTTCAATATTCACACTTGAATCCAACTCATAAAACAACAAAATTTAATGTACACCATAAATTTCCAATACTGTCTCGGCCATCAAAGTGATTTACATAGTGTAAACTCAAAATGTGAACTTCTCTAAGTCATTACTTCCAAGAGCATCCATGGATTGGAAACCTTGATAAAGTGACCAAGAGCTCCCTAGGCATGGAGTCACAAGGGTGTTTAGAATGCTCTCAGCTAGAGCTATTAAGCCTATAACCTTACTAGTAAACCATGCAATGGGAGATTCAAAGAGACAAGGGAAAGAATGTCAATATCCTCAAGAATCAAAATGGAAATGCCATGCAATGCTATGCTAGAAATGAAGAATGCAACTAAGCTATGAAAATGAAAGTATTACAAGCCTTTGCTAATTAAACTAGGTGAGTTAAGCTAGAACATGAAAGGAAAGTAAAGTAAAATTCCATGTAAGCTAAGCTAAATACAAGAATGAAATCTAGAATGCAAGAAGATCTCCAAAGCTCCAAAGTCACCAAAAAAACTTGTAGCATAAGATTAGCATAAAGATTGGATCCTTTGAATGAGAAAAGAGCTCTCCTTTTAAAGATAAATGGACCATAGAGATTAAGAGGCAAAAGATTTGATCAAGGGTGGAGTTTGAAAGTGGGAGCAATCCACATGCACAAGTCTCCTCCAATGAGAAAGAAGTGTTGACTTTTGAGCCTCACGTGAGACAAAAAGCCCTTATCTCCTTTTTATAAAATAGGAATAATGCTTTATTTATGAAACTTAGGATAAGAGGAAAGTGGGGGATTTTTATTTAATAAAAGGGGAGGGAATACCTTTTAATTAAATAAAGACTTAGGATAAAATAGTTAGCCCATAGAATATAATCAAATAAATGATAGAATTAGGATTTGATCAAGGAAATTGATTTGATTTGAAAATATTGATTCAGGAAATTGATAAATTGGAGAATGGAGCCCAAAGTCTAGGCGACCATTTTAGGGTGCATATATCTGCCCCTCTTTGACTAATGTGAGATCGATTTGGGATCACATGTAGTCAAAGAATGAATTTGAAATGTGAGATCAATTTGGGATCACAAAACAACCCAACCGTGTGTTCAACAGATGAGAACACATCAGGACAAAGATAAGCTAATTGAAAAAGACAAGGCCAACACCCTTGTAAATAGGTAATTGTCAAGTCTAAGATAAGAGATAAGAATCTCAAGCAAGGTTTGATAAAATTGAATCAAGGATTGAAGTTTGATAGGTACTTCCCCCTTGAGATCAGAATCAAAATCAGGTAGAGGAGAAATGGTAAATGAGAGAAACATGATCAAATTACTAGAAATCATAATCAAAGATGAAAGATAATAGAATAACCATCAAGCAGTGAAGATATGCCCCAATTTGAATAGGTTTGACTAAGAAAGATATAGGATAAAGATGAAGTCAAACCTCAGAGAGATGAAGTGAATGAAAATTAATGAGAGAATAGAAGGTTGAGAGAGATGGGGATGAAGAAATGAAGGTGCCCCAGCGAAGATCAAAGGATCGGGCCCCAAAAGGTCAGCCAACTGCGTAGAAGAAGGATAAATTTTGAATTATGATTTTGACTATCAAGATGATCTTGGATTTCAATTTCAATCCTAAAAATTGATCCAGGACGTCGACATTAGCCAGGGGTGCATTTTTTGCAAAAATCTGAGATGTTTTGAAAATTGGTCAAAAAGTCAAAATGCTATATAAGGGGTAAAAAGTTCATTTTCAAATTCATTTGTCTTGTTGTGATTTTGAGAACTTCGAGAGATCAGAGAGAGATTATGGCTCAATAGGCAATGATTCCCATCCACACACATCGATTTGAGCATGGTCGGTTGCACAACCGGCCTCCTCACTATGGTGCTACGGTAAGTTTTTAGAAAAACTAGCCTTTTGAGTTAGTTTATGCATTTAAAACATGTTTTTAAAATTTTCAAATTATATTCATGTGAAACATCATATGACACTTAGAAAGTGTCACAAATGTACTATATTCTATATCATGCGATAGTTCTTGGGTCCACAAAGTGTTGCACAGCTTTTCCAAAAAGTATCGCACGATACTAGACGAAACATCATGCGACCTTGTGCAAACTATCATACAAGGAAAGAGTATCATAATACTATTGAAGAAAGTATCGCACAATACTATATCAAAAAATAGTATCACAACAATATAATGAGAAGTATCGCATAGTTTTAATTTGAGCAATATAACATGGGTACAGATAATTTTTGCATTTGATATTACTTTTATTATTTTTAGACATCCATCATGATATGTTCTAACATCTGGTTTGCGGGTTAGTGGCTTGCAGGAGGCTTTTTTGGTGCTCACCATCAGAGCACCAAGGGTAGTGTTACCCAAATTTCCCTGTCCATGTGAATTTGGCTATCATCCTTTCCAGGGCCTCTGTTTTATCCTATCGAGCTTCCCTGAAATTTTCATGGGCTCATGTTTTGCCCTCTTGTCTCTGCAATTTATTTTGGTCCCTGGTCTGCAAGTTTGTATTTGAAAAAGTAGCAGTTGTGCTCCATAAACCCTGCAAACCCTAGCCATGTTCTATTTGGTCATTACCTTTTCTAGGCCACTTAAATATTTTATAAGGCATGTGCGCTTAAAGTTTTCCCTTGGTCGCCAAGTCTCCAAGTTAGTCGGCAGTTACCCTTTTTATTCAGTGACCTGGTGATTGTAGTGTTTCTCCTATTTGCTAGTTATTTCCTAGTCACCGCTTAATTTCCTACGACCTGGTGAATGTTCATTTCTCTTCAGTCGCATAACTGCTAGGTCTTCTGGCGGTCTAATTTGCGGGGTCCCATTTGAGATGATCAACGATTGTCATGATTCACAAAGGATCTATCAGAGCCTTGTGAAATCATGACAACTGTTGATCTTTCCTTCTCTGCAGTGCTTCAAAGCTTTGGTAGGTCCAGTGCCACGTATTCTGATGTGGAAGTTTCTCATTGGCCAGAGGTAATGACTTGTTCCAATCTGTCAAAGTGGGCCTAGTAGACTTCCCAGCAATGAGATCTAACGGCTGTCGCATGTTCGCAAGGAACATTCCTTGCCTTTGTGATCATGCACCCATCGTTGATTTTATTCTGCTGTCAGACCTTCATCGGGTGGGTCCTCATTCGTTGACATGCTCATTTCTCATTGGTCCACGTGCTGAGTTGGATTATCTTTTAGTGGGGCCAGATTTCTTAGACATGTCAGTGGGGTACCAAAGGAAAAGAGATCTACGGTGGTCGCATGTTTGTAAGGAACATTCCTTGCCTTTGCGATCATGTGACCACCGTTGGATCAGAATCTAAGTTGCAGTGGGACCATGTCAAAGCTCATCGAGGTGTATGCTTATAGAACAGTCAAGAATGAATAAGAGAATGACAGGTGGCAAGGTGGACCCATTTTTGTGGCTTTAGTCACATAATCACTGGGAAGAGCTGGGGTTAGTTAAAAGGTTAAGTGATTCAGTGACAAAGGGAAAATTGAAACTTGGGGTGAATACCGAGTTAGTTTTGCAGTCAAGTGTCGAGCCTAGGTAAAGAGGAAGGATTTGATGGTTATGTTTTAAAGTAAGATCAATTTTTGAATACTAACCGTCGATGGGAAATTTATGCACCAGCTTTGACCGCTATATCAATTTTTAAATTCAAATATCTCACAGTATCAAATTTTTGCAGTTATGGTGAGCCCGAGTTGTAGGAAGGTAGATGGATCATGGCGGCCAGATTTTTGCAGGAATAAACATGAATTGAACATGCAAACAAAATATATCTAATCTGCTGGGATATTTTCATGTACATTTATGGCCAGATTGGATTGAATTAGGGTTGGATATTTTATTGTAAACCTCTATAGCCCTAATTGAGATATTTTTGTTTCCTGCCTGCGTGCAGAGTTGTATATATTGTTTTTTTGGAGCTTTTCAGCTTAGAATTCACATTTTGTAAAAAAGAGAGACTCTTTTCTTGGAAAACTATTTGTAGCATTTCTTCCTGCTCTCTAGTTTTCCACATCTTGTAAGTTTTCATTGATGAATTCAAATATTGCAAAGTATTCTGTGGCATTCTTGTTGTCCTCATGCCTTCTTGTTTGAGTTTGTCTCTTATTGGATTGAAGTTATGAATTTTTCCAATAGAAAATGGGGTTCTGAGTCCCTTTCTCTTTTTGTGATTCTGTATGTTACTGTGTCTGATCTGATTTAGGTGTTTTGTGGGTATATCACAGCCCCTAGTAGCCTTGTCTTATTCCTACACCCAATTGCAGAAAAGGATGTTTGTTTGCATGTCATAGGTTGAGTTTTTTCTATTTAATCCTTCCTATGAAATACTTATGCAAACCTATCCATTGAGTGGTGACCTATTAGACCTGATTCCTCTATTTGTCTCATTCCTCTATACTGAAATCCAAAACCCAGTTTCGGTGCATCATCTAGTAGGTAGATTTGCTTCATGTCATTTCCCTTTCATGCATTCCTTCTAACCCTTTCCCCTCAAAGTTTACTTTCTTGTTAAGAGAAAATCAGGGTGATTATCCAAGAGGAACCAACCTAGAATCTGGAGGTCTCATCTCGGTTAGCAAAAGGTCCCACAACCTTGAGATGAGTCCCATGTTATACTGGATTATCAAGACTACCAGAGCTTGAGATCAGAGGCACAAATTCAGTGTATAACATTTTCTGGCACGCCCGGTGGGATGACAAAGCAGTTCATTTGTTGAAGATTGTGTCATCACTGATATGCAGATTGCATAATACAGACCTTTAGAGGTTTTTCTATCAAATATATCTGGTGACTCCACTGGTTTCAAAGATTCAGGCTAACCTTGTTTAAGGTTTATGAGAAAGATTGAGACTAGAAGCTCAAAGCCTACAAAATTTTTAGAGTTTCCCTTGAAAAAAAGATCCAAAGGTAGGTCAACTCAGAGAGAATCTCCTACAAGAAGAGTCCAATCTACACCTCCTAATACTTTAGAGAGGATACCTCTCCTCTTTCATTTCAAAAGAAGAGGTAGATCTCTGACCAGAGATCTAGAAGAAGAAGAAGATCCAAATCTAGCAAATACAACTCATATAGTTGTTAATATTTAGGTTACACCTCCTACAATGGCTAGAAATTTTGCCTTTGCACCTTTTAATCAGGGGAGCCCATAAAATTTTGCAGTGCATCATGATGTGCCCTTGGTGGCAATAAAGAGTATACCTGATTTCACAAGGGAGGCACAGACAAGAGCCTTTGAGCACATAAGAGATGTGACCACCATTTGCAGCATACACAACATTACTCAAGAGGATGTGGCCACCAAATTATTAGCAGCATCTCTGAAAGGTAAGGCTCTAGAGTGGTTTAGAACTTTAACTGTTGGTTCTATTACTTCATGGGATGAATTAGGCGAGCAATTAACAACTATAAATAGAGACCCTCAAGAGCAAATGATAGATTATAATAGTAGATTCCTTAAAACATGGAATAGAATCCCAGTCTCTGTAAGGCCATCAACTGACCATGCCTTCCTATATTACTTGCAAAGTCTAAATAACCAAATTTCTATCATGATCCAGTCTATGGGTGGTACCACTTTACCCCAAGCCTTTGACACTGCTGTCAGGGCTGAAAATTGTTTGATCCAAACAAGCATGATACAGAGAAGACCTCCCATGCCTATCTTTCCTATTTTTCAGCCCATTGCACCTGCACAAGTACCCCCATTTACCCCTATTCCCACAATTTCAACACCTCAAGCTAGTACCAATGGTCAGGAGCATGCTACAACAAATTTCTCCCAAGAGTTGCAAGAGGTGAAGAGTAGTCAGCAAACTAGTATACAAAAAATGACAAACTTGCTGCAGACTCTAACCAAAGAGGTCACAAACTTGAAGAAACAAAACCAAGGCATCAGGCCACCCTTCCAATCACAAGGGCAAGGTCCTAATCATCAATACCAAAATCAAGGATAGCCTTATCAACAAAATAGGCCACCATACCAAGGAGACTATCAAGAGCAAAGACAAAGTTTTAATCAAAGACCATTCCAACCGTATAACCCTGCACCTCTTAATTCTGTAAATCCAGTCAAGGATATGGTTCCTAGTCAAAACAATATAGCCATGGATAATGAATGGTGTTTCCCTTGCAATCAGCCCCACAATCAGGCTATGTGTTCTAATGGATGGATGAACCAAGCACTAATGGTTCAAAATTCTTCACAAACTCAAATAGAAGCTCCTTCTAGTGGGACAACTCCTCAACAAGAAACACAAGGGGATGAGACCGCTCTTTTCAATTGGGAGCAACCAGATTTCAATGGAGTCAATGATGAAGCTACTTTTGTTACCTACACAAGAGCAAAGAGAAGAGCCCAAGACATGGAGAGAGAAGAGTTTGGTGCTAAGGCCAATACATCTGTAGAGCCACTATAGCAAACTACCCCTATCACATCCAAGGAGGTCCCTGCCGGCACAAGCAAAGAGGGCCAAGTTCCAAAGGAGGCAGAACCCATCATAACAAAAGCACAACAAAGGGTACACACTATGGCACCTTATAATATTGTAGACAACATGAAGAAGGTGAATGTCACCATGTCTATGTGGGACTCTTTGTCTATTCTAGGACAACCTAAAGTTTTGGAGAAGGCCATGAGAGAGGCAACAAATCCTCAACCTGCAAAAGAAACAGCAAAAATAGTGTTGGTCAACACTGATCAAGGAAAGGAGACTCCAACTAGAAACTCCAAGGCCAATACAATGCAAGTTAGGAATTTAAATCCACCTCCCTTTTATGTATCTTTAATTATTGGGAAATCTTTAGTGCATAATTATATGGTAGATAGTGGAGCTACTAGCACTGTAATGCCCAAGAAAGTGGCTAATCAATTAGGACTTAAATATGAACCCTTCCAAAAGAAGGTTACACAACTTGATGGATCCTCAGTCAGTACTATAGGTGTGGCCAAGGATACCAGTCTAATTCTCCATGCTAGTCCTAATTTTTCAATTCTCCTTGACATATATATCATAGATCTTCCTGCATTGTTTGCCATATGTCTCTCAAGGGAGTTCACAGCCAAGATAGGAGGTTATCTTTCTTCGGACTGGTCTCACATGATCTTTCATACAAGGTATGGTACCAAAGTCACCATTAAATTAGAAGCCTTAGAAATACATCATATAGAGCCACATGTGTCCAATTCCATCAATACTAATTGTCCTATATTTGATGATAATGATTTCCTAGCCACTAGTGAAACAAGCACCAAAATTGAGAATATCCCTAATATTCTCCTAGATGAAAGAACCTCAGAGATCCAAGAGAGTCTTGTTTGGGATTTTGGTTTGGGGAGTTATCTGATTCAAGAAAGTGGAGCTATAGAACCAAGCCTTCTCAAAGAATACACTGATTCAGATGATCAGGATAGTCAGGTCTGGGAGCTTTTTTTTGATGGAGCTAGAAGTAGACATGGTTTTGGTGGAGGTGCTATGCTAGTGTCCCCAAAAGGAGAAAGGTATTACACTACCTTTAGATTTAGCTTTTCCTACACTAGCAACACTGTAGAGTATGAAAGTCTGGTTAATGGACTAGAATGGGCTAGGAAAAGAGGGCTAAAAGCGTTAAAAGTATATGGTGATAGTGAACTTGTTGTCAGCCAAGTAAGAGGGATGAGTGCAACCAAAAATGATGTCATGAAAGCATACAAACATAGAGTTTGAGATGAAATTGAAGATTTTCATGCTTTCAATATCGTTGCTATCCCTAGAAAATTAAATCAAAATGCTGATAGGTTAGCTTCTATTGCATCTCAGTTTGACATCCCCAATAGCATTTCAAAAGAGGTAGATCAGTAGCACATCAAGATTATTGTCAGACCTTCAATTCTAGATAATAATATTAGTTGGCAAGTGTTTGACAATGATGAACAAATTCTACAGTTCTTGTTTGAAGAAGATGTCTTTTCAAGGCACAATCAAAAGAGGTTATCACAGAGTTATGGTGATCAAGTGATACAACTTAGATCTAATAAGATGCCTAAGGGTCTTGTCACCTTAGAGACTATCTTCAACAAGGATGATGAAGTTAAGAAAAATAAAGCTGGCCTAGTAGTCCAACAGGAACATTGTGCTGAATTAGAATTGGAGCTAGGTAAGAGCCTACAATTTGGAAAAGTAAACACTAATTCAGAAAAGAAAGCTTACACTAAATTATTTAGAGAATTCAGTGATGTTTTTGCATGGGGTATAGAGACCTCAGGGGTTTTGATCCTACCCTTGCTCAGCACACTATTGAATTGGAGCCTAATGCTAAACCAGTAAGGCAAAAGCAAAGGCCTGTTAATCCCAAGCTTGAACCACTTATACATAAGGAAGTACTCAAACTAATAGAAAGTGGCATCATCTACCCCATCAAACATACTAGTTGGGTCTCCAACCTTGTTCCTATCAGGAAGAAGAATGGGGAGCTGAGGTTATGTGTTGATTTCAGAGATTTGAATAGAGCCTCATTAAAAGACCGCCATCCACTACCCTCTATGGAACAAATTCTACAATGTGTCTCTGGATCTAAGAGATTCTCATTATTGGATAGCTATTCAGGATATAATCAAATCTTAGTGAAAGAAGAGGATCAATATAAGACTGCATTTACAACCAAGTGGGGAACCATGGCATATTAGAAGATGCTGTTTGGTTTGTCAAATGCAGGTGCTACATTTCAAAAGGCAATGGATATGGACTTTAAGGGCCTCATGTACAAGTTTGTGTTGGTCTACCTGGATGACATAATTGTCTACTCAAAGCATGCAATAGACCACATCAGGCATTTGAGGTGAATTTTTGAAAGATGCAGAGAATTTGGGATATCCCTTAATCCCAAGAAATGTGTGTTTGTAGTTCATGAAGGAAAACTATTGGGATATGTAGTATCCAAAGAAGGAATTACAGTGGATCCTAAGAGAATTGCAGCCATCTTAGAACTACCATTACCACATCACAAGAAAAGTCTCCAATCTTTCATAGGAAAGATTAACTTTGTTAGGAGATTCTTGCCTAACATTGCAAAGTTACTCAAGCCTTTGACAGCCATGTTGAGGAAAGGTTCAGCCTTCAGTTGGACCAAAGAAGGAAAAGTTAACTTCCAATCTATTAAAGAAGCCTTAAAAGAAGCTCCTGCTCTCCTAAACCTGAATTTCAATAAAGATTTTATCCTTTATGCTTATGGGGGTCATGATGCCATATCTGCAATGTTGACTCAAGAAAATGCTAAAGGATTGGAGCAGCCTATTGCTTTCTTTAGCAAAAGTTTAGAAGAATATGAACTAAGATACTCTTTTGTAGAGAAGCATGTTCTTACTATGGTAAGGAGCCTCAAAAAATTCAGACATTTGTTGACCCATAGCAAGGTGCATTTGATGGTTACTCACCCAAGTGTCAAAGAATTTTTTCTTTCTAAGGACCTAAATGAAAAAAGAGCTGGTTGGATCACTAAGGTGATGGAATATGACATAGATATTCAGATTACCAAGTTGGTTAGAGGAAGAGGTCTTTGTGAGCATCTGGTAGAAGATGGAAGTTCAAAGAAATTGGAATATATAGATGCATCTCTGGTGGTGCATTCTATAGGAGAGCAAGCCAAGATAGCTAGCTGGTTGCCTAATATGATCAATTATTTGAAGACAAGACAATGTCCTGCAAGCCTAGATTCAATAAAAAGGAGGTATTACAGGCTACAATCTATTCCTTTTGTGCTGATAGATGAAATTATTTTTAGAAAGGATCACAATGGTGTCCTTATAAGATGCATAGATTCAGAAAGGGTTGCAGATATTTTATTTGAGTTTCATGATGGAGCTTCTGGTGGCCATTTCTCTCCTAGGACTACAGCTTTTAAGATCATGAGGGCTGGATACTATTGGCCATCTATCTTCAAAGATAGTCATGATTATGTTAGAAGATGCGTCAAATGTGCTATTTTTGTAGGGAAAGAAAGATTTGTAGCTCTGCCCCTACATCCAGTGAAAACAGAGCAGCCCTTCATGAAGTGGGGTATAGATTTCATTGGCATGATTAACCCTCCATCTAGTGCAGGACACAAGTGGATAATCACTGCAACTGATTATTTCACTAGGTGGATAGAAGCAGTTGCTTTAAAAGAAGCTAATGAGAGTGTTGTTTTAAGTTTTTATGATGACATCATTCATAGATTTGGCATTCCAGATTCTATAGTTTCAGACAATGCATTAGCATTTACAGGCCTCAAAGTCTTAGAGTGGGTAGTCAAGAAGGGAATTTGTCTGGATACAAGTTCCAATTAATATCCTCAAGGGAATGGTTTGGAAGAATCAACAAATAAGAATCTGATTAGAATAATAAAAAAGACCCTGCAAGACAGTGAGAGGGACTGGCATACTAAATTGAAATCTGCCTTATGGGTAGATAGAATTACCCCAAAGAAAATCATTGGTAATTCCCCATACATGTTGGTGTATGGTAGAGAGGCCAAGTCATCTATTTCAACTAAATTACCAGCCTTGGACTTGGCCACTCAGTATGCCTTGTTTGAGGAAAGTGATCCTATGCGAATCAGATATGCCCAGTTGATGGAGCTAGAAGAGATCAGAGATAAATCAATGCAGGATATGGCATTCCATTAGATTCAAACAAAGAGAAGCTTTGATAAAAGAGCTAGGGTCAGAGACTTCAAGGTTGGAGATGTAGTTCTCAAATCGGATGAGTTCAGGTCAAAACATGGCAAGCACACAAAGTTTGATTCCTTTTCGGGTGGACCATTTGTTATAACAAAGTGCAGAGGATCTAACGCTTTTCAGCTTTCAACCCTTGAAGGAGCTGCCCTACCAATCTCAGTGACTAGTTTCCACTTGAAGCCTTGCTTTGAGGTTAATCCCTCTCTGTAGGTCCTTCTTGTAAATCCTTGTAAATATTTTTCCTGCTTTCTTCCAGCTTTCTAGTTTAGTTTTTCCCTGTTTTCCAAGAAGTGCTCGGGCACAGTTGTCCTTCTGGTCCATTTTTGTCCCTCTGTCAAATTTTTGTGTTCAGTAATGACTCCATACCCAATGGATTTCTTTAAGGTGACTGGTTTTCCATGTCTAGCAGGCTGACATCTAGTAGAAATCGCCAAAATGTTACCCAAATTTCCCTGTCCATGCGAATTTGGCTATCATCCTTTCCAGGGCCTCTATTTTATCCTACCGAGCTTCCCTAAAATTTTCATGGGCTCATGTTTTTCCCTCTTGTCTCTGCAATTTATTTTGGTCCTTGGTCGGCAAGTTTGTATTTGAAAAAGTAGCAATTGTGCTCCATAAACCCTACAAACCCTAGCCATGTTCTATTTAGTCGTTACCTTTTTTGGGCCACTTAAAATCTTTTATAAGGCATGTGCGCTCAAAATTTTCCCTTGGTCACCAAGTCTCCAAGTCAGTTGGCAGTTACCCTTTTTATTCAGCGACCTGGTGACTGTAGTGTTTCTCTTGTTCGCTAGTTATTTCCTGGTCACCGCTTAATTTCCTGCAACCTAGCGAATGTTCATTTCTCTTCAGTCGCATAACTGCTAGGTCTTCTGGTGGCCTAATTTGTGGGGTCCCATTTGAGATGATCAATGACTGCCGTGATTTTGCAAAGGATCTATCAGAGCCTTGCAAAATCATGACAACCGTTGATCTTTCCTTCTCTACAGTGCTTCAAAGCTTTGGTGGGTCCAGTGCCACATATTCTGATGTGGAAGTTTCTCATTGGCCAGAGGTAATGACTTGTTCCAATCTATCAGAGCGGGCCTAGCAGACTTCCCAGCAATGAGATCTAATGGCTATTGCATGTTCGCAAGGAACATTCCTTGCCTTTGTGATCATGCACCCACCGTTGATTTTATTCCACTGTCAGACCTTCGTCAGGTGGGTTCTCATTTGCTGACATGCTCATTTCTCATTGGTCCATGTGCTGAGTTAGATTAACTTTTAGTGGGGCCAGATTTCTTAGAGGTGTCAGTGGGGTACCAAAGGAAAAGAGATCTACGATGGTCACGTGTTCGCAAGGAACATTCCTTGCCTTTGTGATCATGCGACCACCGTTGGATTGGAATCTAAGTTGCAGTGGGACTGTGTCAAAGCTCACCGAGTTGTATGCTTACAGAGCAGTCAAGAATGAATAAGAGAATGACAGGTGGCAAGGTGGACCCAGTTTTGTGGCTTTAGTCATGTAATCACCAAGAAGAGCCAGGGTTAGTTAAAAGGTTAAGTGATTCAGTGACAAAGGGAAAATTGAAACTTGGGGTGAATACTGAGTTAGTTTTGCAGTCAAGTGCCGAGCCCGGTTAAAGAGGAAGGATCTAACAGTCATGTTTTAAAGTAAGATTGATTTTTGAATACTGACTGTCGATGGGAAATTTATGCACCACCTCTAACCATTATATCAATTTTTAAATTCAAATATCTCACAGTATCATATTTTTGCAGTTATGGCGAGCCTGAGCTGCAGGAAGGTAGATGGATCATGGCGGCTAGATTTTTGTAAGAATAAACATGAAGTGAACAAGCAAACAAAATATATCTGATCTGCTGGGATATTTTCATGTACATTTATGGCCAGATTGAATTGAATTAGGGTTGGATATTTTATTGTAAACCTCTGTAGCCCTAATTGAAATATTTTTGTTTCCTGCCTGCATGCAGAGTTGTATATATTGTTTTTTTGGAACTTTTGAGCTCAGAATTCACATTTTGTAAAAAAGAGAGACTCTTTTCTTGGAAAACTATCTGTAGCATTTCTTCCTACTCTCTAGTTTTCCACGTCTTGTAAGTTTTCATTGATGAATTCAAATATTGCAAAGCATTCTGTGGCACTCTTGTTGTCCTCATGCCTTCTTGTCTGAGTTTGTCTCTTATTGGATTGAAGTTATGAATGTTGTCAATAGAAATTGGGGTTCCTAGTCCCTCTCACTTTCTATGATTCTATATGTTACTGTGTCTAATCTGACTTAGGTGTTTTGTGGGTATATTACAGCCCCTAGCAGCCTTGTCTCATTCCTACACCTAGTTGCAGAAAAGGATGTTTGTTTGCAGGTCATAGGTTGAGTTTTTCTGTTCAAGCCTTCCTATGAAATACTTATGCAAACCTATCTAGTGAGTGGTGACCTATTAGACCTGATTCCTCCATTGGTCTCATTCCTCTATACTGAGATCCAAAACCCAGTTTCGGTGCATCACCTAGTAGGTAGATTTGCTTCATGTCATTTCCCTTTCATGCATTCCTTCTATCCCTTTCCCTCAAAAGTTTACTTTCCTATTAAGAGCAAATCAGGGTGATTATCCAAGAGGAACCAGCCTAGAATTTGGAGGTCTCATCTTAGTTAGCAAAAGGTCCCACAACCTTGAGATGATTCCCTTGTTATACTGAGTTATCAAGACTACGAGAGCTTGAACTAAGGGCGCAAATTCAGTGTATAATAGGTAGTCAGACTATGCTACGTCAGGGATTTAGATAATCCTAGTAGAGATGATCTGATCATCATGGGATTCAGGTACCTACTGGATATGCCCCATATATGGGCAAACCATGGGTTGTTGACAGCCTTGGTTGAGAGATGGCACAGTGAGCACAATACCTTCCATCTACTAACTAGAGAGGCATTGATCACATTAGAGGATGTCTACTAGATCCTACGGATACCTAGCCATGGAGATCCAGTGAGTACAATCATGTTTGTAGATGATCATAAATGTAATGTTTCCATATGATGAAAACTAACATGATTTTCTATTGGCATAGGTATACTAGAATCAGACTCCTACAGATGGGAGATAGGCCATCCAGGACCTCTTTCAGGTTGTGACCATCATAGACAAACATTTCAACTAGGATTTCCTAATCGAGGAGTATGGTCAGGACTACACCATGGCATGCATCATGTGCTCGATAGTAGCATAGGCCTTGATCACTGATAGGAGCCAGAGAGGGTTCCCACTAGGCTAGGGGAGATTGGTAGCACACCCCAGATGGATGGCATGGGGTCCAGCCATCCTAGTAGACATGTACCATGAGCTACATGAGATTGTATATAGAGATGGAAGATCTTGGGCATGCGGAGCTATCCTAGCTCAGTTATGGGCATGGGAGCACATAGTCATTTTGCAAACACATGTATAGCCTCAGGAGTGGAGATGCCCCTATATCTATAGGTACATGGGATTCATGAGCTAGCCTCATAGTGGAGATCTAACATGCTACAAGAGGCTACTGGATGAGCTTACAGCCTTCAAGTGGAGGCCATACAGGCAATGTGAGCAATGGAGTGACAGGGATCATGAGCTCGGGTACATGCTATGAAGCCAGCCACTATTAGGTCAACATACAGATATTGTTGAGCACTTTTATATCACTCGAGTATGGAGACAGATTGGTCATCAACAAAGGGTACCTATGGAGACCACTACCTACACTCGGGTGAGGGAGGATGAGGGTTTGGGGTGGCTGCTAATGGTGGACTACCAACAGGTAGCACAGGAGACTAGAGGATTTTAGACAGAGCCATGGGATTACTTACTCGATATGGATCATGCAGGTGCAGATGCTACATACAAAGCAGAGCGTCAGAGATGCCCATTTCCATAGTTTATGATTCTAGATGCACAACTAGAGGCATTTGATGGGGATGGGGATGATAGTGATGATGAGGGAGATGGACAAGGGGGAGGAGGAAGGAGAGCAGAAAAGAGAGGGCAGGGATCTCGATTCGATGGCTAGAGACGGTCATAAAGATAGGTATCAGATGATGATGATGAGGAGGAGGCGAGACCATCATCTTGTTGATGGGTGGATGCAGGGCAATAGTAGCCTGAAGATAGGGGAGGAGAGGATCTCTGTGCTAGGATTCAGGTCTTAGAGACTGAGGTGTAGCAGTTGAGGACTACTATTGCTATACGTGATCAGGAGCTCCTAGATGCATGAGTTGAGATAGAACTGTGGGATAGAGCAGCATGAGAGGATGTCGCAGAGATCCAGAGAGAGGTGGCATGGGTTGCCTATTACCATGGGTTATACATAGTAGCCATCCTCAGGGACAGAGGGCACCACTCTACTTTGAGAGAGCGGGGAGATCAGATATGGCAGGCAACAGGATGGGGCCACCGGCTCCACCACCACCACCTCCACATGATGGGGCAAGTTAGTCCTAGGTCTAGGGCTTAGATATATAGTTGTATCTTGAGACTTGATCTAGATTTAGGGATCTCACATTGTACTTGTATCATGATATATATGTGAAATTACTAGATTTATGAGTTATCTTGTGTACTTGTCTCACTTGTGAAGAATGTTTCACTATTATTGTCTTGTTATATTTCTCAAATGTATGATGTATGCTTATATATGCTCATGTATAGTCTCTCTCATGGATGTATGTTTAGTTCTCATGTTTATGATATAGACTCATGTTTCTAAAAATGATCTCTTTATGATATAGATATGATGATAAGATTAACCCCTTGTGATGATAGGAAAAGGATGTGATGTGAAAGACAAGGAGTGAAAGACATGAACGAGAAAAAGTGAAAGGTGAGCACAATTGACCAATAAGTCCATGAAAGATGAAAGGAGAGCTCTCTCCACACGCAAGATGCAAAACTAAACTAACATGAACCTAAGAATGCAAGATACTATGAAAAGTGGTTTATTTGAAAGGTTACAAAGCCATTAGACTCTAATAATCATGATTGAGCTTTATTGGTAGCATCGCAAGATCATACAATACACACTAGTATAACTATGTAAATCTGAATATTATCTATATCAGATAGGTATGTGTGAATCCCACCTAGGCATCAAAGACATGTAGGTCAAGATGACTAGTGTAGTGAGGTTCTCTAAGTTTAGTATAGCAGGATTATGCGTGCATTGAGACACAAGAAAGTCAAGATGACTATAAGAATGCACTTGCAGAAAATAGTCAAGGATAATACATTGTAGATCTGAGTGTCAAGTGGAACAAGCATAGATGCTCATGATAGTCAAGACCAACAAAATATACCCACAAGTAGAAAAAAAATAAAACATGTCCTCGTGCCCCTAGTCTTCTAGCCAGGAATCATCAAAAACTTATTAGGGAGAGAACACTCATCAAAGAAATCATCATAGACAACACACAAAGAAATAAAGTCAAACAGGTCTCAGCGAGTCAAGTGTTTAAGTGTGTGTGTGTAGGTCATAGAGTCAAACTTTGAGTATCACATTTGCCAGTGGAAAATATCATATCATGCTAGATTATGGGTAGGATATCTAATAAGTGTTAAGAAACACTTGATGCTAAGGAAGTGTTGAAAAACACAATTGGGGTGGTGTTTTTCAACACCATTTGCGAGATGTCCTAAAGACTAACACATCCAAGAGACCAAAGCTAACATAGTTATGCCCCTTAAATAAAGACAGAGACCAATTCCAAACCAAGGCAACAAGGACAAGGCATGATGGAGAACGGCTAAGTGTCAAGGATTAGTGCTAAGAAACAAGGGTGCAAAGGCCTCAAGTAGTGCCTATTTCAAGGTTTTTACCACTTGACATATTTTTCAATTTTTTTTGTATTTTTGCTACCAAGGCACCTATTTCGAGGTTTTCACCAAGGCACTTTTTCTATTTTTTTGAATTTTTTATTTTTTTTTATTTTTTCAGGACTTTATATGCTTTTTAGGATTTTGTTTCAGCATCATATATGATTTTTTTGGAATTTTTTAGATCAATAAATATGTACGAAGGAGGCCCCCAGACACTATAGACATCATGGATAGAACTTCTTCAGGTGCAAGATATTGATAGGATCATGGAGCTGCTCTCCCTCTTCAGTAGATAACAAATAAGCACCTGTCACAAAAGTGATAGTAATAATGTAAGGTCCAAGCCAATTAGGTTCAAATTTACCCTTTTGATCTCTATGCTGTTGATTCTTAGGATTTTCACGTAGGACAAGATCTCCCACTTGGAATTCTCTAGGGAGAACCTTTTTGTTGAAAGCTTTGGACATGCGCTTTTGGTAGACCCTCATATGGTCAAATGATGCTTGACATTTCTCATCTAGAAGTTCTAACTCTTGGAGTCTCATCACATGATAGTCTTCATCTGTAACTAAATCTTTGAGGGAAACTCTAAGTGAAGGAATCTCAACCTCTAAAGGTAGCACTGCTTCAACACCATATGTAAGGTCAAAAGGAGTAGCCCTAGTAGGAGTACGAATACTCATTCTATAGGCCCACAAAGCCAAATTTATCTGTAAATGACAATCTCTACCATTCTTATGGACTATTCTATGTAGGATTTTCAAAATGGTTTTGTTTGATGCCTCTGCTTGAACATTTCCTTGTGGGAAGTAAATGGAGTACCAATGTTGCTTAATCTTGAATTATTTGTAGAGTTGCTTAAGGTCCTTATATTTGAACTAACCTCCATTGTCAGTGATGATATCAGAAGGCATGCCATATTGACAGATGATATGGTTTAGGATGAAAAGAGAAACTGTCTTGCCCGAGGCAATAGAAAGTGGGACAGCTTCTACCCATTTAGTAAAGTAGTCAATAGGAGTGATGATAAATTTGTGTCCACCTGATGAGTTGGGATGAATCTGTCCAACAAGGTCAAAGGCCCAGTGTTGAAATGACCAATGAGATATAGAAGGAATAAGCTCCCTTCCTAGAGCATGTATCAAGTGACCATGTTTTTGACACTTTTTGCATGATTTTGCAAAAGCTACTGCATCCATCTGCATTGTAGGCAAATAGTACCCCACCCTAAGAAACCTTCAGGCCATGGCAAGACCATTGGAATGTCCCCCACAAATGCCCTCATGAATGTCAACTAACGCTTGATCGGATTCTTCCTTTTCTAAGCATCTAAGAAGCATCTCATCTAGACCCCTCCTATACAAATCACCAGAGATAAGGGAATGGTGAGAGGCATTTTCGGTAAGGTTTCTTCATTCAAAGTGATTAAAGGTATCAGGAATAATGTCATCACAAAGGTATGAGTAAATGGCACCATAATGGGATGAGTCACGACCAACAAGGGTACAAATGACATGGATTTCTTGGGAGTCATAGATAGGATAATGTAACTCTTCCACCAGGAATTCAAATCTGGACTCATGGTGCTCTAACTAAAGGAGTGAAGCAAGTGTAGCCATAGCATCAGCTGCTTTGTTTTTTTCTCTAGGGATTTTCTGAAATGTGACAAATGTGAAATATCATCTCAATGAATCAACCATTTTCTTATAAGGTACCATTTTCTCATCTTTTGTTTGATATTCTTCATTGACTTGGTTGATTATCAGTTGTGAATCCCCATAGATGTGCAACTCTGTGATTCACCATTCTATGGCCATCTTAAGTCCATTTGTCAAAGCTTCATACTTAGCAATGTTGTTTGTACATAGGAACAATAACTTGTAAGACTTAGGAATCGTGTACCCATGTGGAGAAATAAATAACACACCAACTCCTGAGCCATTTTGCATAAAAGATCCATCAAAGAACATCATCCATGTTCTCTTAGTCATGTACATGAGGTGCTCATTTGGAAAGGCAACTTGAATAGGTGTACTATCATGAATTGGGAAATCAACCAATTGATCTGCTATGGCATGTCCTTTTATTGCCTTGTGCTCAACGTACTCTATGTCAAATTTTGAAAGAATCATCATCCATTTAGCAAGTCTACCTATTAGAGTAGCCTTATTGAGCAAATACTTGAGAGGATCAATTTTTTCTATGAGGTGTATTGTGTGTGCAAGCATGTAATTTCACAGCTTTTGGGAAGCAAATACTACTCCAAGGCAAGCTTTCTCAATACTGGTGTAATTAACCTCATATAAGACAAGTGTATGACTAATGTAATATATGGCTCTTTCTTTCCCATGTTCATCAAGTTGAGCTAGTAATTCCCCCAAGGAAGATTCTATTGCTGAAACATATAGAATGAGTGGCTTCCCTGGGATAGGAGGCATTAAAATAGGAGGATTTGCCAAATATTTCTTGATTTGGTCCATTCTTTTTTGACAATCCTCATTCCAGATACATTTAACTCCCTTGTGCAAGTTCTTATTGAGAGGTTGAGCTCTATCTGCTAGCTATGAAATGAACCTCCTGATGGATTGAAGACATCCTTGAACACTCCTCATTTGACTAATGTTTTTAGGAGGTGGCATATCCATGATTGCTTGGAATTTTTCAGGGTCGACCACTATTCCTTTTGCTGAAATAATGAATCCCAGAAGTTTTCCAGAGGTGACCCCAAATTCACACTTCTTAGGATTTAATCTTAGCTGGAACTGTTCCATGTGATCAAGAATGACTTCTAAATCACCTAAGTGTGTGTCTCTTTTCTTAGATTTAGCCAAGGTGTCATCCACATAATCTTCTATGTTCTTATGCATCATGTCATGAAAAATAGTGGTCATAGCTCGTTGATAGGTAGCTCCTACATTTTTTAATCCAAAGGGCATGATGTTCCAACAATAGGTACCCCATGCACAAGTGAATGCAGTCTTTTCTTGGTCTTCAGGAGCTATCTTGATCTGATTATATCTAGAAAAAAATCCATCAATGGATAGATCTCATAACCCGTGGTCATGTCCACTATCATGTCTATATTTGGGAGTGGAAAATCATCCTTTGGGCATGCTCTATTGAGATCTCTAAATTCTATACAGATGCAAATGGATTTGTCATATTTTGAAACTAGTACAATATTTGATATCCATTCAGCATAATCAATAGCTCTTATGAATCCTATGGTGAGGAGTTTTTCTAATTCTGCTTTGAATAGAAGAGCTATGTGTGGATGCATTTTTCTCAATTTTTATTTGACTGGTTTTACACCTAGAGCTATGGGAAAATGATATATAATAAAATTAGTGTCCAACCCTAGCATATCTAAATCAGTCCAAGAAAAATTAATCTTCTTCCTCTATAAAAACTTGGTGTATGCTTTCCTTTCTTGTGTTGACAAGGACTAAGCCAAGTGTACTATTTGTGAAGCTTCATCGGTACCCAAGTTGACTGCTTGTGTTAGCTCAACAAGAACTAAAGATCTATCTTGAAAGTAACTTGGGAGATGATCAAGTACCTCATCCTTAGGTGCCTTAGAGAGGTTTTCACCCTTGGATATGTCATTTATTTTTACTATTTTAGGTTCTGACACTGCCACACAGTGGTTTTTTCCATCAAAACTCTTATTCTTTTTTTCTTTTCTTTTTATTTTTTGACTAAGGTACTTGATATCTAGCTCTATCATGCTTGTAGCTAGTTCACTGGTGGAAGAGACTATGGGTTCGATTGCATTCAAGTAACAGGTTGTCTCATAGTCATTCTAGAATGTCAAGAGCTCAGGCTCTTGATAACGTTGTGACCAATCAATGAGATGAGGATTAGCAAGTGGTAAGTCAATGGTAGGTTCAAGGTTGTGGATGTGAATGGTGTCATCTTTGGTGACTGAAGATTTGGAGTCTGTCATGTATTCTTCTAAGTTACCCAAATCAAGATTTGTCCTATCAAGAGAAGAATCATCCACTAAGGCAACACGTGGGTTCCAGTCCTCCAATCCTACATTTGACATGTCAGTTACTTCAGGATGAGAACTAAAAGTATGGACAACATCGACGTTCATGTCAGTTGTGGAAGAATTGGAGAGAGACTCCCATTCATACTCATGTGAATCTGTATCTAAATCCTGACTAGGATGTTTATACCATGCATGTTTACGACATCTGGATGTGGAGGCTCCAATATCACCAAGGGTAACACCTTCGCAAACACCATTCATGTATTGATGTTCTTGGATAGGATCTTCTACACTTGATCCCTCCTATTCTAGGCTTGAAACTATTATGTCGGCAACTGGATTGTCTGAATCTCCCCAAAGGAGACTGGTGGAAGGGACCCAATCTTCACACATATCCTATTGATTTGTCAAATTTGGCATGTATTTAAGCTCATCTTCACTATTCGACTCATCAAGGATAGGAGCATTTTTCTTGTTATGATTTGCAAATCCTAGGCCAACCGTCTTCTTAGAGTTGCATCCAAAAAGAGCATGATCAAGAGGTTTAGCCCTAGCATCCAATTTGTGACTAAGAGGGCCATGTCTTGGATAGCCCATATTTTTGACAAAAGTGTACCCTCTTCCATAAGCCTTAGGAGAGGGAGAGAAGTTATCATTGTGCATGTATTTATATTCTCTACAAATGTAGGCCTTAATAGCCACCTCTTCTTTCTCATCTTGGATAGGAAATGAGGACTCTACAAATGTGCCAAATAAAGTCATGATCGAAGAGGATGGTTTCATCTCTTGTGAAGGCTTGCCATAAGACCTAGGTGACACGGGTAGCTTTGTGAAGGAGTTGAGTTGATACCCCCCCATACCAAGGTCTATTGACTTGAACTTATCTTTGCAGTGTGCTAGAGTCGCATTGAAATCCTCTGCTTCTTTGTTGAGGGGAACATGAGTCCCTACCGAAATGGAGTTGATAGATAAGGTGCTATCCCCAGGTATACAAATTTCTACTCCATTGTAGGGGAACTTAACACACTGGTGGTAGGTAGATGGCAATACTTGCATCTCATGTATCCATGACCTACCAAGTAAGATATTGTATGCCAGAGGACCAGCATCAACAATTTGAAACAAAATGTCTTTCTCAACGGGGCCAATCCTGATAGGAAGAACAACCAACCCCTTGGAGCTTCTTTTTGCCTCATCTTAGGCTTTTATGGTAATCTTCTTTCTAGCATCTATAACTTCCTTTGAATAACCCAATGTTTTTAAAATACTTATAGAACAAATATTGAGCCTAGGACCCCCATGATGGGCACCAAAAATGTACACTCAAAATATGCACTTCCCTAAGTCATTACTTACAAGAGCATCCATGGATTGGAAACCTTGAGAAAGAGACCTAGAGCTCCCTAGGCATGGAGTCACAAGGGTGTTTAGAATGCTCTTAGCTAGAGCTATTAAGCCTATAACCTTGCTAGTAAACCATGCAATGGGAGATTCAAAGAGACAAGGGAAAGAATGCCAATATTCTCAAGAATCAAAATGGAAATGCCATGCAATGCTATTCTAGAAATGAAGAATGCAAATAAGCTATGAAAATGAAAGTATTACAAGCCTTTGCTAATTAAACTAGGTGAGTTAAGCTAGAACATCAAAGGAAAGTAAACTAAAATGCCATGAAAGCTAAGCTAAATGCAAGAATGAAAGCTAGAATGCAAGAAGATCTCCAAAGCTCCAAAGTCACCAAAAAAACCTGCAACATAAGATTAGCATAAATACTAGATCCTTTGAATGAGAAAAGAGCTCTCCTTTTAAAGATAAATGGACCATAGAGATTAAGAGGAAAAAGATTTGATCAAGGGTGGAGTTTGAAAGTGGGAGAAATCCATTTGCACAAGTATCCTCTAATGAGAAAGAAGTGTTGACTTTTGAGCCTCATGTGAGACAAAAAGGTATTTTCTCCTTTTTATAAAATGGGAATAATGCTTTATTTGTGCAACTTAGGATAAGAGGAAAGTGGGGGCTTTTTATTTAATAAAAGGGGAGGGAATTCATTTTAATTAAATAAAGACTTAGGATAAAATGGTTAGCCCATAGAATATAATTGAATAAATGATAGAATTAGGATTTGATCAAGGAAATTGATTTGATTTGAAAATATTGATTTTAAAATATTGATTTAGGAAATTGATAAATTGGAGAATGGGGCCCAAAGTCTAGGTGACCATTTTAGGGTGCATACACATAGAAATTTATATCAAAAGGTCAAACACATTTCGACCACACACAACTTTCATCTAGAATCTTCTCCACATGCCAACATCAAACAATGTGATGCCAAATAATCACCCCCAATCTTTAAGACACATCACCAGATCATGAGTGACTTAACCAAAATCATTGTAACATCTTCATTGATCACCAATTAAAGATTTCACAACTGTCTCTCAAGAACCTAAATACATCAAGATGTTAACAACTATAACTCTTCGAACTGGTTATCTAACCTTGACTCTGGTCATCCAAATTAGTTGTTATTACAACTATAAAATCCAAACATTGTTAGAAACTATATCCTTTAACCGCATTACAAAACCCAAAAAATATTTGACAAACTAATTAAATCACCTGTCACCTGTCACTAACTATTCTAGGAGTTGCACTTTTATACTTCATTCAATCATAACTTTCTTACCAGTCAATATCAATACTAGTGTCATGCATGTGATATTTTGGGATATCTCTGAGTCTCTCATATGAATCACTACAACTAAAACTTACCGCAACACCCTGATCATCATCCTTATACTCAACAACATACTAGTAACACTAGGTCAATGCTTGACATCAATGACAACTCAATAAATGATCATCATGCACTCAAATCTATACCACGACAACTCCATAAATCAATCACCATCACAACATCAGTTAGCATCAATTATACCAACACAATTATTATATATATTTTTTATATTTTATAACTATTCCATTTTACCAATGGTTTGTTGGTTTTCTTTTCTACATATTCCTACTACTATTTCCCAATAGTCTAACCCTATATTTAGAATCGGGCATTCAGTAATAAAAATCATGGCATCAAGGTCATTTTCTTCTCCTCACTCTTCAAATGATATATACTTATTCTCAAAGGTGTAATAAAATGCTACAAGCCTAGAGAAATTAGTTAAAGATGTAGATTCAATATCTTGTGAATGTTGAGTATTATGAGTTCTATATGGTCATGAAGGTTTAATAAGTCTTGTTAGTAACATTGTAATTATTTGGGTGATAATCTATATATTATTTTTTCACTGAATGATCCTTAAATATTTCTAGTCTTTTGCATTATATGTTTTTGGATTAATGAAAATAATTTATGGGTTTATCAAAGGATAAGTAACTTATCTTTCTCATGTTTTTTCCAAATTTCATTTATTTTCTTATATTTTTGGAAAGATCCTATATCATGTTCGAAGATAAAACAATATACTTTTCAATATTATCTTCAATAAGGTGTGGAAAAATGGATTTTTTTTGTTCCCTAAAATTTTACACTCTATTTTCCTAGGAAGATATAGGCAATCACTCACTTCATGCTCTAACATCCATCACTCCAACAAACTAAAAAAGTATATCTTAATTTAACATCATATTGTATTGATTACATTTCATTTACTTCTATGTCTATATATCTATAAAAAAAAAAGAGGTGATTATAAACATATCCTCAAACAATTAACATGGTTGTTAGTCAAAGTTATAAAATTAGAAACTTTTGTATTGGTAAACTAACATATAGATAAAATAGTGAAAAGTTTTTTGTTTGTTTTTTTAATCAAATAGGGTTTGAAGGGACTAATAAACCATTTTACAAAATATTGTCTATAGTAAAATGTTAGAAGCTAACATGCTAATATAAAAACATCATAATAGAGAAAAGATTAAAAAAAATTATGAAACAAAACCTAATTTAATTTGTTTAAGGCCTTACAATTTCAACCTCTAGTTGGTTGGTATCAAAGGTCATGTTCTTGAGGCTCTGAAAGTCTTGGACAAAGTGAACAAAGTCCCTATTGATATTTCTATGCATCCTCTACACAAGCCCTTACTATCAGCACCGGGCCGCTATTTTCCTTTATCCCCTACCTTAACGTCAACAATCTGGACTTTTTGTGATACATTTTCTCATACTTGTTCACAAGACTCTTGATATTCTCATTTTATGTTCTTAATCATATTTTGGTTGAGAATATCTAGAGTGAAAAGGTTGTCACTTATTCTTTTTAGCTTGGTTTCAAGGCCCACAATTCTAAACTCATATTTTTTTTCATGGATTTCACATCTTTGATAGGGTTTTGAAGAGAATTAATTCAATTTATTCACTCATTTTCATCCCACAAAAAATCCTAATGGTGCTTACTATCCTTCTTGCATCGAATGGAATGTAATTCTTTCTTCATCTAATTAAATTAATTTATGAAAACTCCACATATTCATCCTAAAAGAGTTGACAGCTGCATTTCTAACAATGCCCTGAAAATATTAATGGATTCCCTTGTCAAAATTATGGAGGAGAGAGTGTCTGTGTAACTCATGGGGGAAGGCAGGTCGTCCCTCAAGATCTAAATTTGGCACCATTTCCTCAAAATTGAGCACCATATTCACTGATTGCACTTGGCAGTAAGAGTTGTGTGAGGTATCCACTAAGCGACTTGGAGTAGGAGAGGCTCTTTTTGTTTTAGTGATTTTATTCTTGCTAATCCTGGGTATTTTCCCTTCTCTCTGCAAAGAAACCAAGTCGTACTCCACATCTATACTCCAAAATTTTCTTTTAGAGTATTCACTTTTAGAATCCTCATTCTCACTCTCCTCCTTGTCCTCAGTGAAGAGGGAGTTCCTAGACTTACTTTTAGAAGGGGAGGGATAGGATTTTCAATGCGCTACAATAAGTAAAATTAAGCCCTCATGCATCAAGGGCTCCTAGGGTTCTTGCTATGGTTTTTAATGTGAGATGTGAGAGAGGATAATAGGAAGAAAGGGAAGGAGTTTCAAAGCTTGTGGCAGAAGTGATGGAGTAAGAAAAAATGATGCCCATACATCATTTTGAAATGACCATCTAAGGAGAAGTACTAAATCAAGGCTTTCAAAACCATAGCCCATATTCTCTTGATGGAGTTCTTAGCATTAGCACTCTTTTGTGTCTTAACTAGCTTCTTACATTCATTCTTCTTCACGAAGTGATCAGTGAGAAGTAAATTATTGTGTGTTAAGTGATGGTCTAATTTGTGTCAATGTATATGCATTTTCTTATAATTATATCTTGCACAACACCTTAGAGAAACTGTCCTCAGCCTAACAAAGCTTAAAGTGAAAGAAGGTCTCCCACACCTTACCAAATTGATCTTTAATTGCCTTGCTTGATCTTATAATAGAGTTTTATTAGTGGAAGCTTAGGTTCCCTAACTCACTCAAAAAATAGTCTAACTTTAATAATTTGAAAACCAACAATTTTAAGCACCAACATATAGATACATAAATTGTAAATGGTTTCATAATTAAAGGTCCCACATAACACAAATAATATTGTTTCTCAATATTTCTAAATATCAAACCTGTCCCTTCCAAAATAAATCCAAATTTCACCGTGACTATTATAAAAGCGGTGTTCTGGTTCGGTGAACCATTTCTACACAATGATAAAAAAACATCCCTCTCGAGTTCACCGACATCTCATATTCTTGAGTTTCTCGTGGCGCACAGCTGTTACTTGTCAAGTGGAAAACATATAGAAAAATAAAGCTTGAAAATCTTATAATATTTATGTTGTAGGCCGGTCAAACCATGGAAACTTGTTCCAGACAGCTGATTCGAAATCCACGAGGGATTTTCACTTTGACGGACTTTTGTTTAATTTGGAGAAACCAGCTGTTGGCAACTAGAGCGTTGCAAAACTCTTTAGAACTCCGTAAAATCTAGGCTCTGACCACTTCTTCTCCTTATCTTGAGTCTCAATATCTATTTTGATTCCCAATCTTGTTTTCAAATGGGAATGATTTGTCCTACTACACACAATCTGGCCCACTGAGCAGGTACAAAGATCTGTTTTACAACCTAATTTTCCACACCGCAATCCACTGCTGTCCAAGAAGAGAATTGAAGAATTGATCAACCCTAATCCTTTTTCTTTTTTAAAGCACATATCACACCCAACTTGCTCAGGTTGCAGTTGGAACATCTTTTTCTCGCCCTTTGCTGAACTTATTAAACCTGATGGCTACTTTTCCCTACTTCATAAACTTCAACTCTAATACCCATGAATTGGAGAATTGTGACCAGTCAACAATATGTTCCTTTTCACCAAGCTTCCTCTTTCATCATCCCCAATCAGAGGAACATAATCAATCTGTTGTGGAATGCTATGAGAAAATCTCAGATAGACCTAATGATAACCCTAGCTATATGGAAAACATGATTAATTCCACTAATTCCAAAGGCAAGGAGAAGATCGTGCATCCCACAAAACAAGTCGCTCACAAGGTGATTGAAAAGCAGCGGCGCAGAGAAATGAATGGTCTCTATTCACAACTGAGGTCATTACTTCCGCATGAAAGTCTCCGGGTATGATTTTCTCTTCATACTATACAAAGATTAAACTGTACTGGGTATTCTATGTTTTTTGAGCTGTATTGCGTATTCTTTTGCTTTGAGCTTTGTGAAAGTTGTGCAGGGAAAGCGATCTGTATCAGACCAAGTGCTAGAGGCGGTTAATCACATTCACTATCTGGAGCAACAGATCATAGACCTCACCAAGCAAAGAGATAAGAGCAATATTGGAACAGTTTTTTCTAGGGTTGGGGAAGTTTCCGTTACCCTAGAATTCCAAAAATCAAGTGAGGATTTCCCATATGTGAAAACAAAGTCTGTTGGTCCAGCCTCAATTCAGATCTCTATCAACGCCTTCAAAAGTCAGGTTGGCTTATCGGACCTTCTCTTGGTGTTGGAAGAAGCTGGGCTTGAAATTGTGACTGCTGCTTCTTTTTCAGCCGGTGAAAGATTCTTCGATATTGTACATACCAAGGTACTTTTGGTTTTCTTTTAACGTCAAGTAAAGAAGGTACTTTTCTTACAATGCCCTATATATTTTATCGTTTCTTCTCTATACAATTCTGACATGTCTTCTTTCTTTTTTCGCAGGTGGTAAACCCTAGCCCTAATAACATCGATGAACTCTGTGTGAAACTTAGGCATTTGATCATGCAAAGGAAAAGTCGGGATGTTGACGGTGATAAATCCTAGTAAGTTTAATGACTAAGTTCCACTATTTTCAGTTTGGCTAGACTCTAATGCACTACATCATCATATGATCACAAGCTTTCTTCTGTAAATTACCAGCAGGCCGTTTCTGTAAAAATTTATCTGGACCACTTAATCTCTGTGTCTTTCAATCGGAACATTTTGAGTGAAGGTAATTGATACCCCCATTATACTTCTGCTACTGCTCCCGATCAAAATGGATAAAGTTGCAGATCATCTAAAATGTATGAGTTGTTTTTATGTTAATGGCTTAGTCCAATACAAGATATCTGTTATGTACTTCACAGGATTTTCTTTCTACTGAAATACCCAGGACAAAGGAAGTATGCATTTTATGTCCATCGTTTGGTATATAACTGATCTTTCTTAAGGCATGGTACCTACATTTCACATCTTATATTTGTTAGATTGAGGACATGTCATTATGATTTTTCTCTTCTAATTTTTTGTTTTTAATAGTAGGGACTCAAAATATGTATTTGACAATTCTTTACAAATCGGACTTATTGTAGAGAAGGTTTTCAAATAATGGCAATGGTTAGGATAATGCGTTCAAACAAGAAGATATAGCGTATAAGTATTTTTTTTTTTTTCAATTTTAATTTGATTTTAGAATTTTGATCATTATCTTTCCAGAGCAATTTTTTTAAAATTTATATAATATATAAATCCATTCACTATGTACTATTAATTATATTCTGTTAATGCTCAAATTTTACCCTTCACCTAAAAGATCTTTTAGATCCACCTTAGTTGGAGCTATTGTATATTTCATTTGTGTATAATATATATTATTAAACTGTTTTGTTTTATTTACTCACCTAATAAATGGATGCAATTCTATTGTGTTAATGTTCAAATTTTACCTCCTATCTGATAGATCTTTAAATCCTCTTATAACAAGGTAGTTGGAGCTGTTATATATTTGATTTTTGGTCTGATATATATTGTTGCTCTATTATTTCATTAAAGTTCAAGAAATTCCAAATCTTGGATTATGGAGTTAACTAAAAGTTTTCGTTGGCAGATACATGAATTATTATCTATTTGTATAGTTAGGCTGCTGTGAGAAGAGATCAGTTGTTTCCAAGGGAGGCCCAAATGAGGATTATATTTCAATGATGATAGAAGAGTAGTCTTTCTACGATTTCTAATTTTAGAATTTGGGACTTGACAACTGAATGAAGAAAATCATTTTGAATCTGTTCTCTGTGTGAGCAGCTTGACGTGACTGTACACCATAGTGTGTTTCTACAGGCTATAGTGAGAAACGTAAGCAATTTGGGGGCTGCTAATAAATATGTGTGGCTTGTTGTGAAGTAAGACATTACATTAATTTTGAAAAAGGCATTATTTAATGATTCTCTTTCTAAAATAAAATTGCCTAAGATGCATTAGAAAATTTAGGAGATTCTATTCAAATGTTTACATGTGTACGAAAATTTAAGGGTAAGCCCATTGTGCATGGTCATATATTGAGTGCCAATTTGTGGATAGACTTAAAAAGAGTGTCTATGCTTAACGCTCAAGTGCGTGGTGTTTATGTGAAGCTATCTACTAGCAGACTTGTGGATAGTCATTGCAGACTTAATTTGATTAGTGGTCTTAGTCAAAAATATATTTTTAGAGCATGACCTGTAAATCTTTTCATTTGAAATTTAATGATATTGAACAAAAGTTCTCTATTAGATGGCGCATTAAGAAAGCCACCATCAGTTAAACATAATATAGAAACCCTTTTGTGTGCAGGCCTCATTTTAAGGTAGAAGTGGACCATACATTTGTAGGGATGCCTACATGGATTTGTATTGAGATTTTAGGTTATTTTGTACATTTGTTGTGATATAAAATATGGTATAGAATGTGAAATCTAGCATGTTAATTCTCATCTTGAAACTAGGAAAAATTGATTATTGGTACACTTATGTAGACATAGTTTGATATATAGAAGCAATAGATAGAGATACATAAAGTAAATAAGATTGTAGAAAAAAATGTGAAAAATGGACAGTTAAACTTTTACTTTCTAATTAAAAATGTGATCAATCCAAAAAAAAAATCTAGAGGTTTTACAAATATGAAGACAAATGAATTCAATGAAATCTCTATATTTTTCAAAGGAAGGATGCAAGGACAAAAATCTATAACTAACATTATCCTCTAAGAAAGTCCTAATAACTAAAGGAAAAACATTCCATAAGAATGTAATAAAAAATGTAACCATAGAAATGAATTTAAAAGTGAATCTAATATATTTTTAGGAGTGGCATTTCTAGAGGAAATTTAGATCCAATAATAATAATAATTGGGAAGATAACAATAAAAGAAATATATAATTCCTTTATTACAATAATTCTATAATGGATAAAATGATTGCTTATAATAACAATAAAAATAAATTTATTTTTATTCATTTCTTACTTCCATGTAAGTCTAATTGATAATGATGTATAATATATTTAGTTTGACTTTTATTCACATGTTACATCAAGATGAGAAGCATAATACCACTTTTTATTTGGAGATAATTAGCCTTATTGAATAAGAGAACATGATACTATTATGATTATAATTGAATATGATGAGGTAACATATATTAATAAAACATTATTGGTTCCACTATTCAATAAGATTTGTTTTGTAATCCTAAAACCTAATATAAATGAATAAGTTTACCTAGAACATAATCTAGAACAAGACAAAAAGGAACTAACACCCACTCTCTAGATAGTTGTATAGTAGAACAAAACTAGCATAAATATTGCAAGATGGGGAAAAGCTAGAGTAGAAATAGAAACGTTATAGAAAGTAAAGAAAAAACCAAGATTAAACGTAATCTAGACAACTTGACACCTAAAGGCCAACATCTTAAGGAGAGTCCATCTTAGGAAGTTATTTCTTCCTATGTTGCACAACTATACAAGAAGAGATGTGAACTAGAATTGGAACATTGGAAAGGGAGTGGGGGACTTGTACACTCTTAGAACAAACCAAAGGTTGTCAACAATCAAAATAAGAATAAACCAATTTGGCTAGAATTAGAGTATTAAGAATAGCAAGCGAAGTAGTTTTTTTATTATAAACTAATAGGAGTAGCACTAGATCGAAGGAGAGTAATTAAGAGAACAACAAAAGATGGTGCAACCTCCTCAACCTTGAGACTAGAAATTAGATGAGAAGACTCCAAATTAGTAGAACCATCAATCAAACAATTAGTTGAATCTTCAAAAAATACAATAAAATTGTTTGGAAGGTCATTCTTCCATTATGATCCTGTATTGTTAGCAAAGAAAATATAGATCTACATTTCCAATATGCAAATCTAAATAAGTAAAAAAATCTTGTTCATGTAACACATATAGACTTATGTGCTTATATAGAAATACCTTCTTTGAGCCTATCAAAGAATTTTCTAACCTTAATTAATGATTAGTCGCAATAAATTGGTATATTACACTCATACAAAATCAAAAGTATTTGACAAATTTATTAAAATTAAAATATTGGTTATAATAGAGAGGGAACAATATTAATTATATAAGATTATTTAATTAAGTAAGAATAATTTTTTTCAAAAATACACAATGTAGTCGCTAACAAAAGAGTATAACTAAATAATAGTAATAAAAATATTATAAATTATATCAAAGGTTTGCGCAAACCATCATGGAATATAGAGAGTTGGATTAATAAGTTCAAGTAAATTATTTATTCCTTCCAAAATTGTTATGTTTCTGATGCCTTTTTATGAGGCCAACTCGGTGGTTGATTGGTTCACCAATATGGGGGATAAATATAATGAAAAGATGATTTGGCATAAGCCGAACCCCTTGAAGGATGAGGTTAACACTCTCTTAAAGAAAGATCATTTGAGGTATTTGAAAGAGGGAAGACATATTGTTAATGATGACTAGTAATTATGATTTGAAAGTTGGCAATGTGATTTTTTAGTAGTATGCAATTTTCAAATCTCTTGGCTGTGCAGACATCTCATCGGATCATTATATAAATTTAATCCCACACTGATTGTGAGTTTTTTTGAACTTCATTTTCATTTTTTCTTTCTCATATTGTGTTATTCCTTAGGGCTCTATGTTTTTAGAAATGGGAGGTGCTCGTAGGAGAGTTGAGCCCATTGATTTCAAGAGCCTCAAGGTTTAGCACAAGGTCTAGAATATGTTAATAGATGGTTGCCTTATACTGTATCTTGAACGACTTCATGGTTGGGACTCTATTATCAGAGAACAATTTTCCCAATGTTGGAAGGATGGAAGTTTTGTTCTATTTGTGAGGAATTTCTACATTGATGAGAATGTGATGGAAGAGGTGATTGGTCTACCTATGGACAACATGAAATTTTATAGGGACCATAAATATTAAAACTGTGCTAGTCAAAGATCCCCTAAAATGGGTGAGGAATGGGAGAAGATGGGAAGAATAGAGAGAAGAAGACCATCTACAAGCCATCCAATATGAAAAAGGTATGCAACTAGGTCATTAAAGTGCTCATGGATTACATTACATTAGATGGGCATTCCACTCATTCTTTTTGAAACCATTATGTGTTGTTAAATCACTTTCACCATAATATGAGGATTTATATTACTTTTTATCTCTGATTTTCTTTAAAGGCTAGTTTCAAAGACCATAGGAAGAATCCTAGTGAAAACCCTATTCTTTATGAGGGTCCAGTGGTGCTCATTTTAATAATATATATAAAGTCCTTTCCACCCCTTCTAATCTTACCACTATTTTTTAGGGAGGAGACACTACTATAAGGGAGACAAATAATGATTATGATGATGATGAAGACCAATCAAAATCAGAGGAATACAAGATAGTAGAAAGGTCAGATCAGTTATTATCTTGTCATTGGTATCAAGAAATTGATTTTTGGTTTATATTATGTTATCATATCATTCAGAGTATGATATAAGTTGAATGAGTTAAGGAGAAGAAGAAATAAGATGTTGTGAAGTTGAAGAACTTAAATGGTCAACTGATACAGATGAGCCAATGCTAACATTATGTTGATATAATTTTTTCTACCTAACATATGATTATATCAAATTGGTAAAGAATGGTAATGAAGCTCAGACAAGCCGGTAAGAAAAATAGTTTTGGCTATTGAGTAGGAAAATTCATTTGGTAAAGAGAGAAAGTAATTTGGTAGAGGAAAAGGAACTCAAAACATAGAGAACAAAGTTTTAGGCACCGAGTGAAGCTAGCCAAAATTCAGAGTAATCCATTGAGAAAGGAACAAAAATTAAATACAAGTATCAAAATGGCATTTAATGATTTTCTATGATGAGCTAGAAGGTTTTTTGCAGGGAAAAATAGGTTTTAAAGGGGACCCAGAACCCCATACAAGTTAGAGAATAAAAGTTTTAACGTTAAGCATACTAAAGAGAAACTGGACTGGGACCCAGTCTACTAGAACCAAAACTAGCAAAATAAACCTTAAAAACCAAACACCAACAAAAAAGAAACAACCAGGGAGAACCAAAAAAAGGCCAGCACTAGGAACCCAGAGCACTAAACAAACTCTTTGCGAGTTTCATCCACTTCCTTCTTCGCCTCAAAGATCTTCTTTATGGAAACATTGAAGTCAGAATGCTCCTGGAAGGTTATGATGACAAGGAAATTTATTTAAGAGATCTATGATCAGGAAAATTCATGATGATGATCTATGGCTTAGATCTAAATGGTTAAAATAGATGGAGAAAGTTTAAAGAAAGTTCAAGTTTTGAGGTCAAGGTAAAACATGCTACTGAGATCTATATACATTGAATAAGTTTGGGAAATAAATTGCACAGCCAAGATTAATCAAAGGAAAACATATTAGAGGAGATTAAGCAGAAAAATAGAGTGTATATAAAGGATGAATCTGTATGAACAAATGGTTGGAAAAATGTGTTAGGAATAATAGTCCACAATAGAACTAAGAGGGGGGGTGAATCAGTTGTATGAAAGATTATTAAACTTTAAACTTTAAGCAGTAGCAGTATCGGGTCCAATGACCACAATGAATGCTAACACGATAACACAATATTTTGGTCTCAGGGAAAAATGGTTAAAGGTAAAAACCCCTGTGGGAACTAGCACCAATATTAAAGTACATATTCCTTGTTAGAGGACAGACCTTGGTAGGAGTCAAGACCATAAGGGAGGGCTAACTTCCCAAAGAAGGTTAAGTCCACCTTCAGAACTCACTATTCGCAACACAAGTGTATATGAAGAAATACACAATCTTTGAACTATTTGGCAGCAACTGTCTTTGCCTAATCAGTACCAATGAATTCCACCAACAAACCTCTGCTCTACATACAGAAGACACAAGATCATAGTTTTTACAACCTCTCTATCTCATCTTCTTCTCATCCATGTCTTTACCAAAGAAAAGACCTTACATATATACCTTATTACAATTCACCATGATCAGGTCAGCCCATGAGGCTTTCCTAATTACAACCAATTACATAAACCCTTGCTAAGATACACATGGTATCTAAAACAAGTATACAATGATTACATTACATCATTTAAGGACCGACATCCTTAATTTATGTTTTCCAAACAAAACACACATTTCATCTCCTGAGTCAGCTTCTAAATAAGCCATCACCAGAACACACACCATAGATGACATCACTAGTCATTTTGTACCTTGCATTGACCAACGAACATCCTTTAGTACCTTTCTATCATCTCTCAAGCTCGCATACCTTTAATCCAAGTCATCTGAAAGATATACCAGAAACACAGAGACTATCTCTGTCAATTCTCATTTTCACAGTCCAGTGACCAATCTTCACTAAATAATTTGTAACTTATCCAATATGAAACATCTAATGATGTGATCTTGGATATAAGATCACAACATCCACCTAAACTCTCATCTGACTTCACAGAATCTAAAACATTCATATAGTGTCTATACACTGTGATAACCAGCATGTTCTTCTCACAAAGACATACATTGACAGAACACAAATGACAATAGTATGAGTGCCCATTCAGTAATGTAGTGATTAAACATATAAAATTTATCAATCACCTCCCCATGCATTAGCAATATCCAACAATCTCCCCCTTTGGTATTGATGTCAACATATGGGAAAATATAACATCCCAAAGTTATATCAATCCAAAGTTCTACTACATACAGTCACCCCAAATAGTAGGGATTTTCTCATAGAAACACTCTCCCTTTGACAGCAATGGAAAAGGGTTCCATGAGTCGGCAACTTATTTCCAACATCTTTCTTCCACGATCACTCCCCTTGAGGACTAGATCCCTACATCCAATCCAGATTATGATAAGGCTTTGACAACCTCTAAACTAATGCATCTCTGCATCATTTAATTTTGACTACGAGGGGCTTGAACCCCTAGCATACCTCTGATATATTTAAAGATATCTTTCAGTAGTGGCTTTGTGAATATGTCTGCAATCTTCTCTTTTGTGCTGATATATTCTAATTTGATATCCTTTTCTACCACCTTGTCTCTCAAGAAGTGATACTTGATAGAAATATGTTTAGTTTTGGAGTGCATCACCGGATTCTTTGACATATTGACTATACCGGTGTTATCACAATGGATAACCACAGGCTCATCAAAATTTATTCTAATGTATGTCAGCATTTGTTTCATCCAAACAATCTGAGTGCAATTTTTGGTAGTAGCAAAATACTCTGATTCATCTGTAGATTTTGTTATGCAATCTTGTTTCTTACTTAGCCAAGAAACCAACTTTTTCCCAAGGAAAAATTCACCACCACTAGTACTTTTTTTGTCATCAATATTTCCCACCCAATCAGCATCAGTATAAGCATGAAGTTCAAAGCTATCATTTATGTCATACCATAAGCCATAGTCTATGGTTCCTCTTAGATACCTTAGTATCCTTTTTATAGAAGCTAGATGTGTTTCTTTAGGTTTTGCCTGATATCTAGCCGCAATATATGGTCTAGTGTGAGTGATATATTTAAGTCCTCCAACCATTGATCTATACAAGGTCTAACAAACACACTTTGATTCATCATCAACTGTTAGCTTTTTACCAGTCACCATAGGTATTCCTACTAGTTTATAATCTTCCATTCCAAACTTCTCAAGCAATTACTTGAGATACTTGGTCTAAGAAATAAAAATACCATTCTCATTCTGAGTTATTTGCAATCTAAGAAAGAATTTCATTTCTCCTATCATGGACATCTCAAATTCACTTTCCATTTCTTTAGCAAATTTCTTACATGGATCATCATTACCTCTGAAGAAAATATCATCCACAAAGGCTTCTATTATCATGATTCCATCTTCACTAGTTCTTAAATACAAATTATTGTCTGCGTTACCTTTTCTAAATCCAAGATGAAGTAGGTACTTGTCTAACCTTGCATACCAAGCCCTAAGAGCTTGCTTCAACCCATATAGAGATTTCTTAAACTTGCACACCATGTCTCTATCTTTTCATAGGGGAAACCCATCAGGTTGTTCTATATACACTTCTTCTTCAAGATCTCCATTCAGAAATGCAGATTTCACATCCATCTGATACACCTTGAAGTTCTTATGTGCAACATAAGTCAAAAACAATCTTACTCCCTCTATTCTAGCAACAGGAGAAAATGTTTCTTCAAAGTCTATACCTTCTTGTTGTGAGTAACCTTTACATACTAGCCTTGCTTTGTTTCTTACAATAGTTTTTTGTTCATTCATTTTGTTTCTAAAAACCCATTTTGTTCCCATTACATTTTATTTTTTCAACCTAGGAACCAATTCCCAAGTGTCATTCTTCTTTATCTGATTTAACTCTTCTCTCATAGCATCTAACCAAGATTTATTTTTACATGCTTCATCTGTAGTCTTTGGTTCAACTTGAGAAATCAAACAATTTTCTTCTCTAACCTTTGATCTAGTTAGTACTCCCTGACTTGTATTGCCAATAATTTGATTTTCAAGATGGTTATTCTTTACATACCTCAGTGTTTTAGGAGTCTCAGTAGCCTTACTTGTGCTAGCATCACAAGCCTCTTTTTCACTTTCTACCTCAACAAGTTCTTCTCCTTCTGCAACAACAGTACTTTCTTTTATCTCTAAAATCTGATTACTATCATACATTCTTTCTTGTATCTGAAACTTCTCATCTATTCTTACATTGTTACTTTGAATCATTTTCCTCAATCTCAGATTGAAAAATTTGTAAGCCTTGCTCTTAACAAAGTAACCAAGGAAAATTCCTTCATCACTTCTAGCATCAAACTTCCCTATCTCATCATCTCTCTTGATATAATACTTACTACCAAATATTCTGAAATATTTTTTAGTAGGAGTATGATCAAACCATAATTCATAGGGAGTCTTACTTGTACCTTCTCTGATTTGAATTCTATTCAATGTATACACTATTGTTCCAATAGCCTCTCTCCAATGTACATGAGATACATTTCCTTCAATCAACATTGTCCTAGTAGCCTAAAATAAAAGATAATGATAGCTGGTTCATATTGAATATTTAAGCTCCTAATTCCAAAAAAGGTAGAAAGTCCTACTGGGGCAAGATCAAAGCTACTCTAGCCACCTTAAACCTAACTAAGGGAATAATCATGGGGGGATTCAATACTCCCATCAAAGAAGGGGAAAAATAGGGCAGAATGTCTCCAGACCTACAAAGTAGGTAGGACTTAATGAATTTCATCAACGAACAGACTCTCCTTGATATGGATGTCCAAGGAGCTGATTTCACCTAGTCCAACAGGAGATTAGGTAGGGATTGCATCCAAGTATGGTTGGATCGTGCCTTGATCACATTGGACTGGATGAACCACTTTTCTCTTAATCTCCCTTCTTTTGTCAGAGTTGGATCTGATCACTCTCCCATCTCCCATCTCCCTTTCCCTTGACTAGATAACCAAGAAAAGGAACTTCCCCTTCAGATTCAAAAAATGTAGGTCTCTCATCCAAATCTGCTCAACAAAATAAAAAAATAGTGGAATATTGATGTTCATGGAACTGCAATGTTTAGACTGGAAAAAAATCGAAGGAATGTCAAATTTAATGTCAAACATTGGAATAAGGAGGAATTTGGCCATATCTTTACTACCAAAGATAAGATGCTCATTGACCTAAACCTCATTCAAGAAGAAATTCAAAAAGACAGATATGATGAGGAAAGATTGAAAATGGATAAATCTATCGTAACTAACTACCATAACATCATAGGGAAGGAGGAAACATTCTGGAAGCAGAGATCGAGATCCATTTGGCTTAGGCAAGCAGACCAAAACACTTGCTTCTTCCATCTCTCCACAATGAGATACAGAGTTGTAAATAGGATAAGTGGAATCATGAAGGAAGATGAAGTCCTACATGAGGATAAGGACATAGCAGAGGAATCTATTTCTTACTTTTCTTCTCTCCTTTCTAAATACCAAGTGCTATCCAAGCAGGACCTATTAGAAAGTAAAGTCCACCAAGATAACTAAGAGGGGGTGGGGGGGTGAATCAGTTATCAAATAATTATAGCTTTTATCATCTTCAACAGCATTAAACCATATAAGCAATATAATTACCAACCATAGAAAGATATTCATACACAATTACACAATAACACCAGATATGTTGACTAGGGAACCTCTTGATCAAAGAGTAAACCCCGGTGGGAATGATGCCCACAAAAGATGCACTAATATGAATATTCCCTATGAAAGGATGGACTCTATTAGGAGTCTTATGAAATACATTCAGTACATATAAATCCCTGTTAGAAGATTTTGAATCCCTGTTAAAAGATTCTAACCCTATTAAGAGTTATGGAAGACAGAAGGACCCACTGCCCAAACAGCTTTAGGGTAAGATCACTGAACTCACTATCCAAATAATATTTGCATTGTTCAATAGAATAATATGTTACCTATTCTTTGACAATGCCAAACCACACTCACTGCTACATCAAACCTTAATTTCAGATCTCTAAACCTTGCATGTCTTCCTTCACAATTTCGCTTTCACAACTTCATAATCAACCACTCTCATGCCACACTCTTACCACATATCACATCACACTATCTCTCCAACAAGGAAAAACATTCCTTCCTTTATACCACACTCAAATAATTACAAATGAGTTGGCACACAATTACAAAATAAAAGATTCCACACGCTACACCAAAATTACATAAAACTATTGGCTTCCAAATACAATAAATCTCCACTCGTGTGACTTAAAAGTTTTCCCTATCATCCACATCACTATCAATGTGTCTCTAACTTCCCTTTAACTACAAAAAGCTATATTCCATCCCGATTAGGAGATATCATCCGATTTCCAAAAACTGCTACTCAGGAACACTGCCTAAATACTGATTCAACCAAAATACTCATAACTTTCATGAATAAAAGAATTACTATTTGTGCTCTTAACCATAGACATATAACATATCAAATATTATATCCTCAATGTTGCATAGCTCCAACTACAATATACCATGTTTGCTAATCAAAACATTGTCTTCTTCTCTGTAAGTCTTCGGTAAAACATTGTGTTGACATCAATGACAATCATAGTCATGAATGCAACAACAACTACTACAGAATGGGTGCCAAACACTTTAGCATTCATTCGTAACAATCTCACCCATTGGCATTGATGGCAACATAGATGAAAAATATCCAATGTTCCAAAAATCCAATACTACAACACTGCTTCTTCAAATCCTCTTCATCAATCAAATCTTGCTTTGTTATCCTGTTTAGTTCTCTCATATTGTTTTTCATGCATACTTCTCCCCCATTGACATCAATGACAAAAATTTCATCACTATGTCAACAACAAATCAATGTCAAAAGACTCTATTCAGAAGAAAAATACATTTACTAGAGTCCTCGTGACTCAGCTCAGATACACATACTCCCCCATAGAGGAAGTACCAACATATAGTCCAAAAGAAAGATAGAGCTCATATATTATTGGATGGATACAACCAACTGCATCATTACTCAAAAGTAGGCTAGGGAATAACCCTAAGCATACCTCTCAGATACTCAAATGTATCCTTAGGCAAAAGCTTTGTAAATATGTCTGCTATCTGTTCCTCTATGCTTATGTACTCCAGTCTGACTTCTTTCTCAGCAACTTCCTTTCTTACAACATGATAGTTGATCTCTATATGTTTTTTCTTAGAATGTAGTATAGGATTCTTAGACATACCGATTGTACTGGTGTTGTCACAATGTATAACAACAGGTTCAACAAATTTAATTCCAATATCCTTCAGCATCTGCTTCATCCAAATTATCTGGTTACAATTTTTTGTTGCTGCTACATACTCTGCTTCTGTTGTCCTCTGTGAAATACAATTCTACTTCTTGCTTAGCCAAGAAACTAATCTTCCTCCAAGGAAAAATGCCCCTCCACTGGTGCATTTCTTATCATCAACACTACCTCCCCAATCAGCATCTATATATGCACATAGGGTAAAATCATCAGATTTTTCATACCACAATCCATAGTCCATTGTGCCTCTTAAATATCTCAGTATCCTCTTTACTGCTACATAATGTGATTCTCTAGGTTTAGCTTGAAATCTTGCTACAATTCCAACTGAATGTGCTATATCCGGTCTTGTGTGTGTCAAATATTGCACTCCTCCAATCATGGATCTATATTTCTTCTACTCAACTACCGGTGTTTCATCTTTGCTAGATAACTTATGTCCAATTACCATAGGTGTTCCAACTAGTTTACAGTCCTCCATTCCAAATACTTTCAGCAAATCATTCAAGTACTTTGTCTAACTTACAAAGATACCATCATTGTTTTGTGTTATCTGTAATCCCAAAAAGTATTTCATCTCACCAATAGAATTCATTTCAAATTCAATCTTCATTTCATCAGCAAATTTTTCACTAGCCTCATCTTCTCCTCCAAAAATAATGTCATCAACAAAAATAACTATAATCAACAAACCATTTTCAATTTCTTTTGTGTACAGATTGCTATCAGTTGTTCCTTTTGCAAATCCCAACTTTAACAAATACTTATCCAATCTTGCATACCAAGTTCTAGGTGCTTGCTTTAGTCCATATAATGCTTTCTTTATTTTACATACCATGTCTCCTTCTTGAGTCAAAGGAAAACCTTCAGGCTGCTCAATGTAGACTTCTTCCAATTCTCCATTCAGAAATGCTGACTTCACATCCATTTGATACACTTTGAATTTCTTAAAAGCTACATAGGCCAAAAACATTCTTACTACTTCAATTCTTGCTACTGGTGCAAAATTTTCTTCATAGTCAATTCCTTCTTGTTGTGAGTGTCCCTTACATACCACTCTTACTTTGTTTCTTACAACTTCTCCTTGTTCATTCATCTTGTTTCTGAATACCCATTTAGTTCCAATTACATTCTTGTCTTTAGGTCTAGGGACCAATTCCCATGTCTTGTTCTTTTCTATCTGATCTAGTTCTTCTCTCATACCATTAATCCAATGTTCATCTTCACAAGGTTCACTAGTAGATTTAGGTTCAATTTGAGAAATCAAACATAAATGTACCTTATTCTGAGTCAGAACTCCTCTGTCCAAACCTCCAATAACTTGTTCAATAGGATGATGTCTTGATAAATACCTATTCAGTGTCATAGTCTCAAATCTTGCTTCAACTATAGATTCTTCTCTAGATTCCTCTCTGGTTTCTTCAGCATGACTCTCATTCAACAATTTACTATTAGTCTCATAGAATAATTCAGTAGTTTCAGTGTTAGGCTTAGGATAAGCTTCTTCATCAAATTCATAATCAAGCATTCTTTCTTGAATTTTAAACTTTTCATCAACTTTAACATTTGCGCTCTCAACAATAGTTTTAGTCCTCTTATTGTAACATCTATATGCTTTTCTCTTTGAAGAATATCCAAGAAAAATACCTTCATCACTTCTAGGATCAAAATTTCCAATATCATCATCTCTCTTTATATAACATTTTCTTCCAAAAATTCTAAAATACTTAATTGAGGGTGCATGTCCAAACCATAATTCATAAGGTGTCTTGTCTGTGTCTACTCTAATTTGTTCTTTGTTCATTGTATATATTGTTGTATTCACTTCTTCTCTCCAAAATGTCTTTGCTAAACCATTCTCAAATAACATAGCTCTTGCTGCTTCAGTCACTGATCTGTTTCTTCTTTCTACAATGCCATTTTGTTTAGGTGTTCTAGGGGCTGAAAACTATCTTTTGATACCATTCACTTCACAAAAAGTGTTAAACTCTCTAGAACTAAATTCACCACCTCTATCAGATCTCAAACATTTAATCTTCATTCCAGATTCATTCTCAACTTTGTTCTTAATGACCTTAAAATTATCAAATGCTTTAGATTTTTCTTTTAGAAATGCAATCCACATCATTCTTGTAAAATCATCAACAAGAATCATAAAATACCTTTCTCCATAGAACCCTCTAGTCCTGGTAGGACCGCTCAAGTCTCTATGAACAATCTCCAACTTCTCTACCGATGTGAACTTCTTACTAGGAAATGAACTTCTCTTCTACTTAGCCATCACACATTCTTTGCAAATCATGTTAGTAGGCTTCATAATTTTAGGCAAATCCCTTACTGCAAGTGTAGTACTCACTTTCACAATATTATCAAAGTTTATATTACAAAACTTTCTATGCCACAACCAACTATCATCAATCTTAGTAATCAAACATGTCATCTCAGTAGGATTCAACTGAAATACATTACCTCTTGTTCTAGATCTAGTTCCAATCAGATTTCCATCTTTATCCTTTATCACACAAGTTTTCTCAGTAAACCAAACTTGATATCCCTTATCAACTAACTGTCCAACACTCAAAAGATTATGTTTCAATCCATCCACAAAGTAAACATCATCAGTATTAGTCTTTCCATAAAGAGTAATAGATCCTATACCTTTAATCAAACAAGGTGCATTGTTACCAAATCTAACAACTCCTCCATCATAATTGTTAATGTTATACACTAAGTTTTAACCCTTGTTTCAAGCTCTCGTAGTCTTGATAACCTAGTATAACATGGGAATCATCTCCAGGTTGTGGGACCTATGCTAACTGAGATGAGACCTCCAGGTTCTAGGCTGGTTCCTCTTGGATAATCACCCTAGTTTGCTTCTTGACATGAAAAGTAAAAATTATGAGGGAAAGGGATAGAAGGAATGCTTTAAAGGGAAATGACTGAAAGCAAACTATCTACTAGGTGATGCACTGAAATTAGGGTTTGGATCTTAATATAGAGGAAAGAAATCAATGAAAGGCTTAGGTCTAGTAGGTCACAACTTACTGAATAGGCTTGCATAAGTGTTTCATAGGAGGGCTTGAACATAAGACACAACCAATGACCTGCAAACAGACATTCACTTCTGCAACTCAGTGTAGGAATGAGACAAGACTATTAGGGGGTTGAAGTATACCCACCAAAACATCTAAATCAAATCAAACACAATAACACACACAGTTGCAGAAAATAAGAGGGATCAGGAACCCTAAGTTATCACTAAAACATCATATACTTCAATTCAATAAGAGGTAATTCAAATAAGGAAGCACAGGGACATGAAGAATTGTCACAAAGTACCTCTACAATATTTGAATTATCAATGAAAGATTACATAATGTGAAAAATAAGAGGGTAGGAAGAAATGCCACGGATAGCTTTCCAAGAAAGAGACTTTCTTCTTTACAAAATGTGAACTCTAAGCACTAAGGCTCCACAAATATAATATATACATACTCAACTTCATGCAAGCAGGAGTCAAAAGACCTAACTAGGGTTAAATTGTTTTACAATACAATAATAAAACCCTAGCTTGATCAAGTCTGATCATAAATGTTATTTCTACAAAATTATGGCCAATCAGACCTCAAGTTTGCATGTCCATCCCTGTTCCACATCAACCTGCAGACAAGCAACCTTAACTCATCTACCTTCCTGCAAAAGTCTTGCCATGAATGCGTAAATGGTACCTTTCTGAGATAAGAAATGACCCATGATGGCCGCCCAGACCTCCCATCATTTTCCTTTAACTACAAAATGTCCTGGAACCATAAACTTTTTGAGCTACCTCGCCGCTTGCGGCCTGCAAATCAAATACTGGCAAAATCCTCTTAGACACATTTGAATTTGAAAACTAATGACTATCCAGTCATTTTAAAACATAGACGTTCATATCCTTTTCTTCTCGGCAAATAAACAGCTTGAATTAACCTTGAAACAGTCATGAAACCCTCTTGAAAATTCAAATCCATATCAGCAAGTTACGACCAATGAGATTTTAGCACGTCAGCATGTTTGGACCTACCTTGAGTTTTCTCCCTTTAAGTCATTCAGCAACTATGCAACTGAAGACTTATTTCTAAGTCACAGAATCCTTAGCTTTACCTTGGTTTGGTTAGGTGATTCAGTGAACAAGGCATTTCGCTGAATCGCTGGGTCATTTAACTAACGCTGGTTCCATTAAGCGAATGCAAGAATTCCTTCAGTCGTCGAGCTGCTTAATACTTAACTAACCCTGGGCCCAGACTGCCACATGGAATTCTCTGATTCATTCTATTCACCTCGTCAGCAAACACCTCGGCTCTTCCCTGACATCGGACCCTCTTAACACAAGATTCTAATCCAACGGATGGTGCAAGATCTCATACCCTTTGAATATTCCTTCAGATCATATGCCGGTCATAGATCCTCATTAAGTCATGACCCCACTGACAAGTTGGTCCACTTGGAAGTCCTCATCAGTACATAGCAACCAATGAAATGCTTCACACATCAGCCTATTTGACAATGTGGACCCACCTGACAAAGCCTGGAGATAAAGTAAGATCAATAGTGGGCACAAGATCGCATGTGTCAGAAAGATTCCTTGTAGACATGCGCCAGCCATTGATCCTCTACAGATGTCAGAGCCTTTTAAAATGTTGGAAACCTAGTCCCATCGACACATTGCTGAATCACTACCATGTGGACCAATGAGAAGCCACTGTTTGTGTACACATAGCAGTGGACCCGCCAAGCATGAAGAGTTATGTCACCAAGGAGAATCAACGGTTGTCTTAGAATCGCATACCTCTGATACATTTCATGAGAACACATGCCAACTATAGATTTCCAAGCTTCTGACATCCCTAGGCCCAATGAAAAAATATAAGTCATCATCCCTCGACCAATAAGAAGCCTCCAAATAGGACACCGTGGTAGTGGACCTACAAAAGTTTGAAGCACTAAGAAAAGGGGAAGATCGATGGCTATCTCAAGATTGCATGCTCTGACAAAAAGCATCGTGAACTCATGACAACCATCAGATCCTATAGAATTGGGACCCCCACAAGCTGAGACTACCAAACACTTAGCAACTACATGGCTGAAGAGAAGTTAACCATTTCGCTGATTCGCTAGTTGGGAAAAGGTAACTGTCAGATAATACGCAACTAAGAGGAATGTTGTAGTCACTGAATCACCGAAAGGAAAAGATAACTGCCAAAAGACTTAGAGAATCAGCGACTGAAGGAAAATAAAGCATACGTGGGTATTGGGATCTTTAAGTGGCCGATAAAGTAACAACCAAACAGAACACGGTCTAGGGTCTCTTAGGGTTTTTTGGGCCATAACAGCTACTTTTTTCAAATTTTTAACTTGCAGACCAAGGACTTGAAATAATTGCAGAGGCCAGAAGACAAGGCACAAATTCATGAAAATTTTAGGGATGCTTGGCAAGATAAAAATAGAGATTTTGGAATAGGTTTTAGCCAAAAATGCATACACATGAAAATTAGGGTAACATTTTGGCAATTTCTACTAGATGCTTGCCTGCTAGACATTGAAAACCAATGGCCTTGAGCAATCCATTGGGCATGGGGTCATTACAGGAACACAAAACTTTGACAGAGACAAACCTGTGCATAGGCACTTCTTGGAAAGCAAGAAACTAAGCTAGAAAACAAGGACAAAAAGTAAGAAAACCTAACCTATCCTAAACTAACCAGTTATAGAAACTTGGTCAAACAAAACCATTCACTGGTTGTGAAAAATAGCTACCTTTCCTCATTAGGACATTTTGCATTGGACACATGAGGATAGCTACAAAGATATGAGACACACAAAAATTTGTCAAATAATTATTAACCACCTCTACAAAAATACGATCAATTTTACCTTCCTCTAATTGATCATATGGAGGGGCCTCAGTAAACTCCCTTTGTGCCAAGTATCTGATAAGGCAGCCTCTTGAAAGTCTAAAAGCAAGACTCTCCTTGATGGTTTCTTCTCTATCTTCATGGTTTCCCTCCATCATGGATAGCCATGTCAACTCCTCATCTGTGGACAGGGGACTATCATCCTCTACTTTTAAACAAGCCAAGAGCTCATCAAAGTTGTCAATATCTTGAAGATCTAGAGCTGGTCCCAACCTTTGCTCATGTAGCAGTCTCTCAGAAAGAGAGCAATCCAAAACTAGGCCTCCTTCTATAGGCACATAACTTTGAACCTTCACTCCAGGGAATAGGGATTCATCATTCAATTTGTTACAAAAGACCTCTATGATATTGGAAAAATCATACTCTTCAAGGCTTTTATCTATGTTCTTTTCTTGGAAAAGATCTTCCATAACTTTATCATTCTGCTCAACAAAACTAGGTAGCTCATCTAATAAAAGCACAACATCCTCCTCTATATCAACCTCCTATTGATGGTGAACCTTTTGTTCTGATTTATCTTCAGCCATAGGTAATGGCATGGTCTCCTCTTCATCATCAACAAAGAGGGGAAGCTCATTCAACAAATCAACCAAGAGTTTAGGCTAAGCATCAATCTCCACCTTGTCACCTTGCTATCCCATTCCACCATAGTCATCACTCTACACTGATACCTCAGATTTTCTCTCCTCCTCTTCAAATGAAAGCTCATTTATCATAGGTCCTTGCTCAGACACTAGACTAGTATCTTTGAAAAGATCTGGCATCTGACAGCCAGGAGGTAGAGTCCATTGGAGAATCCACAATACTTCATCATCTTGAGAGACTAGAGGGGCCTCTTGGGATACAAATTTTTCTTGAATAGGCTGCTCTTGCAGAGTGGTAGGCTGCATCTCAAGTATAGGCTCTTGGAAGGAATTTTTTGCTTTAAAACTTGGGATATGAAATTGAGGGTGCTCATAGGGAGACATAGAAGGCATACCTATCTTGAAGCTTGGAAAAATGAAGGCCCTAACATCTTGATGTTGGTCTCTTGTAGCTGGCTCTATCTCGATATAGTCTTTAGGCCATTATAGACCGCAATAAGCTTGTAATTGCTCCAAAACAGGCTCAATTTTTTTAAGGGTGCTCCTAAAACTTGGAAATGAGCACTTTGTATGCTCTTTAGGTGTAGGCTCTTGAGGAAAATGGGTCATCCAACTTGGAATTTTAGGCCTAGGAGCCTGTTGTTGGGCAATTTGTGATCTCAACCTTGCTGTCTCAATGTCAGCTCATTGTCTGATCTCTTCTTGGAATTTTTTTATTTGTTTCTCATCAACAAGAGTTTTTTCTACTTGGTAAGGAATGAACCCTTGCTCGTAGCTTTGAGCCTCCATTTCCTGCTGCTCTCTGATCTAAGACACTTGCTTAATCAAATCAAGCAACACATTCTTTGTCTTCTCTTGCTCTTTCATGAAGTCTGAGCTCAGAGTCTATTACCAATTAGGCTAAGAACGGGTGGGTGGGTGGTAAACATGATAGGGGAGCTAGCCCTGCAACTTTTGTTGTGCCATTTGTGCCTATGATCCTTCTTGGCAGAGGGCTCTTTCATAATCTTGCACAAGGGAAAAATCATTTGGGGCATGTTGGATATAATGATAGCCTTGTATTGTATGGAAGCTTGGGATAAAAGCAGGCTTGAGGTGGCTTTGATAAGGCTGATAACTAGCCCATTGAGCACTATTCTCATCATAAGATGGTGAGTAACCTGACTATCCATAATAACTTGACATGTCTACTCATGCAATTAGCTGGGGTTTGAATATGAAAGATTTGAAACATACCAACACTTCATCTTTGAAAATAGTAGACCTCCCAAAGTCACCAAATATGCAGCAGAATGACCTCTTCTAGGTCTGTAGTATGTTATCAGCATATCAAAGATAGCATACCTTGAACATGAATCTGAAATTTGGTCCCACTGGGCATGCCACAATTCTTATACACTACGTTTGCACCCTTGTTTCAAGCTCTCATAGTCTTGATAACCTAGTATAACATGGGAGTCATCTCTAGGTTGTGGGACCTATGCTAACTGAGATGAGACCTTTAGGTTCTAGGCTGGTTCCTCTTGGATAATCACCTTAGTTTTCTTTTTGACATGAAAAGTAAAACTTTTGAGGGAAAGGGATAGAAGGAAAGCTTGAAAGGGAAATGAGTAAAAGCAAACTACCTACTAGGTGATGCACCGAAATTAGGGTTTGGATCTCAGTATAGAGGAAAGAAATCAATGAAAGGCTTAGGTCTAGTAGGTCATAACTTACTGAATAGGCTTGCATACGTGTTTCATAGGAGGGCCTAAACATAAGACACAACCAATGACCTACAAATAGACATTCACTTCTCCAACTCGGTGTAGGAATGAGACAATACTATTAGGGGGCTGAAGTGTACCCACAAAAACATCTAAATCAGATCAAACACAATAACACACATAGTTGCAGAAAATAAGAGGGATCGGGAACCCTAAGTTATCACTAAAACATCATATTCTTCAATTCAAAAAGAGGTATTTCAAATAACGAAGCACAGGGACATGAAGAATTGTCACAAAGTACCTCTGCAATATCTAAATTATCAATGAAAGATTACAGAATGTGAAAAACTAGAGGGCAGGAAGAAATGCCATGGATAGCTTTCCAAGAAAGAGACTTTCTTCTTTACAAAATGTGAACTCTGAGCACTAAGGCTCCAAAAATACAATATATACATACTCAACTGCACGCAGGTAGGAGTCAAAAGACCTAACTAGGGTTACATAGTTTTACAATACAATAATCAAACCCTAGCTCGATCAAGTTTGATCATAAATGTTATTTCCTCAAAATTATAGCCGATCAAACCTCAAGTTTGCATGTCCATCCCTGTACCACATCAACCTGCAAACAAGCAACCTGAACTCCTCTACCTTCTTACAAAAGTCTTTCCATGAATGCATAATTGGTACCTTTCTAAGACAAGAAATGACCCATGATGGCTGCCCAAACCTCCCATCATTTTCCTTTAACTGCAAAATGTCCTGGAACCATAAATTTTTTGAGCTACCTCACCGCTTATGGCCTGCAAATTGAAGACTGGCAAAATCCTCTTAGACACATTTGAATTTGAAAACTAATGGCTAGCTGGTCATTTTAAAACATAGACGTTGATATCCTTTTCTTCCCAGAAAATGAACGATGCAGATTAACCTTGAAACGGTTGCGAAACCCTCTTGAAAAGTCAAATCCATATCAGCAAGTTACGACCAATGAGATTTTAGCACGTCAGCATGTTTGGACCCACCTTGAGTTTTCTCCCTTTAAGTCATTTAGTGACTATGCGACTGAAGACTTATTTCTAAGTCACAGAATCCTTAGCTTTACCTTGGTCCAATTAGGTGATTCAGCAAACAAGGCATTTCACTAAATCGCTAAGTCTTTTAACTAACCCTAGTTCCATTAAGTGAACACAAGAATTCCTTCAGTCACTGAGTCACTTAATACTTAACTAACCCTGGGCCCAAACTACCACATGGTATTATCTTATTTGTTCCATTCGCCTCATTAGCAAACACATCAGCTCTTCCCTGACATTGGACCCACTTAAGAAAAGATTCTAATCCAACGGTAGGTCCAAGATCTCATACCCTTCAAATATTCCTTCAGATCATACGACTATCATAGATCCTCATCAAGCCATGACCCCACTAACAAGTTGGTCCACCTGGAAGTCCTCATCAGCATGTAGCAACCAATGAAATGCTTCACACATCAGCCTATCTAACAACACGGACCCACCTGACAAAGCCCAGAGATAAAGTAAGATCAACGGTGGGTGCAAGATAGCATGTGTCAGAAAGATTCATTGCGGACATGCACTAGCCATTGATCCTCTGTAGATGTCAGAGTTGGTCCACCTGGAAGTCCTCATTAGCATGCAGCAACCAATGAAATGCTTCACACATCAGCCTATCTAACAACATGGACCCACCTGACAAAGCCCAGAGATAAAGTAAGATCAATGACAGGTGCAAGATAGCATGTGTCAGAAAGATTCCTTGCGGACATGCACTAGCCATTGATCCTCTATAGATGTCAGAGCCTTTTAAAATGCTAGAAACTTGGTCCCACTGACACATTGCTGAATCACTACCATGTGGACCAATGAGAAGCCGTCATTTGTGTACATGTAGCAATGGACCCGCAAGGCATGAAGAGTTACATCACCAAGGAGAATCAATGATTGTCTCAGAATCGCATACCTCTGACACATTTCATGAGAAAACATGCTAGCTGTAGATTTCCAAGCTTCTGACATCCCTGGGCCCACTGAGAAAATACAAGTCATCATCCCTCGACCAATAAGAAGCCTCCAAGTAGGACACCGTGGCAATGGACCCACAAAAGTTTGAAGCGCTGAGAAAAGGGGAAGATCAATGACTATCTCGAGATCGCATGCTCTGACACAAAGCCTCGTGAACTCACAACAACCGTCAGATCCTGTAGATCTAGGACCCCCGCAACCTAAGACTACCAAACACTTAGCGACTACGTGACTGAAGAGAAGTTAACCATTTTTCTCTAGTTGGAAAAAGGTAATGGCCAGATAATATGCGACTGAAAGGAATGTTGCAGTTGCTGAGTCACCGAAATGAAAAGATAACCGCTGAAAGACTTAGAGAACCAGCGACCGAAGGAAAATAAAGCGCACTTGGGTATTGGGATCTTTAAGCAGCCAATAAAGTAATGACCAAACAAAACACGGTCTAGGGTCTCTTAGGGTTTTTTAGGCCATAATGGCTACTTTTTTCAAATTTTTAACTTGCAGACCAAGGACTTGAAATAATTGCAAAGGCTAGAAGACAAGGCACGAATTCATAAAAATTTTAGGGATTCTTGGCAGGATAAAAACAAAGATTTTGGAATAGGTTTTAGCCAAAAATGCATACACATGAAAATTAGGGTAACAGTTAAACTTTATGAACTTTTTCATATCTCCAGTCATATGATGTGAACAACCACTGTCTATAATCCAATCAACTTTCTTTTCAACTTGGGAAACTAAGGATTTTTCTTCCTTAACACTAGTTTCAAAATTTTCTTCTTTAATTGCTACAAATCCTATTTCATCATTATTCTCAGTATCACTTTTACTTAAAGTTCTTTCAATACTAGCTTCAAGGTCTTAATCATTAGCATAATAACATTCCTTAGATCTTCTAAGCTTGAAATTATTTATGTACTTCTTAACTCTCTTAGGACATTTAGATGCAAAATGACCATATTCTTGACAAGTCCAACATTTAAATTTTTTCTTACCGTCTGGTTCTCTTTTCACAAGCAAGGCAATACGTTCTTCAATCTTCTTGTCTTCTTCATTTCTAGATCTATTTCTGCCAGCATAATCTTCACTCACACTGATGCTTCTTGACAATGTGGGGAAAGCACTAAGAGCACTAAATGTTGTCTCCATTCTAGGTAAGTCTCCTAATAACCTCAGGGTCATCTCTGCTGCTTACAATCTTCCAAGAAGAGTCTCTCTTGTAAATTTTTTAGTACAAGGTATAAATTGTTCAATCATCTATGTTGTCTGCTTAAATAGAGGAGTCAATGTTCTCAGAATTTTCCATATCACTTCATTCTCTATCTTTGTTCCTCCACAAGATTTTATCCCTGCAATAATTTCTGACATTCTACCAATATAGCTTCGAACAGATTCATCTTCCAACATTCTTATATCTTCAAATGCACATATCCAATTATGTAATCTAACTCTTTTTGCATGTTCATCACCTTCAAAAGTAGAGTGAAAAGCTTTCCAAATTTCATTAGACTTTTTCAAACATTTTACCTGACTATATTCATTCTCCAGAAGTGCTATCAAAAGTGCTTCTCTTGCAAGTATGTTACACATGAATAGATCTCTCTCATCATTAGAGCATGTCTCAAGATCATCTTCTTCAATGATAGTCTTATCATTCTTTGTAATCAACCAATAACCTGGTCCTAAACATAGTAGATGTGTCTTCATCTTTTCTTTCCAAATGTCAAAATTTACTTCATCAAACTTAGGGCTTTCTTTCCTGAAATTTGTCATGGATCTCCTTAAGTTGTTAAACTTCTCTTTTAAGGACCTATTGCTCTGATACTAATTGTTAGAAAGTAAATTCCACCAAGATAACTAAGAGGGGGGGTGAATCAGTTATCAGATAATTATAACTTTTATCATCTTCAACAGCATTAAACTATATAAGCAATATAATTACCAACCATAGAAAGATATTCATACACAATTACAGAATAACACAAGATATGTTGACTAGGGAACCTCTTGATCAAAGAGTAAACCCTGGTGGGAATGATGCCCACAAAAGATGCACTAATATGAATATTCCCTATGAAATGATGGACTCTATTAGGACTCTTATGAAATACATTCAGTACATATAAATCCCTATTAGGATACTTTGAATCCCTGTTAAAAGATTCTAACCCTGTTAAGAGTTATGGAAGATAGAAGGACCCACTACCCAAATAGCTTCAGGGTAAGATCACTAAACTCACTATCCAAATAATCTTTTCATTATTCAATAGAATAATATGTTACCTCTTCTCTAACTATGCCAAACCACACTCACTGCTACATCAGATCTCAATTTCAGATCTCTGAACTTTGCATGTCTTCCTTCACAATTTCACTTTCACAACTTCATAATCAACCACTCTCATGCCAAACTCTTACCACATATCACATCACACTCTCTCTCAAATAAGGAAAAACATTCCTTCCTTTATACCACACTCAAATAATTACAAATGAGTCGGCACACAATTACAAAATAAAAGATTCCACACGCTACACCAAAATTACATAAAACTATCAGCTTACAAATACAATAAATCTCCACTCATGTGACTTTGAAGTTTGTGCTATCATCCACCTCACTATCAGTGTGTTTCTAACTTCCCTTTAACTACACAAAGCTAGATTCCATCTTGATTAGGAGATATCATCCGATTTCAAAAAACCGCTACTCAGGAACACTGCCTGAATACTGCTTCCACCAAAATGCTCATAACTTTTAGGAATAAAAGAATTATTCTTTGTGCTCTTAACCATAGACATATAAAATATCAAAGAGTATATCCTCAACATTGCATAGCTCCAACTGCAATATACCATGTGCACTAATCAAAACATTATTTGCTTCTTTGTAATTCTTCGGTAAAACACTGTGTTGACATTAATGACAATCATAGTCATGAATGCAACAAAAACTACTATAGAATGGGTGCCAAACACTTTAGCATTCATTCCTAATAGGACCAAGATAAACTCCTCAATAACACCCTGAAAATTATTACTGAAGGTCAAAACAAAATCTTATGTTCAATCCTGGATATGACCGAGGTCAAGAGAGCCCTAGACTCTCTTCCTGGAGATAAAGCTCCTAGTCCTGATAGCTTCCCTATGTTCTTTTTTCACCATTTTTAGGATGTGGTGAAATATGATGTGGTTAAAGTGGTGCAGAAATTCTTTGGCTTGAAAAATCTCCTCAAAGAGCTCAATGCCACTTTACTAGTGCTTATCCCTAAGACTTCAGGAGTGGATTCGATGGAGCTTTCCATGCCCATTAGCCTCTGCAACTCTTTCCTCAAGATCATATCCAAGCTAATCACCTCAAGGATTCTCAATGTTCTCCCTTCCTTGATTTTGCAACAGTAATCTGGCTTCGTGCCTGGCAGGCAAATCTTGGATTCAATAATGATGGTGCATGAAGTGATCCACTCACTAGAAGTAAGTAAAAGGGAAGGTTTTCTTCTTAAGCTTGACCTCTCCAAGGCTTATGACTGGGTTGATTGGCAGTTCCTACTCAGAGTTCTTGATGCCTTTGGCTTTAACTCCCAAACCCGCAAGATCCTTCAACAAATAATATTGACCCCCTCTCTAGCAATCTTGATCAATGGTTCCCCATAGACCTTTTTCAAACCCACTAGGGGCCTAAGGCAAGAGGATCCCCTATCCCCAATTCTTTTTATCATTCTAGCTGAATGCCTTGGAAGGCTCATCTCTACTTAAAGGAGGGAGGGGGAACTGAAAGGCATTAGTCCTTCCTCTAGGAACTATGTCTTCTCGCATCAACAATTCATGGATGATTCCATTCTTCTCAATGCTTACACTAGAGTGACTAGTCAATCCATAAATTGGAATAAAAGCTCCATTTAATTCATCAACACTCCTAAGGGGAGAAAGTGGAAAATGGACAACATCTTGGGTTGCAGTATAAATTATTTCCCATCTTCTTATTTGGGCCTACCCTTAGGATTTAAACCTCTAGATTCCTTCTAGAATAAACTTATAGATAGATTCAATAGGAAAATTGTAGGTTGGATAGGGGTTTCCCTCAGTCAGGTAGGAAATATTCAACTCATCAGATCCACCCTGTAAAACCTCCCAACCTATGCTCTTAGCCTCTTTTATATCCTTGCTAAAGTTGTGTAGGCTATGGAAAGAATTCAAAGAAGATTCCTCTGGTCTGGCACCGAGGATCACAAGTGTATAGCTCTTATTGCCTGGGACAAAGTTTGTTTCCCAAAGAAAGTTGGCAGCCTTGGAATAAGGAAAATAAGATTGTTTAAAAAATCTCTTCAAGCCAAACATATATGGAGAATCTTCAAGAGCAAAGGGGAATGACACGACATTATTGAAGATAAATACCTCTCACATAAATCTTTAAAGGTCTTCTTTGAAGAGACTGACTCTCTGAAAGGATCTTCTATATGGAATGGTCTTCTCAATGTGAAGGATTTGGCTAAATCCAAAACTAAATGGAAGATAGGAAATGACTAGTCCATAAACTTCTGGAACAAAAATTGGCTTCAAATGGGATGCTTGAGAGATTGTGAGACTCTCAAAACCTGGAGAGAAGTTTACACCCACACTTATGGATCCCAAGCCAGCAACTATAGAATGGTTGAAAAATGGGTGGATCTCTCCCAAGTTTCTCAGGACCAGGCTCCGCTGATGACAACCCTCAATGTGGTCTCTCTCTCATCTTCTTAGGATGAGCTCATTTGGGAAGGTGTTATAAATAGGGAATACTAAGGGGGGGGCTGAATCAGCATTCTACAAACTTTTACTTTTGCCTAATTATGGATATAACAGATTAACTTGATACTTTCAAAACAAATTAAACTATATAGCATGCATAGAAATAAAGAAAATGAACTCATAACACCATGTTTTGTTCTTGAGGAAACCCTGGCAGAGGGAAAACCCCGGCAGGGATGATACCCACAATGATCCACTAATCAAAAGTATTTGGTAAAGGATGTTGACCCTATTAGGAGTCTATTAGATACATATAGTGTCTCTCTCATGATTAAAGGACTTAAGGCCTTGTTAGAAGCCTCAACACTACTAAGAGTTGGTAGTACAAATAGAATGATTACAAGATGAGCTCACTACCCAAACATGTACTATATAATGACTTCTAATTACAAAAAGGGTAAGGTATATAACCTTTCACTATTGTCAAATAGCTTTCCTATTCTGATATATCTCTTCTCTTACATATACAAAGTCTTCTTTCTTGAATTTTACAATTTACAACTTCACATCAATTTATTTCACATGTATATATCACACTATCTCTTCACATTACATATGTCTTACATTTATACAAGTTATTAAGAATAATAACTTTTATAATTGGCTATACAAAACATAAAGCACTTTACAAAATACACACTAACTTGAAGATGTCCAAGGGTTAACATATAGGATGTCATCCCTTATATGATGAAGTTATTATTTTGATAAACAAAATAATCCCTTAACTATCATACTGATTCTATCTTCTTTCTCTGTTCTATCAGCTTCAACTTTGTCTCTGTAATCCTGCAATAATTCATTCTGTACATGTCGTACACACTTGCACTTATAGGTAAGTCTTCAACATATATAAAAGTATCCACATGTTCAAGTGTGCATGCACCGAACTTACTTCTATTAACATCACTATCCAAAACTGTCTCTGGTTAGACTGGAAAATGTTGCTTATACTTAGACAATTTTACTTGCGCTCTATCATAACTACTTGCTATCATATTCTGATCTTCATAGTGATTATATGTTTCCATAATGACAACAACTTGATATCCTACTCATCCAAATTGACAACAATCTCCCCCTTTTTCATTGGTGGCAACATATAATAAAATTGGCTAAGTCATATAAAACTTCAAAATTGTGGCCATTCAAAAAAACAATTCTCCAATATACATATATCTCCAAATATCTTATGAATATCTATACTCCTCCTAGGAATATACTTCATATCATATATCTATATATCATACTCAATATTTTGCTATCACTCCCCCTTTGACAACAATGACAAAAAGGGTGTCAAAATTGTGTAACAAAAATGTTTACCTTTGATTCAAAATTGCAAAGCCGGTAGGCTTTCAACACAATCTGCAAAATTTACTTGTATGCTCTCTATCTCCTTCTCCCATGCTTTCTTAATGGTATCTGAAACACTAAGTACTGCACATAAACCATAATATGCTATTTCACATGCATGAAGGTTTGCATAGTTAAATTTCTCATAAGATGTCTTGGATGAAAGACATTCTTCCAATTGGTCTTCAATGATGCTTATCTTAATTGAAATGTGGTCTCTTAGTAGAGAGAATCTTCTCAATTTCTTTTCTTTTTCTTCACTAAGAATTCTTATTTCATCATACAATTTACTGATTTTCTTTTCAAGATCAGACATCTTCGCATTCAGGCTGGATAAAAGATTTTCTTCTGTTTAAATTTCCGCCTCTTTTACTTTTATCTTCTCTATCAAATCTGATACATGATTCTTTGTTTTTGTACATTGAATGTATAAGGCTTTTCCTCTATCCAAATTTCTTCTAAGTTCCTTGATACATACATCTAAATTATTAATATCATTTTTGATATTCTGACATATATCTTGAAATATTTTTGCCTCATAGGCTGCCTGAGCTTTTATTGTAGCTATGTCTGATAAATTTGTGAATTCATTATCAAATGCTTTCACAACTTCTTTTTCTATGACTTGTGGATCTACCTCTAATATCTGACTGGTTACAACACTTTGCAACTTTTCTGTCACTTCAAGCAATGATCCTTCAAGGCTTTTCAGTTTCTTGTTTTTACCAATGATTTTGTTTAAGGATGAGATCACCTCAATTTGATCATCATCATCAACTTCTTTTCTAAGATTAGCAAAAATAGATTCTAACTATGGTTTCTCTGCCGCTATCTTAGGAGTGGGACTGATTTCTGCTTGCCCTTGTACTCCTTCTTGTCCTTCTATCTATGTGTTTACTTGAATCTATGCTTGTTCTTTCTCTTCTTCTCTTCTTTTCTTCCTTTCTTCCTCTGCAACTGTCATGTCCTATTCTTCCATAGCCAAATTGTCAACAATGTTTTCAAGGTTTCTGAAGGGATTTTCATCACTGTCCAATATAATATTTGTTCCTTCCACATTCATTGTTTCATCTTCAATGTTAATTGATGGTGGTGGAGAGGGACTTTTCTATTGCTCAGCTTCCAAAGCTTGATCTATTGCACTTGTGTGCTTACTAACACCTGTGGTCAATACCTTTACAACTTTTTGTTTAGTTTCCTTGTTAATTTCTTCATAACTTCCTCCGATCATCAAAAAAAAATTTCTTTTTGTTCTTAAGTGAATACTAAGATCTTTCATTATTTCCTTCAAATGATCTTCATCTTTAATATCATAGAGGTTTCTCGCAAAATTTTCTCTAATCTTATTGTCTTCTTCAGCTGCTCTCTTCTTTTTGTTCTCTAATTTCTCAAAAAGTTCATCTGGTATCTTTCCTTGAATACTATGAAATTTCTTATCAACCAGTATCATATTCTTGACAACTGCATTCTCTAAGTTCAATTTCTCTAAAAAATTATATAACTCATAGTATTTGTTCATCCTAGAAAAATCTCCATCATTAATTATTGAAGCATTTACTTTCTCTATATTCAGTTTCCATTTTCTCTTATTTCTTCCAATTACTTCATCATCTTTTACTTCAGATACATACCTTGGAACAGGGGTGAAAATAGTCTTTTGTCTCTTTTGTGGCCCACTTGTCATTTCCTTAACTCTTTTTGCTGGAGGAGTAGTGGAAGATCGAGTAGATTTCCTTATTTCTTGCACCTCTTCAACTTTAATTACATTTTCTGTATCTTGGGATTCTTTTGTTTGAGCTGCAACTGATGATAGGGGTGGAATAGACAAAAATTCTTTCTGTCCAATGTCTCTTATTGTTGTTGCGGTCTGCTTTGTCACTAGAAATTCTTGTTCTGACATTCGTATATCCTTAAGAATTTTCTTGATAGTGCTTTCCACTCTTTTATTTGATAACTTATCTTCTTGTAGAGACTTTGCAAAGTTAAAGTTATCCTCATAAGTTACAAATCCAGAACTAATTGTATCCAATTTTCTTTTAAGCAATCAGTTCACATATTTTTCTATCTCATTTTCAGATACTTCATATCCAAGTGGATCTATGAATTCTACTCTAGGTTCAACTGCTTCAACAAAAGTAAAGTCAGTGTCAACCATAAAACATATTTCATCTTTGTACTTTTCTACTATAGCCTGGTATCCTTGATCTTTTCCTCATTTGATTCTAAAATTTTTTGATTACCAAGGTTGTGCTTTCATTAACCTTGTCTATAAGGTGTCTAAGATACACCTTGTTGATTCTGTCCATAGTAGTTCTATTATCATTCCAATCTTTTTCAATAGAGTATGGAAATATTCTCAACAAATGAAAAAATATATATGTGATTAGAGATGAGAATCTAAATTGTGAGTTCTTGGTTTTCTTTATCTTTTCAAGGTTCTCAAAAACTGAATTCTTAAGATTTCAAACATATAAACTTGTACTTTCTCTACACACATCAAATAAGTTACATGAACCATACCAGCTGCCATGTCATCTTCTCTAGAATTAACATAGAATTTAGATGTTAAGATCTTACACACATATCTAACATCATCTTGTATTATCTTGCTGCTTACAATTCCTCTGCCATTATAAGATGATCTGGTGTTGTCCAGTACTGTCTTCTTTACATTCTTCTCATTAAAAGGTATAACTCTAGATTTTGACAAACCAGTTACTTCATGAATTAGGTCTGCTTTGATGTCTATTACTCTATCATCTAACCAAAATTTCCCAATGTGAATTCTGCTTAAAATTATCTTTGTGCATTCATCATCTTGGAATTCATAGTGCAATGAGTATTTCACAATTTCATTTTCCTTTAAATGTTCAAACCCTACTTTTACTAACATATCTTGATTATATATCTTTTCATATTCCTTAATCACACTACTGTCACTAATGGTCTCAAACTTGTATTTTAAAGAACCTTTTACATCTTCCAAATGTAAAACTCCATCTGGAATGGTCGATAAAGCAAGATTAGGGTCTTCTTCTAAGGGCTCTACTAGTTCCCTTTTGATTCTAGGTCTAACTGTATCTCATATGTTGTGAATAAATGATACATACATGACTTCTACAAATGCTTTAATTGTTTGATGGATTTTCTTAGTAAAATACCTCAATTTCACAATTTAGCACTTTGCGTAGATCCGGCATGAAATTCTTTTACCAAATCTTGCAAACTACTTTCAATCGCCATTGTATTGATCTCCTTATCACTTGTAGTCACTTGAATGATTAACTAATACCGATCATAAGATTTTAACCTTTCAATTCTTCAAGATTCTGACATCGCATTCAATTCTTTTGTTGCTTCTTTCCAAAAAGGAGTTTATGTTTTCCTATAAAACTGGATACTTCTCACAAACTTGCATATATTCATATTAGCTCATGCACTCTTAACCATAGAAGTAATACATCATATACCACCTTACATTAACTACACAAGACTCAATGTATTCTATACTAACTGATATATTATCCTAGTTCTTATTCTAGTGCATTCTTTATGAATTTAAGCTCTTTGAGATGGGTTAGGGAGAGGTTCTCACTTACTATCAGATACTTCACCTGTCTGATTACCTTGTGTGTTGAATGTATCTCCTTGATCTATACTTTTAACAAATTTCATTTCTTCTGAATTACTACAGCATCCCTTTTGACTATTGCTTGCATTCTCATTTCTTCTTGTGTAGTTCCTGTTGTTGGGATTTCTCATGTTGTTCATTCTGCAAAATCTTTTTGTATGACCAAATTTGTTACATGTCTGACAAACTATTCCATTGTTTCCATATCTCGATCTTGTCTGATTGATTTGTGATCTCCAATTTCTAGCAATGTATCCAATCTTGTTGCATCTATAACTCACAACTCCATTTCTTATGTTCATATCTTCATTAGATCTCTTATCTGCATGGTTAGTATCTCTGAACATTCTACTATTATTATTATAATTAGATCTAGGTTTTTTACAATCAATAGCTCTATATCCAAAACCATGACAATTATAACAATAACAATTTAGAGGTTTGAATTGTTTACTTGTGCAATCTTTCTTCATATGTCCAAAAGTATTACATGCAAAACATCTACCTTTGAGTTCTCTTTGTGTACCTTTAGGTTGATGATCTTCTTTAGGTGGATTGGGAATGTCTTCAGATTTGTTGGCTTCATCAGGTTTCTTTTCATCTTTGTTCTCAAAGACTTTTAGATCGGGTTCCTTATGTTCTTCACTTATCTTAGATGAGTTGAATCTGTTACCAGTTGTATCATAATAAGGCTTTTTATAAGACATTTGTTCATTAATCTTTTTACTACTGGATTATAGTCTTTCAAGATGTTGTGTGGACAAAGTTAGTTAACCTTTCACAATTGTATTGTACTTTTCAAGTTCAGCATACTGTAATTTGGTTTTCTCAAGTTCAGATGTCACTTTACAAAATTTAGACTTCAGATCTTCATTTTCAGACTTCATATTTGTTTCATTCTTGTTGTTTCCATCTTTCAAACTTAACTTCAAATCTACGATCTTCAATTCATGCTTAAGAATCTCATTTTATTTCTTCAAATTTCAAATTTCATCACAATCTTCAATTTGAATTGTAGGTTCCTTCTTTGATTTTAGTTCTTCCACTTTTTCTTCCAGTTTCTTAATGAAGTTCTTTGCATCATCATATTTTTCTTTTACAATATCTCTTTCTTTAGTAAGCATATCAATCTATTCAAGAGCTTCTTCAAGATTTTTTTGTAGTTGATCCATATCCATAGAGATCTTACTCAAGCTTCTAGGATTTCTCTAAATGATTCTTTTTCCAAGTAACTAAGCTCTGATACCAATTGTTAGAAATAGGGAATACTGAGAGGGGGGGTTTAACAGTATCCTACAAACTTCTACTTTTTCCCAATTATGGATATAACAGATTAACTTGATACTTGCAAAACAAAGTAAACTAAATAGCATGCATAGCAATAAAGAAAATGAACTCATAACACCATGTTCTATTCTCAAGGAAACCCTGGCCAAGGGAAAACCCCAGTGGGGATGATACCCACAATGATCCACTAATCAGAAGTATCCAGTCAAGTATGTTGACCATGTTAGGAGTCTATTACTGCATACATATAGCGTCTATGTCCTGATTAAAGGACTTAAGGCCTTGTTAGAAGCCTCAACCCTGCTAAGAGTTGGTAGTACAAATAGAATGATTATAAGATGAGCTCACTACCCAAACATGTAATATACAATGACTTATGATTACAAAAAGGGTAAGGTATATAACCTTTCATTGCTGCCAAATAGCTTTCCTATTATGATCTATCTCTTCACTTACATATACAAAGTCTTCTTGCTTGAATTTTACAATTTAAAATTTCACATCAATTTATTTTGCATGTATATATCACACTATCTCTTCGCATTACATATGTCTTATATTTACACAAGTTATTAAGAATAATAACTTTTACAGTCGGCTTTACAAAACATAAAGCACTTTAAAAAATACACACTAACTTGCAATTCCCAAGGGTTAACATCTAGGATTTTGTCCCTTATATGATTAAGTTATTATTTTGATAAACAAAATAATCCCTTAACTATCATACTAATTTTGTCTTCTTTCTCTGTCCCATCGGCTTCAACTATGTCTCTGTAATCCTGCAATAATTCATTACGTACATTCTGTACAAACTTGAACTTTTAGGTGAGTCTTCAACATACATAAAAGTATCCATGTTCAAGTGTGTATGCACTGAACTGACTTCTATCAACATCGCTATCCAAAACTATCTCTGGTTAGACTAGAAAATGTTCTTATACTTAGACAATTTTACTTGTGCTCTGTCATAACTACTTGCTATCATATTGTGATCTTCATACTAATTATATGTTGCCATAATGACAACGACTTGATATCCTACTTAGCCAAATTGCCAATAGAAGGGTCTCCAAATGGTAACTTCACTGTGGCTTTGGCTTATTCTGCCTAGATACCTCAAACTCAAGAAGTGTACATTGAACAACTTGAAGGATTTGTTGAAAATTCTAACAAGGATATGGTATGAAAACTACACAAGGCACTCTATAGATTAAAGAAAGAACCCCAAGCATGGTATGAAATAATACACTCTTATTTAGTCAAGATTGGATTTCAAAAGATAATTGATAACAATAATTTGTATTTGAAATCTAGTACTGATAAAATTTTGATTCTAATATATTTGTTGATGACATCATTTTTGGAGGAAATGAAACAATGTCCAAATCATTTGTTGAGAAGATCATAAATGAATTTTAGATGTCTATGATTAGAGAGATTAAATTTTTCATTGGACTTCAAACTCAACAAATTAAGGATGCGATCTACATAACTCAATTAAAGTATATCAAGGAGATCCTAAATACATTCAATATGGAAGAATCTAAACCAATTGAAATACTGATGGCTACTAGTTATAAATTGTTAAAGGAATATGATACAACGGAAGTAAATGAGATACTTTACCGATCCGTGATTGGTAAACTAGACTATATCATTCACAACCAACCTAATATTGCACATTCAGTTGGTATTGTGGCAAGGTTTTCTACCAACCCAAAGGAGACACATATGTCTATAGTGAAAAGAATATTTAGATATCAAAAAGGGACTGAAGATTTCTTCTATACACAAAAGGAGGAGATTTTAATCTCAAGATATATACTGATGCTAATTGGGCTGAAAACATTGATGACAGAAAAATAACAAGTGGCGGAGCTTTCTTTTTGGGAGAAAGGTTAGTGACATGCTTAAGAAAGAAAAAAAGGTTTTATTTCATAGTCTACTGCCAAAGCTGAGTATATTGTTGCAGCTATGAATTGTTCTAACATTGTGTGGATCAAACAATTACTTGAAGGCATGCAAGAAGAGATTACTGATCTAGTTATAATTTATTGTAATAATACAAGTTCTATTAGCATATCAAAGAAACTAGTGTTATATTCAAAGACAAAGCACATTTCTATCAAGTATCATTACTTGAGAGAGCAAGTACAAGAAAATCATGTGATAAATTGGAGTATGTGAATTCAAAGGAATAGATAGTTCTAATATATTTACCAAACCACTATGGAAGGATGATTTTGAGTATCTCCGAGGTAAGTTAGGGGTTATTCCCCTGTCCAATATTCACTTAGGCAAGATGCATGCTGCATCAATTCAAGTATTCAACAGAATATATTTTTTTGCATTGATGCTAGTGTTCACTCTTTAGGTGAAGACTGAAGTTGTGAATATATTTATGACTACAATGAGAAATAAATACATTTAAGGTATGATTTACTACCTAATAAAAAAATTCAAGAGTATGTTTGTTTGACATTATTGTCAAAGAGGGAGAATAATGCACAAGGAGAATATTATTGATGATTACTAGATGATATAAGATCAGAAAAGAAGCTTTCAAGAGGAAAAGTAAAGAAGATCTATTGAAGAAGTAGATTGTTACTAATATAGGGAGAATATGTATATAAGAACATAAAGTACAGTAAAGAAGAAGTTACAACTCAAAGGGATTACATGAATGATAGTGAAGTGTTACCATCATCAATTGAATAATGAAGATTGTTAGTGTATTTCCATTAATGCCAAAGAGGGAGATTGTTACTATAACTGATGGTGATGATGATAAATACAAAACAAGATCAGAGGAATAAAAGATAGTAGAAAGGTTAGATCAATTATTATCTTATCATTCATGTCCATCAATTGATTTTTGGTTTATATTATATTTCCATATCATTTGGAGTATGATATAAGCTGAATGAGTTAAGGAGAAGAAGAAATGAGATGTTGTGAAGCCAAAGAACTTAAAAGGGTAATTGATACATATCAGACAATGCTAAGATTATGTTAATATAATTGTTTTCTACCTAACATATGATTATATCAAATCGATAAAGAATGGTAATGAAGATTAGACAAGTAGGTAAGAAAAATAGTTTTGGCTACCAAGCAGGCAAATTTATTCGGTAAAGAGTGAAAGTAATTCGGTAAAGGAAAAGGAGCTCAAGACACTAAGAAAGAAATTTTAGGCACCGAATGAAGTTAACCAAAATTCAGAGTTATCCATTTGAACAATGAATAGAAATTATATACAAGGATCAGAGAGACATTCAATGATTATCTATGATGAGTTGGAAGGTTATGATGATAAGGAAAGATAGTTAAGAGATCTATGATCATGAAAATTCATGATGATGATCTATGGCTTAGATATAAATGGTTAAAATATAAGGAACAAGTTTCAAGAAATCTCAAGTTCCAAGGTGAAGGTAAAACATGTTACCAAGATCAAGATTAAGCTTGTGAAATGAATTAAATAACTAAAATTAATCAAAGAAAAATGTAATAGAGGATATTAAGAAAAAAAAATGCTATATAAAGGATGAATTTGTATGAACAAATGGATGGAAAAATGAAGGGTTGATAAGTCACCAACTGATGTAGTGAAAAAGGAAAAGATAGATTCCTAGTTAGAGAGAAGAATTTGATGAAGCATTGAAGCTAGTGGAAAGTGAAGAATTGAAGTGAAGATCTAGAAGAGTTGATTATGGAAATGATAGTTGTAAATCTATAGGAAAATTTATTTACTATTTCTTATTAGCATTTTTAATAGATAAATATCTTAACTGAGTAGACCTAATAGTCTTATTGTAAAATCCTTACAAAATGTAACATTATAAAGAGTGTTCAAAGTCCTTTTACCAAGCCACTCCTAACAGGGTGAAGATCCTAACAAATCTGAGGTAAATCCCTTTACCAAGTCACACCTAACAGTGTGTATTATAATCTTTAACAAGATTGTCTCTTAACCAGGTGTACTTTAGAAGAGTATTTTCTTTAGTGGGTGACAATTCCCACAGTGGTTTTTCAAAAAGTTGGGTTTCCACATTAAATACTGGTGTTACATGTGATGAATGATTTATATGTTTGATTTGTTTATTGTTAAATTTTATTTACTGTTGTTAGTAAATAGTAAATTATGTCTAACCGAGTTGACACCGAGTTAATTTGAGAAAAAAAATTAGGTACTAAGAGTTAGGGATTACTAATTCATCCCCCTCTCTGTAATCCAACAAAGAAGATGAGTATGATTTTTCCTCTGAGGTAAAGAAAATCCCTAAGTCTAAAGCTAAACCTTGAAATAAAAGGAGAGGAAAATATATAGACTTGGGGGAGGACTATGTCCCCTCTACTAATATCAAGACTACCCCTAAATATAGAAACTTGGTTGGTACATCTATGAAATGTAAGGATAAACACTCTGGGAAGAATCATAGTAAGGAGATTTCCTCCTTTCCCTCCCTTGTTGGTGTTAATGTCATGGATAAAGAGATTATTTATTTTCCCTTCCCTGATACTATTATTACTATGATCAAAATTAAGATGTTAAGGCTTTGGAAAGATAGTGAGAATATGCAAGAGGAAATTTGTCAAAAAGAGATTCAGGTAGAAATCTTAGTGGTTCCCTTCCTTGTTGCTAACATTGGTCGGTCCCATAGGGCTTCCTTGAGTGGAGATTAATTTGAGTCCTTGTTGGAGTTAAGACCCACTTCTTGCTATTTTAAATGTAATAAGGAGGATTTATGTGATATTTTGGGCATGCTAAGGGAGACTTGTATTGAATATTTTTCCCTTTTCAAATGACCCTTCCATCAGATAAAAGATCTAAAGATTAAATCAAGAGCTCTTGATAATAAGCTCCATGTTCTTCATAATTTTATTTCTGGAATTACTCCTAGGAATGATGGGGCTTTTTATCAGAGTATGTGTACTTTGGAGGAGAATAATTTAGTTAAGGATTATTTGAAGAAGTTGATTTCTTCTCGTGATAAGACGAAGAGTGATTTTGAGAAAAATTGTCTTGTCATGAGGACAAGGTCAATAGTAAAAAAAAAATTCTTCATATGGTGCTCAATTAGAGCCACAAAATAACTAAGATCACTTCTAAGTCAATGAAAAAGATTGTGGAAAATCTAGAGAAGGGGTAGCTTGATAAATAGGTTATTCAGGTAGACCAAGATAAGGACCTAGAGGCCTTAGGTCTAAGGAAAAGGACTAGAGGTAACCTTAAGAGGAAGGGTGAGAGTAATTATCCAAAACATAAAGACCTGAAGAAGGTTGCGTAGAAGATCTCCAAGCTTGAGGTGGATATTTCTGAGTTTCTTAATAACTCGGGGTGATCTATTCCTCTTTCCAAGTTTTTTTTTTGTTCTTTGTTTCTATCACTTAGCTGGAGTTTTACTACCTTTTTTGTCTATATTTTGGGTATTGTGCTGGTCTTTGGATATTTTTTTTCTTAGTTATTATATGGTGTGTAATGCTTATCTTGTAATCGATTTTTTTAAAGGGTATTGGGTCCCTTCAAAATCTACTTTTACCATAATTAAAAAAGAAAAAGAGTATAACAATTTTTAAAACTAAAAGGTGTATGATTAAAAAAAATGTAGATAAGATTTTTCTCGCATATATGGTTTGAAAAAATATTATTTTTTAATAAACCTATAAAATTATTTAAAGGAATGATCCTAGAGATACTTGGTCTAGAATTTAGGTAAAAAAATTAGGTGTATTTAAATGTGTAGTTTATGTACACAGAAATGTTGAAATGGCTAAGCTAGATATAAAGACCCAAGACACTTTTAAATGTTTATTAGTATTAAACTAAAGGATATAGTTGTTAATATTTAATAGTAAATAAACTTGTCTAAAAATAATTATAGTATTTAATGAATTTAGGAAATACACAAAATAAAAATAAAAATAAGATTAAATAGTCACTTATGAAATTTAATTAGAAAAAAAGTATTTGTATTATGTTTTTAATCGATGATAACTATTTTATACTAGAAATTTGAATCAATGAGATCATAATGTGGGACCCCATCCTAGAGAACAAACTGTGGCATTAAAACCTCCTTGACTATAATGAGGAAACCCTCCTCTCGCCACTTGTCTTCTTATGACTCCTCCCCTTCTCTTCCTTCATGTCCACATGAGACATGTCCACTTGTCTCCATGTCACTCCTCTCATGTTCTTCCATCACATCCACATGTGACACATCCACCATGAGATCCCATTCATGGCATAAATAGTGTCTCATCCTTGTCGGGATTTGAACCTTGGTCATACAATTAACTATGCAACCAATTAACTATAAATCCAAAAATATATTTGAATTATTGAGTGAAGTAAAAAGAAGGGATGAAAATATATATGAGGGAACAAAAACTAGTTCAAAAACTATTAACACAACTTTTAAGAAAATGTAAAGGGCATAAGTAAAATTAAATTTTATTGATGATGAAAAAATAAGGTAGAAACTTTTAAACAAGATCCTTAAAATAAGAGTACTTATTGGTTCTCAATAACACACGTGGATATTATTTTTTATAAATATTTATTTCAATAATGATGATATCTAATCAAATAAAACTAATATGATAGGCTACAATAAATACCATGTACATGTTCTACATTTCACTTTCCATTATTCAAATACTAGTATTAATTTTTAAAGCTTAATTTATGTGCCAAGAGCTTAGAAACTATTATTGATAAATGTGACATGAGATAATGGCTTGAATATATGTAATTGGTAGATATCTTATGTAATTGAGCCTTTCAAGAAACTTTATTATTAGTTTTTAAACAAATGGTCCTCAAAGTCATAAAAAAAAAAATTAACAATTTTTTTCTATTATATATTTCAATACTCAAATAAATCATTTGTGGTTTAAATTTTCTTTTAAATATTAGCATGTATCGGATTACTTCTTGATAGGTAATGCATTAGGAAATTAGTTTAATTATTAAAAGGTGAAATATATGAAAAATGAGTCTATCCTAAGATTACAAGCTAGGAACAATTTCCAAAATATTTAATTAGAGAACAATTAATTTACTAAATTTAACCCTTACAAGAGTGGGCACTAGTGATAGATTGTTCCCTTTTGAATGTATACAAAACTTAAAATCAACTCAAAGGTATGGATCTGGAAGTGATATGTACAATGAAACCTATGTACGAATTCTACGGCTGAAACAATTAGACTATGCAACTCGGTTCCATAGCCTTTGAATGTCTCCTTGTCAAACTAGGTGTTTGATATACTATCAAGACTTTCAAACTACATTTCTTCCAAATTCTAAGTCAAACTAGTAAAACTATAGATATTGGTTTCATTGTCCATTATGTTTCTACTAAATATTTTATATTAATCTTACTATTTGTCTACACTTCACTCAAATACCTTCAAACTAAATCTAGAAACTATATTTCAACCTATAAAAATAAATAAAAGTGAGAGAAAATGGTTGTGTTGTACATGGGTTTTCCTAAGCCAAACCCATGGTATGTGTTAACCTCCACTATAACAATAATTGATTAGAAAAGAGATTTTACCCCTGGTATGGTAGAGGCTAAACAAGAAAAAAATAAAGATTTGACAAGATTATACATTTAGTTGATAATAGTGGTATTCAATTCTCTTTGGATAATTATTCCAAGTGTTGATCTAATATCATGATAAATAATAAATATCCGCCATGGAAACATACTTGATGATAATTTATTATAGCTTTCTATTCCTTGTTTTGTAATTTCTCTTGAAGGAAATGAGGAATTCCACTAAATAGGATTGTTTTTCTCTTGATTACGTAAAATAGATTTTATAGGGTGCCTAAAACCCAATAGATATAAAAATATAGAATTAAAATTTCAAGTCATAAGAAAGCATTAACATAAAAATGAAACAGGCCACTGGCAAGGTCGAGAGAACAATCACGACAAAGACAAAACTAACAAAAAAAAGAGACAGATAAAAAACACCAAAAAAAAAGGTCAGGAGAGATTCATGAGCATAGTGGCCACATTAGACTCTAGAAGCTCCATCTTCTCAGTAGACTCCTTGATCTTTTAGATGTTAGTGGAGTCTTCTTCTTCCTTGTTCTTCTTAGATCTCGCCCTTTTTCTCTTTCCTAGTCCTTCGTCTGGCTTCTGCTAGGATTTTTAGATCATGAAAGGTTGTCAAATTAACTTGAGATGATGCCTTCATATAGGGTTCTCAGTTAAGTATATTTCATTTAGACCAACTTCCAATGGTCCTATACAAAAACTAATACTAAATTCCATAACATTAATGCCAATATATTAAATCCCCAATTTCTTTAGAAAATTTTCCCAATCTATGGAGTGATGCTCCATACGGCTAAAGGAATAGGTTCTAAGAAATGTGGGAAGAAAAATGTTAGGGCCCTGATATTAGATTAGGTCCTAATATTGGTATTGTCAATGATTAAATATTGGAATAAAATATATTAAAGTTGAAAATAGGGTATGCCCCAAATAATCTCAAAATGTCATAGGAGATGGCATAATAAACCAAGAGCCTAAAATGGAGTGTAAAAATGTAGTTATGGATTACAATTTACAATAACACATTAAGCCTCTAGTTTAGTAAGATTATGATCTTATTCTCATACAAGTGATGGAATAGAGATGAAGTGATAGAGAACTTTAGAAATATAAAATATAAGAATAGAATTACACTAATTTTGGGAACATGATCAATCCCCTGAGTTACGATCATTTTAACTCATTCTAAACCTTGAAATATATACAAAGAACACAATGTTAGTACTAAACAAGAAAAAAAGGTTTGAAAACAACTATTTGAAGAGACCTCAATATCAAAATATCTCAATAGATAATATCATTCATGGCATGTGATTGCAAGAGTAGAAGTGGACTTATTAAAGAGTATGATTGTACACAAATTCATAAGATAATAAGAGATGAAATCCATTAGATATCAAGGCATATTATTTTTTCTAATTAATTTAGATAAGGGAGAGTCAATTATGTCTATCAAGGTGTGTTATTCTAGTTGAATTGCACTAAGTAATATTACAAAGTGAAATCTCTATATGTGAGATAATAAATAAATATGTAACTAGAAATAAGTTTATTATAGTGTGTACCAAACACAAGAAATGGAGATTACATATAAGCCTCCATGACAATGTCAACATATTATTATGTCAATATAATAAGGAATATATAGATCCACAATGAATAACACATAACACCACAAATTTCATCATGGAAACCCTTGTAAGAGGGTGAAAACCATAGTGTGGATGATACCCATGAATCTTTTCACTGTAGATAAACAATTTACCCTATTAGGTCCTTACAATACTCTGTCAGGGTTTTGCCCACTTAGAAGAGACTAGAACCTTGTTATAATTACCAAAAGATCTATTAACATCTACCTCACAAGAGGATTTAGAACTCCAGTTAAGTAGTCACCCTATTAAAGGATTTATACAAAAGGACCTGTTAAAGTATACCTAATTAAGGAATCAACTTACTAACCTAGATTAGAGTTAGCCTTGAGAAATAAAACTCAAATACCTTATCTGGAAATGGAAATGGAAATGGAACTACTTTCCTGATAGATCCATTGAAATCTTTGATCTCTAACGCATTGTATTGCCTCTGTCTCTGATCACAACACCCAAACTTAGGATCACAATTCTAAATCATGTGATTTAGTCCGCCTTTATATACTAATGTTCTTAACTTGGCTAAGACTTAAAAAAAAATTTACAAGTTAGTCCACCAAATTTGACCAAACTCATGGAAAACTATGCCAATCATATCTAACATGTTAGCCCAAAATATATATTCAAATCATATTAACTTTTCAGTCCAAAAATCAATAGCCTTGAACATTTGATCATCAAGAACCAATCAATAGCACAACCAGTTCACACTATCACATCACCAAAATACTAACTAACCCAAATCAATGATTTATCAGTTGCGGTTGTATCAATGTAGTTATCTAACCTGGGTAAAACACAAAGAACAATCACATCTCATAGAGTGTCATCCATCGGCAGTCACCATGCAAGTACCTATCACCTTGTTGACCTTTATTCTAGTATAATTGCATAGATTAGTATAAATAACAGTTTGGTAGTGAATTATTCCTTACCTCTAAAAGTTCTTGTCTATTTATAAATTGACATTCTCTACAAACATTGTTAAAACTCATTGTGACTTTGGGAAAAATATCTCTTAGCTTGAATTGAACTAATATTTATTGGTTTATCAAAATTGATATGACACATCCTCTAATACCATAACCAAATATATTTGATATGATATATTGAGAAATATCCACAAACAATATTCAACATATACATGAACCCTCCTTACTTTTTCAACAACAATCAAATTTTAGGATTTCTATCTTATCTCACATCCATATTCCTTAAAATAAATCTTATATCCATTTTCACACATCTATCCAATACTTAAGATATTATGATTTAATCCATTTACATAGTAGAAATTGATAGTATTATGGTTACCATAAAACTGACAGAACCAATTACAACTATCCTAGCTATTTGATCACCTCCAATTGCAACTATCCCAGCTTCCCAAGAATATTGTGCACATCTAAAAGTACATCAGTTGTAGTCCCACCTACTCTTTTGTACAATCCATTTACATTAATTGATGCATTCATAGATAACTTGATTTTTAATCACAGGCACATAAATGATAATGCCTCTAAGACCATATCTTAATGCTAGATCTTAATGTAGAATCCATAAGCAAACAAAATGATATGATAAAATTGTTATTCACTTATTGTAATAAACTAATTTACATTGACATATAAACGTCTTTATAAAGGCCTTATTTTCTCTACCTAAACTACCCTACATGAAACATTTCCCTTTAAGTAGCTATAACAAGACTAATTAGTTATTATTTTATTTAACCTAGCCTAAACTACCATATTTTTAAACTTCAATGTGTATTGAGAAATTTCATTCCTTGATTGTGCATGTTGGATATAAGGGTTGTTCCCATGATGATATTTAATTTTACTTGTTGACTCCTATGAAATATATATACTAAGTAGGAGAATGTTCAAGGAAACTATTTTGTACACTTTTCATAATTCAACAATGTCATTTAATCTCATTTATCACACACCTAGGAGATATACATGCATAACATGATTTTAACATTATTGGGGCTACTTTATGTGTTGTATGTGTGATATGGGAAATGGTGATCAATAGTAGACCACCAAATTTCCTATATATATTGGAAAGACCCAAAACCTCAAGCACAAAGGAAATTTGATTAGCACAATGAAATAATAAAGGTGACAATTTGTGATTCTCACAATGTTGAGTTTGGATTTTCCTTTTGTGGTACAGATGATGATGATATGGAAAACTAATAAATGACTAAGTAAAGAAAATGCAACAAGAGGAATTAAGTTACTTTTAAATTAGGAGAGAACAAGAGAATTTAAGAACTATATCTTACTTTCGCAGGCCCTATCAGAAATAGAAATGGTCTAGATTCTAGCACTCTAAAACCTATATCTTCTAACTGTAAAAATTACAAATTCTCGGGGACTATGCCAACTCAATTCGGCCTTGTCCATGAAAATCAGCCTTGTCCTAGAGACTCCAAATCTAGTAAATTTCGTAGAAGATCATTCATTAGTTCTGTAACTCTAAAAATCCAAATCCAAAACTCTGCCACCTATTCCTGCACACATAAAAGAAGTGAAAATTGTTGTGGGGAGGAGCTCACCATGGTCAAGCCTCTATATGGGAATTAACCTTGAAATGAAATAGATGTAATTGAAATAATTATGTCATGTAGCAGAGATTAGATCTAAATAATAGAATATATCATACCATGTAGATGCAATTTTCCTGTAGAATGTGATCAAGTTGATGCAATAGCTTTGACTCAACACAAAAACCAAAAGGAAATCATGTTAGACAAAATCTAATGTAGTAGTTTTTGTAATTCACCTTAATTATGAAGAAAGAGAAGAGAAAGACTTTGATGGATGAATGTAGATTGCCTCTATTGATGTCAAACTCCTTTTCTTGGCCTTTAATGCAGAAAAGATCTAAATCTATGGAGGGAAATTCTTTTGCATGCATGAGTGGACTTGAATGCATGAATTCTTGATGAATGCCTTTAATTATTTCTTGTTGATGTAAATGAACTAAATTCACAATAACTTGCTCGATATTGCTCACATGAAGTCTTAATATCTTACACAATGTGGATGAATAAAGGATGTGTGATATATGAAAATGATAGGAAGAGGTTCCTTTTATACAAATTTTGGGGCTCATACTTCACAAAGCCGACCCTAATTAAGAACCTAAAATAAATATCCTCGCATTAGGCCCAAATCCCACTAAATTAAATATCCCTAAGACTAGGTTGACTTGGTTCAAATTAGTCTAGAACAAAGCCGACCAAATTTGGCCTTGTCAAAGAAAAAAATTTCAAATTACTCCTAATACATAGGGTTGTATGCCAAGAAGGGGTTTTGAAAGACCCAATCCATGAGGAAATCAGGGAAAATCCTGAAATGTATGTAAAGGACCTATATGAAAAGTAATTGTATGAATGCATGGGAAATGGGAAAGTTATGCATAGAAATTAGAGCCAACCTCAAATATTGAAGGAGGACCTATATCTGAGTTAAATATGCATTTAAGTATAGTATGGGGTCTTACCGTAAGAAACACACCAAGTGGGCTAGAAATGGGCTCAAAATGTACAAAAAATTAGTGCTTACTTTTTAGGATGGTATATTTATCCCCCACTTTAGTGGGAGTATGAGACAAACTATGCTCATGGTAAAGGAAGGGAAAGAAGAATAAAATAGAGATGAACAAGATAGATATGTTAGGTGATTGAAAAGAGATAATTTCATCTAATTTTAAGCACGTAAGACCCCAAGCTAAGGATCTTAGCTCCACATCCATGCACAAGGGAATGAATACAAAGGAAAAAGGAAAAAGGAAAAAGAAAGAAAAAACAAAGGACAAAACACAAAAAGGGGTTAGTACTATAAATAAAACTCCAAATCAACTACTGAAAGAGACCTCAATTGGAAATGTCTCATCCATTAATATCATGTTTGGAAAGTTATTACAAGAGAACAAATGATCACATCGGAAGAATAAGAGCATTGCCAAATATAATACAAACTCCATGTCCTATCCTACTAGCATAACCATGAGAGTGAAGATGAGATAGAGAGAAAGGAA